>VZTR01000447.1:128847-148468 GCA_013400775.1 Chaetops frenatus | reverse complement strand
AACTTCATATTACATCTGTTTAACCCATAGACATTCAATCTTTTGAAATAGAGTTCTCTCTTGCTGCAGAAAAAAAGGACCATGATGTCTCAGCAGGAATTACAGTTGAGCATCCCATGAGTATCGGTTGTGTATGAATGCCCAAAGTGAACCCTAAGCCTAATTAATTATGCAAACTCATTTTTCTTTGAATTTACAAAGCAGAACCACAGACAAAATAAATAGGTACATTCAGTGTATATATCAAAGCCCCTGACACTTCAAATGCCTCATTTTCACTATTTGTAATACATTAGTACCACAAGATCCTAAAGTGAACACTACAGTCAGGGTGCGCATCATTTTGTAATAGCGACTTTCAAAGTGCCCATGCCCCTGGAGTTTTTGCGAACTTCATTCTAAGTTTTCTTGTTTTCTTTGTGAGCCCACAGTTTCTTGTGTACAACCCAGAGACTGCCAATGCACATAACCTGGAAGACCTAGGAATGTAACCCAAAGAATTTATGAGAATGGATCTTCCAACCAAACCTGAAATGGCTTTTGGAGGATTTTAACATAGACAAGTGTTTCACCTGAATGGTGGATTTAGCTGCCTATGGAAAACAGTGTAGACAGAAATTATTGATGAGAACAGAGGACAGCAACTGCGCAGGAGAATAACCCCTAAAAAAAGCAGAAAAAAGGTCGAATCAAAAAAGGAAGCCAAGGCAAGACAAGGTCACAAATCAGATCATTGGAGATCTGCAAATGGACCCCAGTGGTCTGCTCTTTACATATTTAGGTCATGTCACTTCTGAGTCAGTGAACAGATAAACTATAGGGATTTTTTCAGAAATTTAAATCATTAATTAAGGGATCCAGAATATAAAATCCATTTTCTTTAAGTAGAAATGTCACATAAGAGGTGCCCTACAATTCCTTCACAATTAGGTCACTAAAAATATGCTATGGCTCAAGACTCTGATATTCTATCCCCTAGTAATTTAGAAGGGAAACACGCTTCAGACTAAAGTATCCAGGTTCAGATGTACTACTTCTATTTAAAACAAATTACATTTTATTCTGTAAATGAAACATTTTTTCACAGTTGCTACCCAAACCCTCCTGTCTCATGATTTATCATCTAGTTCCTTTGTCATATATTCTTTGTTACTAAAATACAAATGACCATCATCTCTGCATCAATAAGTCTAAGACTAATATTTTTTCAGCCCTTAAAAATGAAAAATTTATCAATGTTTTTTTCACTAATATATATCATTTATTCACTAATTTTTCAAAATAAATATTTTAGGTCTCAATAGTTCTTGCAAAGATTTATTAGTTTATCTTTCATTGGCTGTTTCTGGTATGATTAGTTTTTATGTGGATGACTATTAAATAGCAAACACATTTGTCCAAATATCTTTACAGAGTCAATCATCTCTCTCAAAGCACACACAGCTTACATTATTTATATGTTAGTGGTCAGGGTCACACTGCCAACACATTCTTAAATTCTCACTCTTTAATAGAAAAAAAAAAAGAAGCATTAAATAATTCAGATATTAATGAAAAGAAATTGGAAGGCTTGTTGGGCAAATATCAAGGTAATCTAAAGCTGGTATGTGTAGAAGACATACTGTGCAATGACATGAGCAGAGTTATTATTTTGGGAACACTTCTGCTTGCACTGCAAAGTTTAATAGACCACTGACTGCGAAATGAGATGTCTTCCACTTACATTTTCCTTCCTTCCACCTCTTTGTAATTCTGAGCCTTCCTCCTTTGAATAAAATTTCTTCATAATTGTTTGGCTTTACTAGCCTCCCAAGTACAATTAAACAAAATTAATACAAATTCAAAGATAGATAATTGTTCAAATGATATGCAAAAACAATGGACAAATTTGATGAGAACAAATTGCTCAAGAACTCTGTACTTAACAGGCAGTGCATGCTTACTTGTAAAATAGCATGATATAGTCCAAAAGACAGTAGTTCAAGTCTGAAAAAAAGGCCAGAAAGGAGGACAGAAATACAGTAATATAAAAGCTTTTGCTCTCATAAAAGATTATTCTTGATGTTTTTTGATTATATCCTTCTTAGCTGTAAATTTAAATTTTCTTGGGGGAGGTACAGGGGGAACTAAGAAAAGAAAGCAAGTCATTGTTTTATTATTTTACTCTCATCATTATGCTGAGCCTGGCCTCTAAATTAGACACTCCTCTCCTCTTCCATGGCATGTCACTTGGAGTGTCCGTGTGTTACTCTGCCTTCACCACAACCTTAACTTCAGTGTCTTTGACTTCACCAGTGCAAATAAGGCATACTTTTATATATGTCATACTTTTAGTCTTTATACACATGTACAGAATTTTTTTTCTGAAGTAGGTGGGATACCAAGATTCAAACTCCTCTTCTATTTTTCCAGATTTAAACCAAAAATTACTCTAAACCTTGGATTAAAGGGGAACCTGGACTCAAACACTTCTTGGTTCTTCTGTTGAAGGTGTTGCCTATGCAAAGAAACCCACAGATATTCACCAACCCTTCACAGCAGGCCAAAGAGATAAGCATGACCTTCCCTTTTGAGGCAGTTCAGCTTTTCAGCTTTCCAGGTGGTAACTCCACAGATTAGCACAAGACAACCTTTTATGTGTAAAGCAGAATAGCAACCTCTCATATCCCTCAAAAGTTTCCTCAAGAAAATGACAGAAAGGCCAGCTGGTGATGTTAAATGTTGTGAGTTCAATAAACTGTATACTTCAGGAAATTACTTCACCAAAATGGATTGTTTTCTGCTCCTAATGCTGACCATCTCAGAAAGGAAAATGTTAGTAGTCCTGTCTCATCAGTTTTGTAATAAAATTGCTTGCTTTGGTAACCTTTAGCCCTCCAAAGAACTTCAAAAATATCTCTCTCATGTTTTCTCTTCAATAATAAATCTGACAATAATAAATGGGCCCTGTTTTCTGTCCAGAGTCTTTTAAATCACAGTCCAAAATAAAACAAAAGGTTAGGCTAAGGAAATAAGATTCACAGAATGAAGTCAGTCTCACTTTAAAATTAAGTAATCATAGTTATAATTCCTTTTCTTAATGCAGTGGATGTCTCTAGCCCACCATGAGAGATTAAAATAATCATAGATACTTACATAATTTCTCGGGAAGCCTTAATAACTCCTTTGTTTGCAGCAGCTCTTTGAAAATTACGCAGCATAAAGGAGAATAATAATGAACCTTTTACTCCATATTTATTTCCAGCCTTCAGGTGTAGAGGTTTGGTGCTGTATTCAGGTGACAGCTATAGGTTTATAAAGCTGTGCTTACACACAGTCTCACAGTTCTAAGAATATGACCCTGAGTTTTCCCCTACACATTTTTCTGAAAAACCACATACTTCCATTTCCACACCTGGCTCCCAACCTTTACATTGAATTTATTATTTCAGTCTGGGGCCATATAATTCCAGATACTTTGAGTCCCAAAAATTTTGGCTACTGTGGGGTGAAGACAATTACTCTTAGAGTTATAATGTAATTGCATTTGGCCACCATCTGTCTGCCTCCAGTAAGTACTTCAAGCCTAATAGTAAAATCTCTTTCCATTAGTCTATTTAAGTCAAGCTGAATGTCTGAAAATGAAGAGTTTTAACCACTTGTGAAAGTATAAATTCATGTAAGACCAGGCATCTCACCAGCCTGAATTGTTTCCAGACACTCATATCCTGTATTGAATTTTAGTAAATGGAAAACAAATACAAAACTTTAAAAACTTTCCTCCTCCTCTGCTATATCTTCTTTTTTCCTGTGAGAGGAGGCAAAGGCTTCACATCTTTGAGGATTTAATGTGCGAACACAGAAATTCGCAATCAGGTTTCACTTGTAGGACCTGTGAATTTCAGCATCCTTACCATCAGTTGGTTGTGTCAGCCAGCATAACCCTGAGACCTTTACCCTCTTCTCTTTGTCCTCTCTACTCCCAGGTTACTGACTGACTACTTTCCTCTACAGAAGCGTTAATGCACACATTACTGGGGAGACTTTTGCCACTTTGCGTTCTGCCCAGAACTTATTCCTAAATAAGCCCTCTGTCAGCTTTAGAACTAGCAACAATTGGAGTTCTCACTATTCATTCTCTAAAACTTTCACCCTATTTTATCAATACAAAACTCTATCATCTTTGCAAAGATAGTGAAAATCCATTTAAAAACTCCTAAATAATGCACTGCAGCATGCAAAGAAGATCCACGTGGTCCCTCTGCATGGTAAAAAGGTTTTGGCATTACTGTAAGACAAACCAAATAAAAGCTTTCATAAAATTAATCAATATTTAACATGATAGAAAACCATGTTGATAAATCTGTACTCTAAAATAGTAGAATCATTTAAGAGTAAAAATCATAACTCTAATTTTACACCAAGAAGAAAATCAGCTCAGTTTAGACCTACAGAAAAGTAGAAGAAATATTAAGGTTGCATTCTAATTTAGTACAGGTATCCTTATGCTCTATAGGAATTTCCAATAATACTGCACATAGTTAAGGTTTTAACAACCTTTCATAAATTATGAAGTATTTAATATCAAAACTCTATGCATTAGAAGTCTAATATCCTTTCTCTTCCCTGGTCATAATGATGCTTTCATTGCATCACCATTTCCTAGATTTATTTTTTTCTTTTTAGTAAGGAACATGTCACTTTCTCTGTAGCAGGGATACCAGAACAAAGAGAAAGAACTGTTCTGCTAACCCTAACACAAGCGAGGCGTATTACACTTAACTTTTCATTTAAGAACCCCTGTGACTATGAAAAGGGCATTCTGGGAATAAAACAACGATCAAAATATTTGTAATTTGCTAAAATTAATAAGATCACAGGAAAGCATCCATTTACCATCTGATAAATTAAGGGATGAAATGCAGATTGTTTCCTGAATGCTTCTCAGTCTCTGGCTGAAAAGGAAAGTAACAGTACAGGAGAAAGTAGCCTACATTGCAGATACAGGGTGAACACTACATTATAATCGCTAATGAATCAAACATAAACCTGTGAGAAACAGCTACATAGTTAAACTGGAATTTTAACATATATTTTTTGAAAACTGATTTAAACAAGAAAAATAAAACCAACATGCATGTCTTCTAAAAGGAAAAAAAAAAGCTATAAATACTTTCCTTTGGTTTCTGGTTATTGTTGCTCTACGGTTTAAAAAGTGAAATTAAGTCTTTTTAATCAAGTAACTTGTTTCATACACATCTACAGATGTAAAGGATCATTAAGAACCCCAAATGATGAGGAAGTCTAGATCATGTTAGAAAGATCATGGGTCTGACATTTTTGTTATTCCCTTGATGTGATTTGCCACAGAGTGACTAATCCAAGAGTTTGCATATCAACGTTTTCATTTTACATCCATGAATGCAATCATCCTGCATCAATCAATTGCACATCAATTGTTCAGGGTACATGCCAAGAAGAGGCCACTAAAAGATATGAATTACGTTTTGCTCTAATTTGCACTTATACAATCTAACAGTGATGCCTTGAACTTCATACATTATAACAGCTTTAATTTACCCATTCAGTCACAGTACCTCATTTAGTAACCTTAAGCACTATTCAGAAAAATTAATGCGTTACTATTTAATGAAAACATGTGGTTAATTAGGAATTTATTGCTCTGGGCCTGTTTTGGGGGGGTTTTTTTGTTGTTGTTGTTTTGTTTGTTTGTTTGTTTGTTTCATCTCTGTGTGCAGGTTGTGAGCAATGGTTCCTGGGAACTACAGCAATACTGGATACTGTGATGGTTTTAATGTTTATATAAAGCAGTTAGACCAGGTGAGAATGTGACTGTCCTCTAATTATATGTACCAGTATACATGGATTATGAAGTTAAAGCATGATAAAGGGTATGAGCTAAAAATAAAGCTGCCCCTATTATATACAGCCAACTACATTCTGATTTACCCTAGCAGAAATTACTGACTGTACATGTCAATGGTGCTGGACAGAAACAGAAACCTTTCCCTCAGCTGTGCAAACACAGCTCAATCACTTCATAAAATTCTAAATGAGCACAGAAACTTCAGCAAAGAGCAGCTAAGAGCTGCAGTTAGGTTCATAAACTAGGAATGCCCAAGAGGGTTCTAAGACTGTGCTACCATGAAGCATCATGGTCCTTTACACAGACTGCTGAAATCACTGAAGAATATGCTCTCTAAAACAAATAGTTGACCTAGTAGTCCTCTGATTTTTTCTTTGCAATTTGTTTTCACTTGCTTATTTAGGCACTGTGAAAATATGAGATCTCCATTAAAGCCATCATAAACAACATTTTTAGCCTGACCCCATTAATGAGCTCTGCATTCCTGTAAAGGATTGTTAGGTGGTAGTGGTTTGTCAGGAAGAATAAAAAAGTGACTGCTTTAATGGTTCTACTATCCAACACAAAGAAATGTTGGTGAAGTTTTTCTCCAAAGTTAGACACTTTAAAAACCCCAAATTATAACAAAGGGCATTTCTGTATGTGTGTCTGTGTCTGTATTTGTATGCAAGGGTAGTAACAGGAAATATTCTCAAGCACTGAAATATACATATCTAGCATGCATAAATTAACATTATAGAGCTTTTGTGTGCATGCCAGGAATGGTACAAGCAGGGAAAATGGCATTAATATGTTTTATTTTATTAGTACTGGCATAAAAACATCACATTATCATTTGTTTCCTTTATGAAACACAAGACTTAAATGGAAATCTAACATAATATATTTACCCAAGGAAAGTAAATGTGCAAGTTAGCACTAAAATAACAGTTACAATAAAAATTATAAGAAAATACCTTTTACTTTGAAATATCATCTACAGTAAGAATATTTGTAGGGAAAATACGGAAAAAAGTAAAACACGTTTTCTGATTAACAGCATGATTTTAATCTCATCTGTTTATGTAAGATGTCGAAAAAGTTATTATACTTGAAAGACGAATATAATTATTATTTTAGATTATAATTATTCTATTACTTTTTTTTCTACTCTCTGTACCATTATGACATTTAAATACATATTACATGATTTTAAGCACAACTAATATTTCATACACAATTTTTATTTAAAGTGATAAAGAACACTAAATGCAACATTTCCTCCAAGTATCTTCTGAAAAATGACCATAATAGCACATTAATATTCACAGCTCTGACATTCAGTATTCAATTGTTTATATCCTTGCTTTTTTTTCAAAAGCAAGACTTGGCTCTTGCTATCTTGGTATAACACCTTGGACCCACAGTAACCTCCTTTCACTCACATGCCACCACTCCACATGACGACTGCAGTTTGTTTACTGACACTTCTCTCCTAAACACTGGGCATCCTGTCGACCTGGCTAGTCACCTTTCCAAAGGCTGCAGAACCTCACCCACTAGACAAAGAAAAATCTGGCATACACTACATTAGGCATTCTTCAGATAATTCAGTTTGTCTTGCATGTAGTATTTTTCGCATGGAAGTTTAGCCTTATCAGGAGAGCTCAAGAAATTGAGTGGAAAATTCCTTCTTCTTTGACATATGAAGGAATAAATACAAATGCTCAATATTTTTAAAAAGTATAGTCCATATACTAAAACCCAGCAGGATTTTAGCCACATATTTTAAACTTTTATATTGTTCTTAATGACAATTAACATGGAGAGAAGAAAAATAGAGGATCTTATTTTTAGCCAATTAGCATCTGACAGATAACATGGTAGGAATTCAGTTTGCAACCGTAAATTGTAGCAAAGAAAGTGCTTTTGACATCAACATCCCTGAAATAAGCCTCAAGGCAAGGTTAATTTTTAAGCAAAGTTGAATCAGATGCTAATATATAACACAGTGCATGACAGACATTGTTTTTATTATTTTAATCAAGCTACTATCCTGACAAAAAGCCTGATTAGTAAACAAGGTTTGTGGTTTAGAAATTCTAATTTTAAAAAATGTACTTCTGGTTAGATAGTGTATTTTAAATTCATTTCAGTTCCGCTGGCTAAAAAATACAGAACCCAGTATCAACAAATTCTTTTACAGGTTAGACAATTCATTTTTCCCAGAAAAACTAAGAAATTACAAGAAACAGAGTGCAGACCTATATTATTCAGCTAAATAAAGCACCCTAAAAGTAATGACATATCAGAAGCTTTTATACACAGAATTATTCTAAAATAGTGCCCTCAGCTAAGGTGAAGGCAGTGAGGAGGAGGGAAAGAGGAGGATGAGAACCTCCAAACCTCAAACATTTCCATTTCAAGAGAGTAATTCATTTAGAGGATACTATAAACACTTCAAAATTCATTACACACAGGCTATACACACTTTAAGAAAACCACCATGTAAAACTACCCAAAATATCTGGCTCAGATACAAACTCTGATTTATATATTAGATCTCAATGGTAGTGAAACTATTTTCTCTGGGATCAGAGGCACCATTTTCATTAGAAATTCAATACTTCCTGTTTTCTACTTTAGAAATGGTCCAATCAAGTCTGCATGGGGTTTGTGTGGCCAGACTTTGGTAGCAGTGGGGCTACAGGGGTGCCTTCAGTGAGAAGCTGCCAGAAGTTTCCTCCATGTCCAGGAGAGCCAATCCCTGGCAGCTCCAAAGACAGATGTGTCACTGACCAAGACCAGGCCAATTAGAAATGGTGGTAAGGCCTCTGTGATAACAGACTGGCCTTTTCCTGGGCTGCTGGGGGATTTCTGCCTCCCCATGATCCTGCAGGGGTTGCAGGAGCACAGCTGCTTCACCATGGTCTTCATCACAGGCTGCAGAGGAATCTCAGCTCCAGTGCCTGAAGCACTTCCTGCCCCTCCTTCTCCACCAGCTTTGGTATCAGCAGAGTTTTTCCTCTCACATATTGTCACCCCACTCTTCTCTGGCTGCAATTATATCAGTGCAAGAAGCATATTTTCCTTCTTAAATATGAAATCACAGAAGAGTTACTCTCATTCCTGACTGGCTGGTCCTTGGCCAGCAGTGTATCTGTCCTGGAACTGGCTGACATTGGCTCTGCTGGACATGGAGGAAGTTTCTGCCAGCTTCTTACAGAAGGTACCCCATAGCCTCCTGCTACTGAAACCTGTTCATAAAAACCATTACAAGATATCAGAGCAAAACCAAAACAAGATAAAGGTTTGGATATGCCATTAAAAGGTTTCCGAGAAGCATAGGCTTAAGAAACATCTGCTAGCTCAGCCAACCCTTTTCCATTTTCTCCTGTGTCTCCCTTCATTTTAGGGTAAATCAATAAACTGTCTTCAGCTAGAATACTATTTCTGTGAAACAGAAATCTTAAAACATTGAACATCTATAATAAAACTAAAATGCTAAGTCTATATCATCAATTTTCAAGAGCTCCCAGCTTGTTTTCTCAACATGAAGAAACAATTTTCATCCATTCTTATTCCTAACCACATTTTCAAGAGATACACAAGCTATCCACAGCTCAGTTCTACTATTATGATAGACCATCACACAGTGTCATTTTATACCAGGAGTTAAGATCATGTGTTTTCACTTAAACTCTTAATTAGAAGCCCCATCACTATTGGGGAAAGGTGTTGGTTAAGAGAGAGCTATACACTAAGTGAAGTCTAGAAACAAACGTTTTGTTCATGTGAGTAGTACTCTTTAGAGTAGTTTTTTATTTTAAGAACATAAAGGAGTGTACTCAATGGGTAATTCATTCTCACAGCTCTAGATTTATTGCTATCTCCATTTATTATCCTTTTACTAAGAGCACTGCAGCAATAGTCAATGGTTTATTTGAATTCGACAGCCCTTCTCAGTGAGATATACATCCCAAAAATATCCCCTGTACTTCATTCAGCTGGTCTCTCAAGGGAGAGGTCATTCTCAGAAAAAGTGCAGGAATATTTCCTTAGCAGTTTATGGTCAAGGTGTAGTCATCAGATTTGATGAGTACATTTCAAACAAAACTATGGATATTGTGGTCACAGATATCATCCCCTATACAGTGTGACTATCAACATTCCATGTCACAATCTGACTTAGAAGCTAACAGTGTTTTGTCACAGTTCAGTATTCTTCATTTGAAAAAATCATATAATTAAATATAGTTTCTAAATATTTATGGAAAACACAAACCCTCTAGGGTAGGACAAACAAGAAAGGTGAAAGCTTAGTCAGGAATATGCATTGCATCTTACAGACACAGCAAACATAAATAGGCTGCTATATTCTGCAAATTCAATTTAATTGCTAAACAAAATAAAAGCATCTAAGCATACATGCTGCTAAAGTTCATGCAGGCTATAGATAAAATATTTTGCCTTAACCATTGCAGTGCTAACTGGTGGGTAGAGATCTCCTGCTGGTCATCTATGAAAATAGTGAGGAGAATGTTAGAGAATACAGGCAGCCTGACATATACCTAGACTACTGAAACAATTAAATAATCCCTCTTTCCTTTAAAGTAGGTTCAGTTCCTGAAAAACTCTGCTACTTAGATGTATGGCATTCACTCATGACATCAATGTTTATACACAACAAATATGTATGAATTAGACATTTAGTTTATCAGAGGCCTGACTGAAGCAAATATCTGCCTCACCTGGGCTGTCCTCAATATTGGGCCCTAAAAAGCTCAAGAACGTGATAACGGAATCCAAGAGAAGTAGTTCTTGAACAATACACAGAAAAGAAGCCCACCGTTTTGTAATTTTGTCTTGCATTTTTTCAGTATTTGCATATTTTGTAGTTCAAAGGTTTGCCTCTAAGAATTTTGAAATGGCAAGTTTCACTTCCATTAAGTTCTGAAAAAAATGTTGTGTTAATAGTTTCATTAAATTCCATTAACCATATGTACAGTGCATGCAGACATCAAAACACTCTCAGAAAATTATATAAGAAAGATTTTTACTCACCTTTTTCAACATTGGAATGTGTTCCCTTAAAGACATATTTTCCTTTTACAGACCATATTGGATATAGCAGTAAACATCTATATACTGCCCTTAAGTCCATTCCTTTCTTGCCAACTCCACCAAACTGTTCAAGGTAATATGCAATATAAGCATGATATATTAAGCTTCATCTTGCCTGGCAAAGCCCTTGCTCACAGGTATAGATGTGTATGTTGAAAGGAAGAAACAGGATTGTCTTGGAACTATTCCTTATCTCATGCAGCCAAAACTACAGCTAAGGTGATTTGGAAGTATTNAAAAAAAAAAAAAAGCAAGATGAGCGTCTAAAATTAACTTTGTGGATTACTGTAGGTAAGGATTTTTTTTCTCTTTTACTGAGCTGTTCTGTGAAATGCAACAGCACAACATTCCTCAGGTTTGAGGCACATCATGATAAGCCACAGAAGAGGTTTTTTTGAAATAATTCTTTGTTTGAGGAGACAAAACTGTGGTTGGCTAATGCTTGAGCACATGCTTCCTCTGTTGCAGTCAATAGCTGCAGGTGTCAGTGTAGTCCTAGCAACAGCAGCTGCTGTTTTCTCCATAAGCAGCCACAAATGAAGCAAAGCTGAACAGGCCAAAGCCAAAAACCGACTGTAGCTTTAATTCTACCTTAATATGCCTCTAGTAATAGCAGAAGGTCCCAGACATGTAAGTACTGGAGCATCAGTAGTCCTGACTAGCAAGAGTGCAGCCCACTGATCTAGGTAAGTGGTCCTTCCCCTCTGCTCAGCACTCCCAAGGACACAGAGGAGATGGAGACAGAGCCTTCTTGATATGAATGGTGCTAAGATAAGGGGCAATGGTCACAGGCTGAAGTACATATTAGGTTTCCCAGATAGGTTATGTAATCTCCATCTTAGGAAATACCTCAAACTAGAAATCAGGGCCCTGAGAAGCATGATCTGATGAGACCCAGGTTGGACTAAATGGTCTGCAGAAGAGGCTCCTCCAGCCTAAACTTTGATTCTGTGCAATTTGCTAGCAAAAAGCATGAAGACATGTCAGTAGTGAAGCAAATCACTGTCTAAAGGGAAATCCAAAATAAAGAAAAGATGGTTGATTTGGTACAGATAGACATGTCATTAAAGATTATGTTGGGCAAGAAAACATCATGTAAAAGTAAGAGAGAGAATAGCAGCTACCAGCAAAACAAGAATGGTGTTAACACACTGTTCAAAGAGACTATTTATTGAATAGAAGTATAGATAAACTCTTGTAGAGGCCAACATGGAGAAAATAAAGTAGAAAACAACAGTAGAAAAACATGGCTCAAAACAATCTGGTTTTGCACTTCTGCAGTGATGCTGAAATAAGAATGTTTGTTGTTTATAACCATTCTGTGACCAAGTGTGAGTTTGATATTTTACTGAAAATCATTTTATATTTGTTAGCATCTTTCCTTTAAAGTTCTTATTTTCCAAACAATGATTCATATTTTTAAATTTGGGGCCAAAATTAGACATTTTAAAATTCAGATGTAGGCTTACATGTTTCACATTTTTTTCTCACTTTTGTTCAACTGCACATCTTCATCACTTATTCCACTTCTTTAAATAAAAATAGCAACTTCAGCTACGCAAAAAATTTTAAAGGGAAAATAAAATCAAGAATTAAGAAGAAATAATTGCCGAAAAAAAAAAAAAAATAGGTTTCTAAGGTATCTGTCATTTTCATATAATTACTTTTTTGCAAGTTCTAATTCTTAACATTTTCATAAATCATTTCTAACTCAGCTTCCTAAGAGAGCAGCTTTTACTGTGGTGCTGAGTTTGTCTGTTTATGCCTCCTGAACAATGTTTTGAATCTATCAGCAAATTTCATCCATATTTGAAGTAGAGCACTCAGGGTTAGATTCCTGTGACAGTTCTCCACAGCACAGGTCTCCATGACCACATGAAGCCATAGAGCCTTGGCTTCTGAGGAGCTAAGGTTGCAGTGTGTTCTGCTGAGCAGCAGACAAAAGGTGGGAGCCAGTTTGCCTCTCAGCACACTCACATAAAGTAATCAAGACCTACTTAGTTATGGGCTGCCAGCAACAGAAGCCAGGGAACAAGATCCTTGACTAGCCTCTATTGCAGGAATGAAATTTTACTTCTTGAGTGGCCATTTATGAGTCTAAGTACCCAAAATATCAGCAATTTGAACAGCAGCACCTTAGGTCTTTTGTATGAAGATTAATCATTATTAGGAATCTGTCTCCCAAAATCTGGAAAGAAATATTACCAAAAATAGTCCATTCACAACTGGAATGTCTGCTGTCTTTGCATAATATATAATATTCAATTTTATAATTCCTTAAATTATGTACTTCGAATCTTCTATTTCAATGGACACAAACTGTGATTATAACTATGCAACAGAATTGAAAATGTACTTCCTTGACAATTTGCTGTAGATTTTTAACAGTATTATCAGAGAATTTAAGTCTACCTGGACTTCAGTTACACCATATCTACCTCTACAAATGTTATTATTATGATGTGTAAGATTAGGCAATCAAGTCAATTATAATTATATTGGAGAATAATAGCACATGGCAATTTCAATACCAATAGTATTTCAAAAACATCCATAATAAATTTCTAGACATAATTCTACTGATTTTCTGTCTTTGAAATAGGATTTTCTTCTTTTCTGAAGGTGAAAAACCTATTTCCATTTTTAGGTTCAAAATTGAGTTAGACTGCATTTTTAATATAATTTGTTTTCTTAGTATAATTAAAACTATAACTGTCTTTCAATAAATGCATTAACAGTGCAAAATGAGAGATTTATTAACATCTTAATCTCCAATTATGTTTTTTCCAGCCACAGTTTTTCTCCTTCTAAGTTATCTGTGAGGAAAACATTAAATTGCATTTTAAAGTGCCCCTAGGAGTGGCACAAGTACTGGGGATCCTATTGTCAAAAGCAGAACCTTTCTGTGCAACTGCTTATTTCGAGATCCTGTTTGTTGAAATACTCCAGTCCTACCACATTAATGACTTGTTAATTATAGTCTTCTTTTGGCTTCCACTCCAATCCCATCTTTCTGAATTCAGGTCATTGACAGCCAGCCCTTTGCCCTTATAAAGAGGTCTCCATATAGAAAATCAGGAAAAAAAAATCATGGCAATGACTTTGTGCTCATTTTGGCTGAGGCAGAGTTAATTTTCCTAATAGCAGCTGGTATGGGACTGTGTTTTGGATTTGTGCTGGGAAAAACATAGATAACACAGGAATGTTTTCACTATTGCTGAGCAGTGCAGAATCAAGGCCTTGTCTGCTCCTCACCCCATCCAGCCAGCAAGAAGGCTGGAGGTGCACAAGGAGTTGGGAGAGGACACTGCTGATCCCAGCTGACCATACCATTCCATACCATATGGTGTCAGGCTCACCTTATAAATCCTGGGGAAGAGAATGAGGAAATGTCTCGAGTGAAGGCATTTGTCCTCAGAAGTCACCATCACACAAGATGGAGCCTGGCTTTCCTCGGAAAGCTGCCTGACCATGGGAAATGGTGAAAGAAACTCTTGTTTGGCTTTGCTTGCGTGCACAGCTTTTGCTTTATCTATTAAACTGTCTTTAAGTCAACCTGTGAGTTTTCTCATTTTTACTCTTCCAATTCTCCTGCCCATCCTACTGGGGGTGTGAGCAAATGGCACTATGGGACTTGGTTTGTGTCCTGGGTTAAATCACATCAGACTTCCAGGAAGTTTCAGAGGTATATGCCCATTCATCTTAGGGATTTTTGCATTCAGCAAAAAAATTTTGCAGACAAGCATTTTAACATTGTTTTCTGTTTTGTGATTTGCAACGAGCATTCTGGTTTTTGCAGCACTAGGCTTGGCATGGCCTACTAAAATCCTTGAAGTAAAAATATAAATAACTTTTCTACAAAAAAAGTCTGAAAGAATCTATCAAACTTACACAAGAGCATCAAAAAAGAAAAGGCAAGTATGAATAATTCTGATTTTCTGAAGTCTCATGTTGCCCAGGCATGATTTGTATATTGGAAATGGACAGCATAAGTAATATTGTCTGCATGGAGAAGTCATTCTTTTACAAGAATGTAAAATGAAAAGTTGACGTTTTTTGCCAAATATCTCATATAACTTGATCCTCATAATTGTTCTAGGAAAACATAATAGGTCTTATTTTATTGAATACTTTAGTTCTGCTAATACTGACTTTCTAATGATTTGCCTTGTTAATAACTTAAAGAAAAGCTTTACTATTTGTGAATCCTCTTTAAATCTATCAACCACTCTACAGAGCCAATTCTACTGGCAAATTATCCTGATTCTCAAAGTAACTTAGACAAAATTCTACATGAATTTTTTACCTACTTACATTGGAATGCATTAAGATTTGTTTTGTGGTCTATAAACTCCTGTAATAAATATGAACGAGACCATTAGAATCATTGGACATCACAACAGAGCAGTTTTATGATGTATCAGTGTGCTGATTTCAAAAAGGTGTCAAAATAGCAACAAAGAAAACCATCAGTGTTCCCCTCTATGAAATATTAGTGAAATTAAAAAATATTTCTCCAGCAATTTCTAAAAATCTGTGATCAAAGAATATTTAGAATAAAAGTGCCATGAGTGAAACTCCAAAGTGCTTTTGGACCCAGCTTCCTAGCAACTTCCTAGCTTGGTGTTTCTGGGAGGCACTGAATGATTCAAAATACTACAAGTAGTTGAAAATGCTAAGGAAATCCTTTCCTATTCTAAATATTTTTAATTCTTTTAAAAATTATTACATAGAAACCTTTCAATCTTCTTACATCACATGGCAAAATACTGAAAGTTTTCATTTAGTTAATATAGAAATCCAATTTTCTTGATAGGGAATTTTATTCTGAGCCCTTGACTCTTTTGCTAGTCTTACACTCTCACTTTTACTTCATTATATACAGGTCAAGCACCCTCTCTCTTTTTTCTCTCCCTCCCAGATCCGTGCAATACAACTATAGCTTATCACCAATATCATCTCTATTTTGGTGAGATACAGAAACTGAAATCATCAACAATTATTAGTTACACTGCAACCATGGAGAAACACCTTATAACCAATAGATTTGGTCAAACTCTGAATAACTTTTATGGAGTAATCTATTACTGAATTTTTACAGCTCTTCTGGAAGTCAGGAGAGGTACTGAAACATCAGAGTAACAGAAAGTTTTCATTTATTCTTTGCCTCAACATTTATATGACACGCTCCTACATTTCCACAAAATTGTATGGGAGATGTGAATTGCTGTTGATCACAGGAGTCTCTTCTACAGGACAAATCCACAATGTACTGCTCTCCTGATATATCCCACAGGCACCAAAGGGCAGAACACAGTGAAATGTGGAAGCAATTCTGCAAGAAATATTACAATTAGGAAACAATGGGGCATTCCTCTGTGATACCATGAGGTATCATGGGAGCTCTTTAGGCAGAAGCTAATCTCAGAATGACAAAGAAATCCCAGTTTCTCAGAAAGTCTTAGAGCTATTTTGTTTTTACCCATTTCCACACAAAACCTTATTGCTTCCATTTCTAACAGCATAGTATTTATTATTTTTCTTTCAGAAAAGGATATCTCCTAGCTCTTCATCATGGGTTTAAAAATTTTGAAAGCAGTAAGGCTTAGGAATAAATGTGCACTCTGGGACAGTGCTTTATTTTAATAAATGAGGGAGGGAGGCCTTTTATGAATTTCGGTGATACTCAATGCAGGAAGGAACATATTGCCACTTCAAATTACTGTAGTCCAAAGGTATTCACAGACTTCAATCTGAATGCCTTCACACACTAATCACAGCACAATTGCAAGAATTTCTGCAGCATTAATAGTATTCCCCAGGGCCTTCCTAATTATGTACATCAAAGGTAAAAGTTTCTCTTCATTTGCAACACACTTCTGAGTACTGCATTAAAACCAGGTCCAGTTCAAGTCTGTTTACAACCTATTCCCCCTTTCTAATCTCTAATGGATACTATAATAGATTATCATGCTCCCAGCCTGTATTATTTTCATCTGTAGAGGTAAGCATTGTCATCAGTATTTTATTTTTTATTTCAACTGCATGATTGGACTGAGTTTCTTAGTTTGCACTCTTCATTTTGCTTCTGAAAACAAAAGGTATAAAGGGATTTTAGGAAGGGATTAAAGTATTTAGTCTTCCAGACAGCATTAGAGGTAATTTATCACCTTAACTCATGTGAAACACAAACATCTATAAATTTCTCATCATGTCCCAAAGCAAAAATAGTGACAGGAGGCAAAATTAAAAATCACCTAAATTACCACAAAACATTTTATCTCAAACTATATGTGATGCAATGTTAGATATCTCATGTACTGTGTTAACCAAAGCAGCACTAAAATCCAAAGACTTTTCCACATATTAACTGACATACCAGCCAGTGCCAGGATTATAAACACCATTTTCTTCAATATTAGTGAGATGTATCTTTATCTTTTTTTGGACAAAATATGAAATTTTTATTATCTAGACAGCAGGATTGATAAGAAAAACTCAGGTTCAAGTTTACTGGTTTGGAAGTTCTCATCTTGCATGCTTGTTATATTTTTCAAGTTTCCTATTTTTCTTTTTTTTAATTCCTTTTAGGAGTTTTTGTGCAATTATTCTTGCAGGACCTATACTGCAACACAGTTTTTTAGTATGAAAGACTACACTGAAATTAATTTTGCACATTAAGTTGTGGGCATTCAGCACAAGCCTTTGCTTAACAATAGTATGTCCTCTCCTGACGAGAAATTTGTTCTTTTCATGCCTATTCAACTATAGCTAATGGAAGAAAAACTGGTGGAGAAATTTTGGAAAACAGGTTTCATGCCTGAAATCTGTTTCATTTCAAAATCTGTTTCTGAATCATTTACAAAAACTGGATTATGTTGCAATTTAAAGTAGAAAATAGAGCTCTCACAAAATGTAAGCGGGAAAAAAAGTTCAGGCCTTTAACTGTCAATCATTGTTCAATGTCACCAGTTTGTATAACAGCATAATACAAAGTCTGAATTTTAACAAACAACACTGATTTTTTTAAGGAAAATGCATTTTTCTTCTTCTAACTTTAAAAATTCTTTATTTTGGTAACAAAAAACATTTTAAAATTTTAGGACTTGTTCATCGGGGAGGCAGTGGGGGTGGAGAGGAACAAACCAAAACACATTTCAGTGTTTTCAAGTCTTCAAAATTTCTCCTTTCTCCCTGTGTTCATCCTGTTCTGCAGATACTGTGGTAAAAAAACAATGTTAGGACACAATTCAAGCAGTGTCTCGGGAAGCGAGTGAAAGGAAAAGAAATACAGTGGAGGCATCAGACAATTCCAGGAGATCAAGTAACATAAGAAACTATTTTTGAAAGCAAGAGCTACAGCGAGGTCAATTGTGCAAGACTGAAGCATCTCACATCGTTGTGGCTTAGCTGTTATTGTTTCTGGGCAGAACTACCTTAATTACTGGGAGGTAGCTCTGCTCCAGTCTCTCTCTAAATGCCCTCTCCCTTTCCCAAAGGAACAGAATTTTCAGTTCAGACACCAGCAGCTTCTACCTCAATTTGATCCACAAATGCCTCAGGACAAACTTGATGAAATAGACCAAACTTTCTGAATCATCCTGGTCACATTTAAAAATCCACAAGGGAAATGACAGTACACAATCTTGAATCAAACATGACTGCTGGATTTACATAATGATCCAAATGGCTTGTGAAAATATTTATTTAAAAATTGTTGAAAGATAGAAAAACAAAGAATTTTAATGTTGACATAACATCAGCTTTTAACATATGTTGAAAATTGTATTTTCAACTTAATCATGCATCAGCTCCTTCTACAAACACAAGGAAGTTCTTCTGTCAAGGTTATCTGTACTCCTTTATTCCCCACCATTCTTAAGCCATTGAATGAAACTCAGCCACACATTTCAAACCTCCATATTAAGAAGCTGGGATATGCACTGACAAGTAACACACATATACAGCTGTGGAATATACAGACTGGAAAACTGTGTTGGACACAAGACTTGTACTGGAGCAATACTAACTCTACAACTTCTTGAAATCCCTTCCAGCCCAATGTTTTTCTGTTATTAAATATCGTAGTGCAGAACATACAATTTTCTCAATTCTTTCATATGAAACTCATTGTGACTTTTGTTTGAGGCTCTAGCCGTGGAAAGTGTTCAAGGAACAGATGTGCAGATTCTTAGTTGTGTGCAGGATTGGTTTGCTCCATATATCAACTGCAGCAATGAGCTTCAGACTTGGATCTATTCTACTGCCAGAGGGCTGGAAGGGTTCCCTGGGGGATCTCAAGGCAGGACAACTTTGCATGCACACAGGTACTAATCCTGGTATCTTTCAAAAAAGCAAAATAATAAAAAGTAGAGTTGAAAGAAATCCTGAGAGATTACACAGCCCATTTGGGCATCCCAATACAGACACTCAAACCATTTTTCCCCTAAAGTTTTGTGAGGGGTTTTCCTCTTTGTCCTCACTTATCGGTTCATCTCAATAATCAAGGTTTCTTGGTGGAAAACCTCCTACATCCTGACACAGGACACATCTTAGCTCTGCAGGCTGGAGATCATTAATCACATACTTATTCAGGAGAGAAGACAGGGATATTGTCTGTGCACACTGTTCCACTCTGCTCTTGGGTGAAGC
>VZTR01000447.1:115643-127627 GCA_013400775.1 Chaetops frenatus | reverse complement strand
TAGTGGGATGTAGCTAAATCCATGAATGCAAATATTAATGTTTTCTAAAAAACTTCAGATGAGAAACAAGTCAGAAAAGGAAAGTATCTGGGGACACCATTCGTATGCAACCCTCAAAGTCTATGAGCCAAACAGCAGTTTGGGGCAGTAAAGCTGTGTGACCTTTGGTCAGTCTGCTGAGAAAACTGCTGAGATGACCAAAAGGAAGTGAAAAAATAAAAGCTATGTGAGTTAGGAAGGCTAAAAACACAGGACCCTAAAGTTTTGTGAGGGGTTTTCCTCTTTGTCCTCACTTATCGGTTCATCTCAATAATCAAGGTTTCTTGGTGGAAAACCTCCTACATCCTGACACAGGACACATCTTAGCTCTGCAGGCTGGAGATCATTAATCACATACTTATTCAGGAGAGAAGACAGGGATATTGTCTGTGCACACTGTTCCACTCTGCTCTTGGGTGAAGCACATACATGCTGTGCAGCACATAGATTGCAGCCTGTACACAGGAGTATAAAGAAAACTGAGAGATCAAAGATAGATGTGAAGCTATACAAGCCCTAAATTACAAGAATTTTTTTTTCTGAAATTCTTTGGTTCGACCAAAAGCAAATAAAGTCCAAACCTTAATTCTGTTGTCTATATAGTTGTAAATCTTAGATAATTAAGCTTTAATATACCACTATGTGTTTATTGTAATAGGCAAGGTGCTCAAGAGAGCAGTAGACACCCGAAAAGGTTTCTCTGGTACTTTAATATGTGAAGCACAAAAAGGCTGTCAGAAAATAACCAAGGAGCCTTCCAGAGGACTTCTGAGACTTCTGAATAGCAACCACCTAAAAAAATTTTAATTTCTTCTCAAGTTTCAGTCTTAAAGAGAAAGAGTGCAGTGGAAATGAGACAAGACACCTTTGAAGACTATTTCAAAATACTCTGGAAGACCTAACAGTGGAAGATTCACGGCATAATAAAAAGTCGTAATTTTAGCAACAGACCATGTATTTTCAGAGTGAAGAGCTGCCAATGTATTTGTGCTCACTTCATCATGTTAGATGATAACAGTTCACATGAGCCAACGAACACACCTGTTTAAATGCTGGCAGAATCACAGTGTTATTAACTAAATATAAGGAAAAAAAATTTTTGGATTATAGTTAACTTGACAATTATTCCGGCACAGAAAGAAGAATGCCAATCTTGCAGTAAAGGCAGCAGTCTCAGCCACTGGGGTTTTATTGTTAAAGAGAATACAGGATTCCTATGAGATTTTTGATTGAGATTCATAAATATTGTAAAAAAGCTGCAACACTCAGTCCTTAGTATATANATCCTTGAACAGCAAAACACAATGAAAAGCCTAAGTATTATTCTCCCACTTTTATAATGACATTTTGTTTTATCATTCTATATTCTGTAATGATTTGCATACTGATAAGACACTAAATTTATTCTTGGCTTTTTCTATATATTATCTGTGCTTAGTGGGATGTAGCTAAATCCATGAATGCAAATATTAATGTTTTCTAAAANATGGAAGTAATAATACGTGATTTACTGTGGAAATCTGTGTCAAGTAATTTTCACCATGCAATTCGTACTCAGTAGCATAATACTCTTTGGCTTCTGAACCAGGATGTGTTTTATATATTATTTTAAATATAATTTATTTCATGATTTGTTACTTAACGTTTGCGTATATCCTTGAACAGCAAAACACAATGAAAAGCCTAAGTATTATTCTCCCACTTTTATAATGACATTTTGTTTTATCATTCTATNGGAAAAAAAATGTAAGTGTGGAAATGGGGATAGTTAGCTGTATGAGGACTCAAGAGGGAAAATACTTACATTAAAATGTTTAAAATGCTAAAAAAATAATGGAGAAGCAGAAGATGGCAACTCAGCAAGATCAAGGATCAAGCTCAGTCTCAGAAAGATTATTGACCTCTCCTCGCCTGAGCAGCAAGTGCTTGTCAGATATCTCATCATGTTGGTGAGCATATAATTCTCAGCCTGGTGATATTAATCTTTACTTACAAGATCACTAGTCCTTGCTATCCACAGTGTACTTACCAATAACTAATTGTTGTGCAGTCTTCTGTTGTTTAAATCCTGTGCTTCAATGTTCACAGTAAAAACAACAAAAGGAATCAAAGTTGTCAAAGTGAATCAGATAAAAAGGGTTACAAATTTAATTATCTTTTAAAAAAGATTAAAAAAAAGAAAAAAGACCTCCTTAGGAAGAGGAGGAGATCAGGAAAGGGAATTATGGTTGCAGTACCACAAGCCTGGTAAGTCCTGAAGGCATTTTCATATACAACGTCCTACCAGGAGCCTTTATATCCACACTGAATGGATTATTATGAAATATGCCATCTTCTCATCTATTGTGCTCATTCCATATAGAATTCGTGCACAGAAACTTTCACCTGCAAAAAATTATATGAACATATGATTGACATATAAATAGGTAAGAAGATATAGGATTTTCATATTAGAAAATAATCACACCATTGCAATCAAACTCAAAAAGTGGCCTGCATGGTACTGAGTAGAAATTTTCTAATCAGCTTCAGCAGTAATGTCTATATTGCTTTTGACTTGCCTAGATTCAATCTTCAATTCATCAAGACAAGTGCTGAGCATCAGCAATATCTATTCTGTAAGCTGCCTCTGCCCCCAGGCTCAAGAGAACAGGGCAAACTGCAGAGGACTGTCCCTTTATTGTGCTGCCCCCACCAGCACAGTATAAATTGCACTCCTTGGCCAACACCCTGTGCCCTGTTCCCACCACAAGAGTCTCCAAACACATCCCCTTAAGAGGAGGCTTCAGCTCATCATTATAATGTCTCTGCTAAATTCGTTTGCACAAGCTTTGTATCAGCTGCTGGTGAGTGATCGGAAGCCTTTCATTAGAGAGGAGCTCAAGTCTGTTTCCTTCTCTGTGCTGAGGCCAATGGCAACAAAAGCCTCACACAACCTTCTGGCATTGGAAGGTACTTTGTGCATTCCAGCAAAGGGATGTCTGTCCTTTAGTACATTTTACAGAAGAGAAGTGAGAATCATCTTCCTGCCTTCTGTGCCTTGTCACCTGTGAAATCTGCAACACTAGTATATAATGTTTAAAATATTATTCTAGCCCATAGGAAGACATCCCCCACTGCCTAGATTTTGGTATTTCATTGAGACTAGTATGGAAAAATGCATCACTATGTCACAGAAATTGGCATAGTTGTGCAGCACGTCTTCCACATTTATGTCAAAGGTGATGCTGTTCACTCCCCAGCTGGCTGTCAAAAGGAGCTCACCTTCCAATCCACTGCCCACTGAAGGCATCTATTCAAAATTATTATGGTATTCATGCCAACATCTTCAAGCTTACTGTTCTTGATTTCTCACTAGTGGAGAGTTTTCACCACAGGTAATGTGTCTGCTCCTTCCATTGCTGACCTCTAAACTTCACTGATTTTCAAGCAGATGCTGACTCTCTGCATGGGGGTAGGAAAGATGTGTGTGTTTAGCTGGCTACCTCCACTGGAGTGAATTTCACACCATCACCTGGAGACTGGAATCTTGATAGGCAAATATCACATTTTGCTTCTACAGACTCGTCTGTCAAAACTGAGGTGGTGCCTAGTCCTTCCCTATTTTTCAGCTGAAGAAGTATAGTCTGAAATAACTGTGTGGTTCAGCTTCAGCACAATTTGTGGTCTGCAGGGGCAGAGTGGAAGTCTGACATGGTCTTCTCCCACCCACCATAGTTTGAAGCTCTTTCATGATCCAATTTATTCAAGTTATAGCTCCTGGGAAGTTCTAAACAATCTGGTACTAAATAATTTTTCTGTCTTTTTGTTGCTTAGACCTTTATCTAATCCATGCCAGATGAATGCGTCCACACATTGGCACTCAACTTTTACAACAGATAATGTTCTGAAATGAATCTGCTAAATAAGAGGAGGAATAAAACAGTTCATACAAGGTTCTGCATAATCTTTCTAAATTATAGATAACATATGGGTTCAGAAACCACACATTTGTTTCCTCTACTGACATACAAATGTATACACCCTTTACTCAGAGAGCTAAAAGCAGATGTTTTACCTAACCAAGACAACTGTTTGCATACCTAAGTAATGCACATTATAGGCAACAGATGTAAAAATGATCACACATAAATATCCTGTATTTACAAATTACACCCATTTCTATACTGGCAGAGCTAGGATTTCCAAGCAGTTTTCATGTTCTAAAATATCTGGATAAATAAAGAACGTAACATTTGGGATTAAAATTCACACCATCCCATTCTCAGCATCTCTGTAAATGTTTGCATTCCCAGAATCTCATACATAACCAAACAAATTCAGAACTAAAGCATCACAAAATACTTTCTGTGGAGTTTCTTAAATTGCTGCAGATTTTCTGTAAGGGTTCAATATATATTGAATATATATACACAAGTACTTGGGAAATATGGACTTGAATTATGCACAGGTAAAACCTGTCTTAGTGTGAATAGGGGGAAAAAAAAGATTTTTAAAATACAGATGCCATCCATAAATAATATCTTTTCAATTATAGCACCTTTCTCAGAAGCATTAATTAGGAACCATAACATATAATTATAAAAATCACTTGGCACTAATCTATAAGAGCAAGCACGTGTTTCAAAATTCATAACAGCTACAAAAATTTTGCTTTTTCTCAATAATAAAACTAAGTTGAATCATTCCAACTCTCACACATTTTGGTATATTGTGTAGGTCTTAGTTTGCACAGATGTGAGGTACATCATATAGCCACAAAGGATGTCTGATCTATATTGATAATGCAATGCAATCAGAAATAGACTAAACAAGGAATATTATATAACAAAGAGCAATTACTTTTGTACATTTCTCACATTTAAAAATGAAAAAAGTTGTATTCACCTTACTTTTAAATATGAAGGAATCAATAACATCATTTTCTCCTACTTGCACTAAATTATCAGGCTGTTACAAAACAATCAAAATAATGCTGATAATCAAAGAAGGGAAGGTTTCCAAGGCTACACTAGACATCCAAGTACTCTCTGTCATTGTATATGTCAAAAAGATTAAATTAGGAATATTAACCACTTTTGTGAGTTTGAACTCTGTGACTTTAACATTCTAACTTTCAAAAGAACATATCTACCACGGTTATGTCCACAACAATTATTAGTTCTCTACTCTCATAAAGGTGTTTTCAAACCTTCTGCATTATTGATTATTTTTTTTCTGTAGATGACAGTGTTGTTCCAGAGAGCAATTTCTAGCAGGTGTCTAAGTGTTTTCCTGAGTAGAAAGGAACCATTACAGATGTTCAGGTTTTATAAATAAAAGAAAGGAAAACCGACAACCTTTAAATTCACTTGTGGGGACAGGAGTGAGCATAACTGTCACTAACCCTGAATGCTCAAAACCAAGAGGAAAAACTCACAGTATGTCCCTGAATTTTCAAACTGGTAAAACAGAAGTTGCTGTTTCACATAGAATTGGAAAATATTTTTTTCCTGAAATATATTAATAGTCTAGATATTCTGACCAACTGGGATTTACTCTTTAAATGTAAAGTATAACAACCTAGTATCCGAGGGAAGAAGAAGATGAATATTATACATTATGTGCCTTCCAAAAACTGGGATCTGTTACCATTCATTACCACCCTGTGTAACCGCTGTCCTGTTTCCAGCTCTAGGCAGAGAAAAACAGATGTCTCACATGACAGAAATATCTGGAAATGTGGATGGCTGTCTTTTGCTGCCATTGCTACATGGTCCAGCATGAGGAAGCTGGGCAACACTTGTTACCCAGAGAAGCAGAAACTTTCCCTTCTGCATTCTTCCTCTGGAAGGGAAAAAGCAGCAGGGAAGTCTGGTCTCAGCCCTTCCATGGAAGAAATCTCCCAAAACCTGGCCCATCCTTCACCCTAGGCAGAGACATTCAGAGTTTCCTGTATGGCAGCCTTGCCCAGAGCCATCTCCAAGAAGGCAAATCTCTTCAGTGGGCTGCAGGTTAGGGGCAGATCATGGGACTGTTGAGCCTGTGTTAGGAAGGGCAATAGGATGTCTAAATTATATGAAAGATAACTGCAAATCAAACTTGTAGCTAGCGTGAGAGAGGCATAATTATGTTTAGTGAGTCTCTGTCAATTTACTGCACTCTGGTTCAAGGTTCTTTGTATATCCAATAAAGATGAAGAGAGTAATTTCCAAAGTTTTCCATGTTTATTCAGATGCTGCCAAGTTTTGAGGCTATTTTTAAAACTGGTGCAGTGCTTACCTCTTAATTAGTAGTAAAATGTATTTTAATAGCTTCCATTCAGCCAGGCTTTTAAATGAGTAAACGAGAAGTCAGGATCCTGTTAAGCAGAAGGATAAGAAGATTTAATGCACTTTTTTTATCAGACCCTACTTTCCAGTCCACAGGCTAGCCCTAAATCTTCTGATAAATCCAAACTTTTCACAGTAAAGCTGATGGAGTTTCGAAGACCCTCCACAGATGGGTCTCTCCCATCTGCCATCAGCCTGCTCTCCAATTGGATGTGCAACCTCTCTTCATTTGCAAGCCTGAAGGCATTTTGACTGCTAAAGTACTTGGTAAATCTTAAAAAAAAAAAATCAGCTGAGACTGCAGAAACGGAACATATTAATTCCTGACACATTTATGCATGCAAATTGTAAAAGAGTCAAATACCTGTGCCAGTCCATCTCCAATGACTTAAAGCCTTAGCCAGATCATGTTTCATTGGGATATAAAAGAGCATATTACTGGAGAAGAAAAGATGTTGTAACATGAAGCAAACTTGTTGCTTGAAATCTATGCCGTGACATTTATTTTGCCACTTCATGTAAGAAAAGCAAGAGGAATTATGAGGAAAAGAACCCTTTCAGCAGGAATTCTCTCTTGACATGGATCGGAAATAAAGCAACTCTATCCGAGACTTCTGTTTCACTTGGCTCTGAGGATAGTGATAAGGGGAAGTCCAGAAAGAGAAATATAACTGACACACTCTCTGGCTTGCTTGTCTTTATGTTATATGATTTCAAACATTGAGTAATCTGTCCCTTAAACTCACAATATTAGAATGGAGGAAAACACAAAGACAACATGTATTATACTAGGAACCAGCAGCAGTTTTCAAGGCATTGCAGCAGTAACCAGAAAGCTGGAAGCAGGCAAAAGGCTGTGAGGGGACACAGCTAGGCTAGCTGACCCAAAGTGGTAAAAGGGATATCCCACACAATGTAATGCCATGCTAGCAGTAGAACTGGGGTAGTGGGAGATGAAAGGGAAAGGCAAGTTGGCTTTCAAAAGTGGCCATCTCTCAGGGACTGGCTGGGTATCACTCTGCTTGTACAAGGTGGTAAATGATTGTCTTTGCATTACTTGTTAGGTTTTTCTCCCTTTTTCCTTCACTTAAACTGTCTTTATCTCAGTTTATGAGTTTTATGAGTTTTGCTCTACCTAGTCTTTACCCTGCCCTGCTGGGGTGGGTGTGGATGGGGTAGATGAGCAGGCAGCTGGGTAGTCGCTGGCTGGGGTCAACCCACAATACATTACCTTCCAAAAAATTGCCCTCACTTCAAGAATGAGATTCTGTCTCAGAAAATACATTCAAACTGCTACAAAAACCTCACTGAAGTATTTATTCCAATATTTTCACCTCTATATCTCTCACTGCACAGAAGAGATATATATTAACACTAATAATGGAACACAATTTTTAACTTGTAATTTGATTGCACTTTCTTTTTAAAATAATTTCAAACCTATATCAATTATTTTAAGACCAATTTCTTCCTATAAACAGGGTTAAATAGCTGATTCCCATTTAAATCTTGGAAAAAAATTGCTGGAGTCTCAAAAACAGTACCTCAAGGAGAATATGTCACCACAGTGGCAAAGCAGAAAACAGCACTAGCTACTGCCTAGTATTCCAGAGACCTCAGCTTCATTAAATAATGTAGTAAAGAGGAATCTCATTTTTTACAGGAAATTACTTGTCCTCTTACAGGATAAATTTTATTATTAGAAATGAACATAACATAGGCAATTCACATGTATTAATATGGTTATGCAGAACACTTCCTATTGATCAAATAAAACTATTTAAGAACATTATTTACCCTCTGTGGGATTTCACAGTCATCATTCTTAGCACAAGTATCTATCATGATCTAGAATCTCACCGGTATTCATTAAACATAATATTTGCATAACTGTAAATGTAAAATTTGATTTCAATTTGCTGCAAAATAAAGTGAAGGATTTGTAATGACTTAATATTCTTGCTTTGTATCAAGATTTTCCTTCTTCTCTTTCCAAATTAGCAAAATTTCTACCTAAAAGCTACCTGCTGTTGCTAGTTCCCTGACTTTGATCCAGACTATGGACTGTAAAATGAGGTAAAGATCACACTCCAAAAATAATCTAGCAGAAAAAGCCCAACTATCCCAGACTGAACTGTTTTCCTGTGCTTCAGCCAGTTATTCTCATGCAGAAGACTGAATGCATTGGGTTTTCACCATTGTCTAATTTACTTAACAGAAACTCTCCAAACCAGTTCTCACTTATGATCTAGTTTTATAAAAACATCCCCATTTTTTTACCTGATTCTCATAAGGAGGTCAAGGGCTTTTTTGCAACACCTCTCACCTTTTCAACACTCACCAAGATAAACACAAAAAAGCACATTACTTATGGCCTGTAAAATCCTTATTATCTCCCTTTTTTATTGCTGTATGCCTTTTCACTGCTACCTAATGTTATTATTCATAGGGGAGTCCTCTGATAAAAACCCTGACATCACTCAAGTTTCTTCATGCAAGAAAAGAGCCAGCAAGTCAAGATTACTCAGAATATGTAGATAATTAAATAAGTGGCAAAACTAAGTTGTAATCAAGCCAGTACTGAACATCCATTTTTACAATAGATGCAAAAAATCACTTCCCTGATTTGAAAAAAAAAAGTCTGAATGTATGAGAGAATGATTCATAATTAGGAAAAATCAGAATTAGGAAAGAGGGCCACAAGCTTGAGCTTTCTTCCCCAAAAAATTGGGTCATTTTAGTGGGTTTACTCATTTTTTCCTCTGCCCTGAGAAGTAGTGAGCACAATGTAAGTATCTTCCTACAGAGCATGTTTATGTAAAGGAATAAATTGGAGCCTCTTTTCTTCAACATTTAATGAGATTTATATCATATTGAGAGGTTTTTTGCTGATTGTCTTTTTTAATGCAAAATGAACAATGGGTTGCTGAAAATATAATTAATATTGTTTTCAATTGTGCAATTCTACAACGTGAAAAACCCATGACAAAGATTTCAATAAGATTTGTCTGTACTAGAAAAGCAGCTATGCTGCCTAGGAAATAAGCCAAATGTAAATAAACCCTTCATGGTAATTTGACATGGCTATATAATCAATTTCAATACATAAAGTAATACCATCTACTCTTCTAAAGATTTTTCATTTAAATGCATCTTATTTTGACAGTCATAAGGTTTACTTACTCCATTTGTCTAATGCTTACTTTCTATATGACTCAGGGATAAGTACTGGAAAGGTCTAGGTAAAAATGAGCCCAGCTTTTAAGAGAATATTCATTCTCACATAGCAATGATTTATTTTTTAAGTTATCTTTGAAAATGCAGCCCAGACCTCCTTTCTGCTTTGGCCATTTCCATGTCAGCTTCCCACTGTTACATATCAGCATGCCCAGACACAGAAGCATTGGAGTGACTGACAGAAGCCACAATTCTGAAAAACATTGATTCAAGACAACAGGGAGTCACAAGATAGGTCGAGATAGAAGGAAAAATGTTGAAAAAGAGACCTGATAGATATTCAGAATTTCACTGTCTGTGATGCTTGAAAAGACAAAAACTAATATTTTTGTTTGTAGCTAAATCTCTTCAAAAATACAACAAGTAGCTCAAAACCCCCTTTAAATCTACATTCACTTTGCCATTAGAGACTTTTTAGGGTCTTTTAAAGTCCTTCTTAAGATTAGATAAGATTTAGTGCTCTGATAGTCTTATTAGAAACTCAGTGTTCACAGAATCAGTCAGAATTACAGCACGGGAAAAAAGAACTTAGTATCTCATCTTCATCTGACATAATTCACTCACTTCGGCACAAGTGATTTTTGGACTGAAATTAGAGGGATTTCCAAGTTCTCTTCACCTTAACTACTTGTTATCAAAGTTAACTTCTCATTATCTGTTGTCACTGTGAGTTTAACTCCATGCTAACCAAAAGTATCTACTCTGCTTTCTAAAACAAAAGTATTCATTTTTGAAAATGGTATTGTAAATAAAATATCCAGTGTGAATCAAATTCTTTCATTTTATACATAATTCATCATTGCTGTGAACATAAATAATTCTGGACCTGCTCAGGTATCCTTTTATTGAATCCTTTACTTTGATTTTGAAAACTGGATCCTTCTTTCTAGTGAATCAACAGGAATTTTGGCTGAGTTACTGTTTTCATTGCATCAGTTAAAGCTTACCTAGCAAAAAAGTATATTTCAAGATCTTTTTAAAATATACTTGTAAGGACCTGAAATCTTGGCTTAAGGACAATAAAATCATAACGACAAACAGGAAAGCAGGGTTAATAGCACTAATTAAACACATAGAAAATAGCACTAATTAAGTAGCAAAGAAAGCAGTTAAAATATCTTTCTAAACATAGGAATCATTGCATGTGAGTATACAACAATTTGGCAGAAAAAAGTGCATTACAAAAATAAGAGTAAATCCATGTAGACAATTCAGTACAACATAGTGATCATTTAGTTCATTTCTATATTAATTTGATCCCTCTTACTGTAAATTTACTCTTTAAAAAATCATTTCCATTATCATCTTGTTTTGTCATATTCCAGTGAAGTGCTAGTAATGTTGGTATTTAATAAATAATCAGGATTTCCTTGCTTCTTGCTTCAGATTTCTCTTCTTACCTAAAGATTTTTTAAATCTTTATTCACATTCTGTACATACCCAAAGTGCTTTGCTTTACTGCTCCAGCTACTACTTCAAAGCAAAACAGACAAACCAGCCACTTAAGCAATTTATTTGACAACAAATTCTTATCTATGCAGCCCATGAGAAGACAAATCCTAGTCCTGAACATCCCTGAACCAAGAGGAAGTTTGTCTGGTGGAATCTCCCAGTGTTCCCTTTATTTAACTGAATTATTATTATTATTAGCTTTGCAAGTCTTCTATTCTGAAATTTTCCAATGCTGATTCACACAATCTTATTGCCTTAAAACATCCTGCAGTATCTTGTCAGCATGAGGAGTGAAGTAATTAAAGCACACACTCTTTATCTGGGTCAAAACTCTTCTTCTCTCCCTTGATTCTTACCCAAAGAGTCCATCATTCAGAAAAGGCTGCAATAATGCAGTGGGAAATCCATGTTCAGGCACCCACCTTTGTCAGTTCAAGGCCAGAAACAGAAGATATCTGTACTGCTCAGGGAATCAGGATGTGGAGATGCCCATGCTGGCAGTGCACTAGCTGATGTTTTCCCTCTTCTTCCAGTCTGAGGAAATCACACAGGTACCACTGAGTGTGATTTAAGATCCTCTGCTCTCACTCTTCCACCCTTTTCACCCTGATTGAGACAGTGATTTACTGGAGTGCTAGAAGGGTAAAAAGTCCGCTTACTTTGTGAAGTAAGCTTAGAAAAGGACAGGATTAGCTTACCTCTTAGCATTCTCTGAGACAAAAAGCTCCCCTCAAGGAGAGATTTAGGTTTATGTCTTTGCTTTCATTTCAGCACAGCAAGGACTTGGATTGCTCTCTTCCATTACCCAGGTAGGTACCTTTACTGCCAGTTTACAAGTTATTATGTAATGGCTCTCTATCTATACTTACTCATCAAAACATGCAAACCTCTACGAGGCAGTTTTGATATAACAAGATTTTCATCATGTCCTATGTCATGGGTTGA
>VZTR01000447.1:93975-114188 GCA_013400775.1 Chaetops frenatus | reverse complement strand
TCAAAAGCCAGAGAAGGAGGAAAGGATGTGGGTGGGAGTTAAGACTTGGTTACATTACTTGCAGTTTTGTTTATCTCATTAGACGACAGTGTGAGATCATATCATAGTTCCCTTGAGGTAAAATATGTTACAGAAGTGGGAATTCAGCATCCTTCAGAGGTTGCTGGCTACATTACTTACGAGAAATTCTGGCTCAGATCTTTAGCAGTTGTAATAACATTCTCGATCCTCTTGTAAACACCAGTGGTTAAATATCTCAATTTTCAATATTAAAATTAATCTTATTACATCATTAGCTATCTCAGAGGACAATTGCAGTCTTGTAATGTAATTCTGCAATAGAAAGCTACATCCTCTTTTTTGCTATGTCATGTTTAAATACAAGGTAACTCTATCATAGGTATTTATTTCAGAAAATCTGTTCAGTAGACATAAAAGTTAAAACATACTAAGACAGCTCTATGAATCTCCTTCAACACAAAAAATATTAAAAACAGTATAAAATGAATTTATCTCCTGACCTCTTAGGCTGAGATGATGACATTCTAAAGATCCACAGCTCTTTCAAATGGGTGAAATGTCATATTAATCTTCTGTGCTACACTCAGCTTCTGTTCTTCGAGTCATGTGCATGACTATGCATCAGAATCCATGCTCTTCCTTCCAACACAAACCATTCTATGATTCCATAACTCAGGTATCTTGTCAATTCCTACTGAAACATGAGACATAAAGCTTCCCTTTAACTGAGATGTAAATTGCTTACATCTTCATTAATATATGCTTTATTGCAGACTGAGGGTGAAATAAGAAAATAGGGACTTCCTTACATATCACAAATACAGCTTAAAATTGTTTCATAGTCTTCATAGTTTAAAAGTGTTACCACACACATACACAGTACAAATGTAGCAACATCTTTTTGTACATAGTTTTGGACAGAGGTGCTCTCTGCCTGGATGTTGCATATGTCTAAGATGAAAACTATTAAATTAGAGTATGCTTAGACCCTATTCAAAAAAAGAGGAAATTAATTAATGTGGATGATTTGCTGATAAACCCAAATCAAGTAAGGAAATCAGGCAAACTGCCAATTTGCAAAAGTAAGCACAATTCCACCCACAAATTTGGTTTTGGCTAGGCAGCAATTTCATCTGGAAACATATTCCATTGCAAAAACATTTAGCAGAATGCACAGTGAAATATGGAAGACTGTTCCTGTGGCCAAGCTCTATTCTTAAACACTGACAAATATGTGTTTAAGACTGTGAATCAGAACTCTCTTAATCCCTTCTTCTTTACCAAAATGTAACATATAAAATTAGAAAGGAGATAACTACTTTAAGCATCAGTTTTCTACCCTTGCAATTAGGTTAGATTTTCACCAGAAAACCTAGCAATTCACATTATTTAATGAAGTGGATATTACAGTGGGAACTGTCAGTTGCAGGAGCTGGAGCTCCAGAATTAATGCAAGACTGTCAAATAAAAGCTGAGATTTCTTTAATCGTTTGGGGCGTTTTTTTGTTTATACTCATTTTTAGAGAATATTTTGAGCAAAAAATAACACTACAGATATCAAAAGTTTGAAGATAGCTGCTTGCCAAACAAAAAAATACTTGTTTTGTTGGCATTGAATTGTTTCTTTACAAAGAACAAATTGCAACAATCCATAAACACTGTGGGATAAGATTGGCTTGGGGGGAACTGTGTGATTTTGTGATTTTTTTGCATGATAGCACAGGCCTGGTGCATCCAGACAAACATATCAAAGGATACATACAGCAAGTTTTATTTCTAACTTCTTTCCCTTTGGGTTAGAAAATACTTTTATAAAGATGATATAGCGTCTCATACAGCTTCCAGTATAAAATAGGCTTATCTGAATATTGAGGTGACTGATAAGAAATATTGAGGTGCTTGACCTCAACGTTTGTTTCCAAAATTCTGGAAGATTTAGCATAAAATTCAGGTGGACTTTGTGTCTGTAGTTGGTACTTCATTAGATTGTATTTTTTGTCCAGGTAGACCAAGACATAACTGTTACTACTGAAAGGAAACATAGCAAATAAAACTAGAAAAGAACATCCAGGCAAGGGAGCAAGGAGAAGATGTTTGGTCTAGCAGCTTCTTTTGATCAGAGCAAGTATGAACCCCTTTCGGCACCAAAAGCTTCTCTAAGCTGCTCTGTTTTCCCCCTGAAAGAATGCTGAAGAATAAACCTGCACTATCATGATGAAATTCTCATTATAAAAAGCTGACTACTAATGAGTCAGGACAAACAAAACCAGAATAGGCTAAAAGAGAGTCTTGAAATTCATGGTTTCCCTGGAAATTAGTTTCACTATATCACATGATATACAAAGTTATGAAGACCATACTACTTATTAAAAAAATACAACAGAGCCAAGATTTGTTACCTACTCTTTTACAACTATGTCATCTGTAGTATAAGAATTATCCGAACTGATGAACTGAATTGCCTTTATCCAGCTTATGATGGTAAAATAGCTTTTTCACAGGCTAAAACCACAAAATCGGCTCCCTTTCTCTGAAATATGTGACCATCACTGTAGCTTCCCAGTTCCTCCTCCCTAAAGATACTCCAGGGAAAGTGTTTGGCCCATCACCATCACAACATCAGATAAGTATGTCAGAAAATGCCTGCAGCAGACTTTACTTGTACTTCCTCACTCCAGAATAAACCTAGGACCAAGTCCTCTCCAACACATAATTGACAATACTACTCAGTATCAAATCTGGCCCTTTCAATAGTGCTCATATTCCAGAGGCATTCCTGATTATTTCACTGTTCCCTTTCACCACTAAGAGCTACACAAATATTTCCTAGTTTGGAAACTTTCTTTTTTCTACAGCACTTTTAATTAAAAAAAGAATTTGACTTTTTGACCCAAAAAAGTTCCTTATACTTCCACAAGTAAAAAAATTCATTGATTAACATTATTAACACAATGATTCGCTATTATTTTACTTCAATTATCACATTTCTAATATCTTCTCCATATTCTCAGATATACCGTTCTTCCGCATTTCTTCAGCCTACATATAGATCTTATATTCTATCCATTTTCCCTTTGCAGGCTTCTGTGATAACAATTCTCATGGAGTCTTTTTTTTATTACCAATGCTATTTCTTATCCAGTAGTGGAAGAAGATTTAATGCAATTAATGACACTATGAAAAAATTAATTATCACCAAGCCATATCTCAGTAGAACAAACTGAATTTAGATTTTGGAAGGATGCTAAAGTACGTTGCTTTAGCTATTCAAACTACAGGGCTAGTAAAACCATGATATAAAAACAGGCGAGAGAGGAAAGTATTACAGTCATCAGTCTTCAGGTTACCCTGAATTTTACTGTATTTTAGTGATCAATTCTATCTAGTTATGCCCAGTCTTAAAACTTCAGTGCCCATACTATCTAAATATTAACTCTGTGCCACAGACTCAGTAAGTGATTTGCTAATTTTTCAAGTTCACTGCAACAGCCTTGTGAATCAATGATACTCCGTTACAGATTCAGGTACATCCTTTAAATAATTTTACATCTGCAGAGTACAAGAAAGTGACTCCTATTGAAAATAATTGGGAACTAGGTACATAGCATAGATTTTCAAAACTACTCATTGCAGACTAACTCTGTTACACATTCATAGACACAAACATTTAGCCTTTGGGTTATAATTTAACCAACATTCAATACTCTTTAACATACATAGTCCTGCTTTAAAATCTAGTTTAATATTTTTTGTTCAGGATAAATGGTGTCTGACAGTAGAACTGAAAAGTATGATGTAAATAAAGCAATATATGAAATACAAGATTTAAAATTTAATTAGAAATACTCTGGACTTCTAGAATAAACAAATTCAAATCTATTTTACTTATCTAGAGGGAAAAATCAAGAATTTATTAATGCATATATTTTATAGTTAATTTAAAAGCCAAGGGGCAGAAAAACTGAAAATTCAGACATAAGAAAACAAGCCTGAAACTCAAAAAAAAAGCTATGGAAATTTCCAAAATTCTCTGCAGTTAAGCACTTATTTTCACTAGACATATTGTGACAATATCTATAGAAATGTGCAAAGGGCAGAGTTAGAAAGACTTTCTTTGTAGTTACCAGTACAGAAAGGTTTTGATTAAATTCATATAAATTTAGAGCAGATGACTAGTTGCCACTAATTTTTCTTAAAGCCCATGGATAACATTACGGTTTATGTGTTATTGTAGACAGAACTAGTGTCAGGATTTAAATCTGAGTACAAAGCAAAATTTCTGCTTGTATAATTCAACAGTCCAGACACATGTTGATGCTAAGCAGATTTCTACACACAAGTGTCTCCAATCTTCATGCATTGAAACACTGTGAACTCCATTTTCAGGCTCTTCTGACTTGTCAAACCTCAGATTGTAAAAGAATGGGGGGATGTATAACATATGTGTACTAGACTTCCAGAGCAGGCAATTTTTGTGATAAGTATTCCCTAGCTATATACCCCAAACTGCGTGTTCCCTTTCCACCTAAATTATGACGAGTGTAAACTGTGCGTTTTTAAGTTGCAGTTGAAGGATTTCAATATTTACTGAAAAGATGTCCCTTGGTTCAATTAATACAGATATTAAAATGATTACAAAATAGTTTGCAGTTAGGCAACTAGTGCAACTATGCAAAATAGTATGCAGTTCTAAAGATTCTACAGTTTTCACAGAAGATTATATTTGGGTTCTTCCCCACTCTGTATTAATACTACACCACAGGAACTGTTAGACAGGTTAAATCTGATAGAGTATATTTAGAACATTTTCTAAATATGAAGATAGAAACGACATAATTCTTAATGAATAAGGTGTCTTTTCTTCCTTGATTCAAAACCAAATAACACTCTCTGATAAACTGGTTACTGAAATAGGACACCACTCACATGTAACAGTAACAAGAAAACTGTCAGGAATTTTTTACATCAGCTAGTTCTTTCCTTGTGGCTGATACATATGTAAAAATATCTTTAAAAATGGGGAAAAAGTAATTGGGACCTAATTTGTAAGCAGAGTTTATTTGTTGTATCCCAAACATTTCCAATGCACTACAAATGAAATATTAATTTGTTCTGCACATGTGTTCAATGCCTGCTTCTCTAATATCATATGCAGAAGAAACCAGAGCATTTTGAAAGACAGAGGAGACTTCTGGTGATTAATATTATGGCTTATGTTGCTCTGTTAAAGTTTTCAGCTTTTTCAATGGACAAACTTGTTAATAACATTTCTTACCTGGTAGGTAAACTCTGCAGTAGCAGATTCACATCTACACTGAAAATTATACCCATCTCTTCCAGCTAGAGAATACCATATAAAATACTGTGCTGCAATGCTGAGGGTGCTGTGAAAATTGGGCTCCTCCTGCAAAGAAGGATTAAGTTCTGCAGTAAAATTTCAGAAGCTGTCATAAAGATGAATATTTTTTAAATCTAATTTATTTTCAGTTAATATTTTGGTATTCTAATTTTAAGACATGAATGAATAAATACAAACAGATGATGACTCATCTTTAATTGTAATGCAGCTTATTGACCTGGCAAGTTTCACAGACACCTTTGGCTCTGCTGGCTGAGATGAGCACATATTAACTGCCTAGTGCAGAATGAGAATAATTTTCCTCCAAATATATATGTCTTATAATTTATAGGAGAATGAAGATGGTTACAAGCTATGAAAAGCCTATTTAAGGAGAAAATGTTTTTAAGAAATATTCTGTTTAAAACCAAGCTACTAATCATTTACTTCCAGAGGAGACAATAGGGAGTTATCTCGAAAGCTACTACTTGGCAAAAGCCTGCTGAGCTGTACTGCAGGAATTACACAGATATACTAACATTGCACACACCTTGGAAAAGAAATACCTTATTTTGAGAGGATCCTGCAGTAAAAAGTCTCCTCTGGGGCAAGAAAGCTAAAACACAGCTAGAGCTGACTACAAAGAAAAGAGTAACATCTTTAAAGCTGCAGTCAGGAACGGATATTGTTTTATGACACCAGTTTATACTTGTTCACTCCTTTGTATTCTATACACCTGTGAAACTCACTCTACATCAGTTTCACAGTAGGTAACTGAAAAAAGACCTCATGGGTAAACTAGACAAACAATCCTCTCTCTGTCAATAGTATATTACTGCTGCATGCAAATATATCTGCACATAGACCAGTATGAAAACATCCCAATAAGAAATTTATAACTCCACTTTTCTTGAGAAATTATTTTGCATCTAAATATATGAAGCTAAGTAATTTATGAACAAGTACTTTCCTGTCATAGTACACCTGCATTTAACCTTCCCCCTATTTGAACCACAGCAGCTTTTTTCTAAAGGATTTTTCTTCCTCATTGTTATTAACCTTCAAATATTCATTGGTTATTTTAATTCTTTCCAGAACTATTGTGGGAAGGCCATACAATTTGCCTTTAAAGTATGCAAGGTCAGGAGATGTCAGCTGCATCATCATGTCCTGGAGTGATGCCAACATTGTTTGGAACTCATCAGATTTCTAGGCAGAAGGTCTCATTATTGATCCACTTTTTAATAGTTTAATCAATTACTCATCATGGTATAAAAATATTCTCCTGACATTTCTGAATTTCTATATTTAAATATGCTTTTTTTAGGTGTTTAGGGGTTGGATGGAGGAATGTGTAGAAGCAACTCTTATCTGATATGTAATATTAATGGACTTTTTTCTGTTTATAATGGATGTCTCTCATGCATTTTAATAAACTTTTAATGTCTATAAAGGAACAGCTAAACCGCTTGCAGCGAAAACAACCCACATGGCACATCAAGTGAGATTTGTGGTTCTTTTCACCTCTGCTTCCAGATTGCTGCTACACTAAATATTGTGAGTGATGAGTGAATTGTGGAGAACATCAGCAGAAAAACCTTTCTACATGTGAGCTTCTCAGAAATACTTACTCAAAAATAGCTTTTTCCAAAACACCAGTCCCTAAATAATTCATCTGTAAATACTCTTGGTCCATGACAGAACTGCCACACCTGGTTTAACATGATGCATTTTGAAACCAGTTTGAGATAAACCACTGTGGTAATACTGTACTTCACAAGGACTGTTATTCTAGGAGAATCATCCAAATCCTTTTCACAGACTCATCGAGGCTAGAAGAGACTTGCAAGATCATCTAGTCAATCCATCAACCCAGCACCACCACAATCATCCCCTAAATCATATCCTCAAGTGCCTCAACCAGATGAATTTGAACACTTACAGAGACAGTGATTCTACCACCTCCCTGGGTAACTTATTCCAGAACCAAACCACTCTTTCAGTGAACTTTTTTTTTTTCTGATATCTAATCTGAACATCCTGTGGTGCAACTTAAGGACACTTCCTCTCATCTTTTCTCTTGAGACATGGCAGTGGCAGAAGAGACCAACCTCACATTGCTACAACTTTTTTAAGGCAGTTGTGGAGAGCAATGATGCCCCCCTGACCCTCCTCTTCTGCAAGCTAAACCCCAGCTCCCTCAATCAAACCTCAGTGGAAATGGTTTTTAGATCCTCCACCAGCTCCTTTGCCCTTCTCTGGATTTGCTCCAGCACCTCAATGTCCTTCTTGCAGTGAGGGGCCCAGAACTGAGCACAGCATTCAAGGTCTAGCCTCATGACTGGCAAGTACAGTTCTACTGCTCCAGCTCTAATTGCCACACTATTGCTAATCCAGGCCAGGTTGCCACTGGCTTTCTTGGCCACCTGGACACAGCTGCCTCAGATGCTGGCAACCACCACTCCCAGGTACTTTTCCATTTGGCCACTTTCCAGCCACTCTTCCCCAGCCTGTAGCACTGCATGGAGTTATTGTGACCAAACGCTATGACCTAACACTTGATCTTGTTGAACCTTTTGTAGTTGTCCTCAGCCCATCAATCCAGCATTTCCAGATCTCTCTCTGTAGACCCTTCTGGCCCTCCAGCAAATGAACACTCCTGCCCCACTTAGTGTTGTCTGCAGTCAGACTGAGGGTGCACTTGATCCCCTCATCCAAATCATCAATAAAGATGTTAAGCAGGACAATCCCCAATAATGAGTCCTGGGAAACCCTATGAGTGACTGGCAGCCAAGTGGATTTAGTTCCATTCATCACCACACTCTGGGCCTGGACAGTTTTTCACCAAGTGAACAGTGCACTCGTCTGAGCCATGAGCCATCGGTTTCTTGAGGAGAATGCAGTGGGAGACAATGTCAAATGCACTACTGAAGACAATAGACAGATAATACATGCAGTCCTTCCCTCATGTACTAAGCAGGTCACTTGGTCATTGACATCAGGTAGGTCAAGCAGGACCTGCCTTTCATTAAGCTCGGTTGGCTGGGCCTGGTACCCTGGTTGTCCTTCACATGCCATGTATAACTTTAATCCAAGTTATCCATCAAGAGAAAATAAGCCCCAAGTAATTTAAATACTCCAAAAATGCACAGAACAGAACAGTAACAGAGCTGGAGAGCTCTGAATGAAAAAAACAGAGCAAACATCAAAATAGCTACTCACTCTTCAACAAATCTTGTCTAACTACAGAAAGGAAGCACATATAAGACAAAATTCAGAAGTATCAAATCCAGTTCTTGAGTAAATAAAAAAACTCTGGAAAACAGAAGAGATAAGTAGAGGAATACTAACATAAACAGTACCACAATGTAAGAAGGTAAATGCACAAACTATATATATATGATATTTTTTGTTTGTTAGAACACTAACCAAAAGAGTTTTCAGCCTTACTTCTTTCATTCAGCATATCTTAATCACCATGCTAATTGACTGAAAGACCTAGTTAAGCTGCGCTTGATTTTCACTTTCTTCCTAAGATCTTACAGGTCTAAGTGTACCTTTCACTTCAGCTATGCTGAGCAGAAGCCCTGAGGTCTCCCACCCAATGAGAGAGTGAGCAACCCATGGGCACAGATCCTCTCTCAGCCTGTGCATCAGTGCATAAATTTCAAGGCTGAGGACCCATTTACTCCAGTGGAAAGCAAAGCACTTGTGGATAATTTGCCAACTTTAATTCTTCTTTTGGCACAGAAAAAAATCTGGTTTTCTGTATTTTAAGTTCGTCACACACATGAAACCAGCACCTTTACATCCTCTTCATTATCAAGCTTCCCTTGTTCGCAGTTTCCTGTGACGTTGTTGTCATTGCTCAAGCTGAATATTCATGTGCATGAGTCTCGGTTCTGTCTTGTTTCTCTGATTGCTTCATATTTTCACTATTTGACATGTTAAATCCAGAAAGATGGAGCTGCCATCCTTAAGTTGCATTTATTTTGTCTAAACGAAACTTCCTAGATTAACAGAAAAAGATTCTTCTGAGAGGAGCTCAGTGGCTCTGAGGAGCAGCTGGAATGCAATGGGGTTTATTTTCTGCTAAATTTCAATACCTTTAATGCAAGAGCATTTTCCTCTGTGCACTGCTTTTGAGTATCATTGATAAGAGACTCATTGCAGCTCAGCAGTCAAAGAAAGGGTTTGGGCTGTCCTCCAGGCAAGGGGGATACCAGCCTGTAGAGAAGGAGCAGTTTTCTCCGGGGAGGTGGGGAGGGTGTTCGTGAGCAGACCCTGATCCTTAGGGGAACCTGAAGCACTGGGACACTGCTGTGGGAGTGCTGCTTAATCTTCACTGCATTCCACTCTTAAGTGTTTTCTAATAATATAGAAGGAATATAGATCAGGATGTCCAAAAAACACCATCAGTCAGGAGGGGAATCCTTATGATTTGGGCCTTTTTCAAGACCAGTTCAAGAGAGTACAGTTTGGAGGGGAAAATACTGGGGGGTTCTTTTAGATAAATTCATGGCTTGAGAAGGTTCTTAATATTGTTCTGATTAGAGGGGATGTGAAAATTTCTTTGTGTTTAATTCAAACACACTTTGTCAAGTAGTAAATCTTTTCGACTCTAGCACTAATCTAAAATACCTTTGCAGTCTTTATATTACTGTAACCACAAAGTCTGCTGAGCTGTGAGGCAGTGCAAGTAGTCTAAGAACTCTGTAAGAACCAGTATAAAGCACAGTATAAACAACGCAAAAGAAATATAAGTTATAGAAATCAAGTGCATAAACAATTCAAAGCACAGTACCAGAAGAAGGCAGCAAATGAACAGTTATTCAGAAATCTGATGAAAGATTGAAAAACAACTTTCATGAAACCTGTAACAGCAGAAACATTTCCACTTGGACTAGACTGATGCCAGTTAATGTATTTCTGCAGGTTTATGCCTCTATAAATTATCTGATGATGTGCACTGGGTAGCTGGATATTTGGAACACAAGGTTTGCACTTCCTGCCCATTTGTGTACAAAGACTTGATCTGTATTTTGATGAACATGGCTTTTGAGAGGATTTTTCCAAAGTTGGCCAGGCTGGACTCTTGTAGCATGCAAAGCATGGAAGAACATTTTCACTGAAATTTTTGGGCAAGAGCTCAGTTCCAACTCAGTGGCACAGTCAGTATACCCTGCTCATGACATGCACAGCTACTTTGAAAACAGGAGGGGCAAGTAGTTTCTTTTGAAAGGAAGAGTGCTATGGAAACAAGTTTGGAAGTGTTTGTCAGGAAAAAATTCTAGCAGAAAGAAAAGCTGATTGATTTTTAAAAGAACTGTTTGAAATGGCTCAGGACATGTTTGAGGCACAGAGCAGATTCTGTGTGTGGGAGACATACAGTTTAACTTGCTGAGCGGATGAAAGAGTGTTTCATCTCTGAGTGAATGGTCTCTCAGCAGCTCCTCTGTTATGGGCCCTATGTGGTTTTGGTTAGGAGACACAAATATGATTGCAGCCTCTGAAGATCCAAAAGAGCAACTAAAAGGATGGTACCACTGAGCTGGGAACAATGGTCTGGCATAGTTACCTTTTATGGCCTAGTAAAGTTAAACCTGTTGCCTAAAATTGAAGGGGCTTTTAATATGAGAGAATTGTTGCAAGCAGGCAAGTAAAACATTTTTCTTCCCTTCTGGTGAGAAGGTAGAATTGGTGGTTTATATGAGCTAAATGCTGACAAGATGTAAGAAAGCTCCAATAGAAGCCTAGTGAAACTTTCTGTTGTTGGGGCTTTTTTCTTGGGATTGTTATATCTATTTATAGAGTTCTTTTTGCAGAGGGGTAAGAGAAAACAGGAGCAAGAGAAAACAGGAGCCCAAAACAGCAACATTTAAGTAGGGGCAAATGAGAAGCCACAGCAGGGCTTATGGAGCTGTACCACTCCTGTAGAACACAGTTGACTGCAAGGCCATACTGTAAATTAAATCCTTGAAAAAGTGGCAAAGGAAAATGGAAATAAGGTTCCTCCCAGTAGCAGGTATGTTCAAGTGAGGCTGAGCTCTGGCTTTGTTGGTCTGGGCAGGGAGCAGAGACATTTCTCCAGCCCAGCAGAATTCTGGCAGAGAGAGATAGCATATTAGAAGCCGAGAGTGGGCATGGAGGACATGTGCCATAATGCAGATCCTAAGCAAGAAAGGGCAGGGAATAGTGTGAAGGAAGTAGCAGTCATTGGCCTCTACTTTGCCCACGTCATGTCACACTAAAAGCCCAGATCTGAACATTGAGATGATCCAGTGCCAGAAACATCCTGTCAGACAGCAGGTTGGCTCTCACCCATCTCTGGTAATGGCACCTCATCCCTCCCCCTCACCTTTCCACCATGAACTAAGCCAAATGGCAAAGTAAACAAAGCAGCTGTCAGACTTACTGCCTGTTTAGGAACTCAGAAAGCTTTATTGTGCCTTACCTAAAGGTTAAGCAAGGTGTCAGATACTAATTGTGTCTTTTGTATCTCTAGTACCAAAGCTGAAAAGCAATAGAAGCCAAAAGAAAAGTATTCTAAAGTAATAGTATTTAAGTTTCAATAGATTAAAATGGTAGCATCCTAAATATATTTGCTGATGACTTGAGAGCTGGACTTACAACCTAACGCCTAATACTTTTTCTTGCCTCAATAACACAAGTTCAGATACTTTATTACCAAGTCCCACATACACTATTCATAAATACAGATAGACTAATAATACGCAGATAAAAAAGGTCATCCTTGCTTTTCTCCTCATCTCTGATTTGATTCTCTCTGACAATAGTTGCTAATTTTTAGCTACAAATATTATTCAAAAGAGATAAATAGTGATGTCCAGCAGCTCTAACCTGACAAATCCTTTTAAAGTCATTTAATTAGTGCACTTTCATGTGCTTTTATCACTGACCAGATACAAGTGGATTTTTTTTTTATTACTTGAAAGCTGTTAGTGGCAGGTATTTATTGCTGCAATCATCCACTCTTAACATTTGGACTGTAAAAATTGACCCTAGCCCATCAACCATTAAGCACCAATAATTATGTCTGAAGTTGTGAAAGTGAAGTGTGACAGCCATTTCATACCTGTGCTTTAAAAGGTCTTATAACCTTCTGAATTACTTTTAGTCTTTGTTTTCCATGCATCAGTCAAAAATATGAGTGTTTTTTAGGGAGAAGTGTAAAGTTTGTGCATGACCAAAGAGTGAAATTTCATAACACTATTATTGTGAGAGTATTATCATGTATCAGGTGGGTGTTAAGTTGCCAATTCACAAAAAAAGGTTTTTTCATCTCTAAATATAATTACAACCTGGATTTTTCTTTTACTAGATACAATGACAATACAAAACCAGGTCTTAACTACCACTACTAAGCAAGAATTAAACTTTGCATGCATGCCAAAGGTGATACCCTAATGGAAGTATTTTTGTGAATTGTAAGAATCTATTAACCACACAATTTTGATCACAAGAGCAATTATCAATACCTCACATAACTTTTTTGTTTTATAAGGCATACATCTCAAGCACAGTTTACAAGGCTTCTTAGTGACAGGTTATTTATTAAGCTGTAAAATCTGTGTGGAACTATGTGTGACTTGTTGATGCTTGTCCATGTTCTACTGGTACCATTCCTCTGGTACATATTTGACTTTTTTTTTTTTTGGTTCTCTGGGCAGTGGAAAGAAATAAGGAAGTGGTGCCTCAGTCATCATTTGCTAGATTAGCTTGGGCCTGACAATGAAGCACTCCTTCAGGTAAAATTCCTGGCAGACACCTTCCAAAAACTGCAGGAAAACCTCCACCTGCAGCACCCCTGTAGGCCAGGCAATTATTAACAGTTGTTATATAACATGAAACCATACCATTAAGCTCCCTTTCCCAAGTTTAATGGTTAGAAAATCATCAACGTAGAAGAATAAAAATAATTCAAGTGTTAACAATGTGCTGCAAATCATGATTCAAAACCCAGACACACTTTCAGCTTGTTTGATTTTAAATTATTTTGGACTAATACACTTTATTTAGAATGACTGACTCATTATGGGAATTTTCTTAAGCATTTGAAATTAACTTTATTTTTAATGGATAAAATTATTTTCATGACTCGACATGTCCTGTAAAGCTCTGTACTAACCTAGTCATATAGATACATCTTTTTTACATTGCAAAATTTTAATGGTGCTGAATGACAGCAATATAATACATGTTTAAAGTGATATTTGGATTGCTTGTTTATGTTTATGGCACCTCAACATACTTCTGAAAGTCGTCTTAGAGACTGCTTCTTTTATAAGAAAAACACATTCACAGTGGTTCAGCAAGAAGGAACTGATGTCTGAAAAACAACTGGTCAAAAATCTAGACATGACATTCATAATTTAGAACTCAGGAATAGTAAAAAAAAAAAGATAAGATTTTTTCTTATTAATTCAACAGGAAAATTTTTTAAACTTGAATGTCCTACATTTTAGTAGAGAATTTGCCCCTTTAAATTAGGTAAACATCATCCTCACAGTCATATATATTTGCCAGGAAATAAAATTGTCATAATAAATTAGTTCAGCCACCAAAACCAGATATTATCCTCTGAAGACTACGCACAAAGCAGGAAAATTGCACTGCATTTATCTTTTCATTCACTTATATATTTTCTCATTTATTCAGAAGACCATTTGTTGAAGGTCAAAGTCTCTGTACTCCTTAAATGTCATTTAAGTATTATTCTAGGTTCCAAAACAATCCTAAGTATTCCATGGAAGAAAGCCAGATAAAATCTGAGGGCTAAGAACTTAAATTTTGTATTTTTAATAGAAAAAAATAAGAATAAATATTTTGACAAAATCTTCCTGGAAATGGTTTTGAGGTTTAATCACACATGACAAAAACAAAAATAGAACCATTACAACTTTTGAAAGGTTGCAGTACCTTTATAAAGAACTTTATGATAAAAGGTGTCAATAGGCAAAGAGAAGTGGGTATTGACAAGGGGCAAGAGTTAAGAACAAAGCCATTAAGATAAGGCTGAACTAATTAATTAGTCAAACCTTACTCAGAAAATTTGAAAGATGTTCTATTTGCAGAAGACTAATTGCAGGAATCATAGGCACATGGCAGAGTACTTCAAGCTGAAGTTAAGCTGTTTTTTACATGCATATATAATGTATGTATGTATGTATATATATAGTCTATTATCTTATTTAAAACTCTATAGCTGTTCCAAATACTGAATAATAATCCACAGAATATTGTATTGTTTGGTTTCATAAAACTGATTTCTTTTAAACCTACTATAAGTTAGGTCCTAAGGCAGGAGTTACCTTTTTTTTTCAGAACTTGACACAGCAGATGCCTACTCCGTGCTAGAATTGCTGCCTGATATAGCAATACCGAGAATATTAAAAAGACCTGTTTTTCATTGCAATTCATGGGTGAGCATACACTTTAGTAAGAGAAGAACACATGGATTACTGTTTCAAAGCTTCAGAGTATTTTTCAGTCTGTGCTGTCAAAGGTGCTCCATTTTGTGCAAAACACTTCATTAAAGCAAAGCCCAGCACCTACATCTCTCAGATGAATCTGATCTCTACCAGGCTATACCTGTGCAAGGAAAGAGTATGATGGTATTTAAAGAAGTAACTACTTATTTTCTATATTCATTTAACAGTCAAATTTCAGAAATCCTTTTTCTATAGTGAAAACTGATTCACATACTTGGCATTTACCTGGAAAACCACTTTCCCCAGTAAAGCATTCATCAGTTACTTCATAAAGCTCCTGTTTCTCTCTAATATAATTCTGTACTTGTGGTCTTATTTCCTTTCTCTAAAAATCATTTTTCAGCAAATTAGTGACATCAGAAGGAGCTCTGTGTAAAGCAGACTGGAAGCATCTGGATGATATGTGTGTATTTCTTAACATTGTTTTCCATAAAACAGTACAAGACAGACACAGAGGTTAGTGAAACACACAAAAAACAGAAAATTGGAATAAATTCCAAAGATTTCAACATAGAAAAATTTTTTCTTGAGAAAAGCTGCTAACACACTGTTGTGGTTTAAAGGACAACAACTTTGCAGAAAGNCAAATACTGAATAATAATCCACAGAATATTGTATTGTTTGGTTTCATAAAACTGATTTCTTTTAAACCTACTATAAGTTAGGTCCTAAGGCAGGAGTTACCTTTTTTTTTCAGAACTTGACACAGCAGATGCCTACTCCGTGCTAGAATTGCTGCCTGATATAGCAATACCGAGAATATTAAAAAGACCTGTTTTTCATTGCAATTCATGGGTGAGCATACACTTTAGTAAGAGAAGAACACATGGATTACTGTTTCAAAGCTTCAGAGTATTTTTCAGTCTGTGCTGTCAAAGGTGCTCCATTTTGTGCAAAACACTTCATTAAAGCAAAGCCCAGCACCTACATCTCTCAGATGAATCTGATCTCTACCAGGCTATACCTGTGCAAGGAAAGAGTATGATGGTATTTAAAGAAGTAACTACTTATTTTCTATATTCATTTAACAGTCAAATTTCAGAAATCCTTTTTCTATAGTGAAAACTGATTCACATACTTGGCATTTACCTGGAAAACCACTTTCCCCAGTAAAGCATTCATCAGTTACTTCATAAAGCTCCTGTTTCTCTCTAATATAATTCTGTACTTGTGGTCTTATTTCCTTTCTCTAAAAATCATTTTTCAGCAAATTAGTGACATCAGAAGGAGCTCTGTGTAAAGCAGACTGGAAGCATCTGGATGATATGTGTGTATTTCTTAACATTGTTTTCCATAAAACAGTACAAGACAGACACAGAGGTTAGTGAAACACACAAAAACCAGAAAATTGGAATAAATTCCAAAGATTTCAACATAGAAAAATTTTTTCTTGAGAAAAGCTGCTAACACACATCTGGTATTCAACACTCTAATACCATGCAGAAAGAAGCATCTGACCTAACAGTGGTCTTAGTTGGTGATTTAACACTGAAAGAAAAGGTAAACTAATATGCTGATTTTCAAGTATACTACTACTCATCCTCAAATACCTTGTTCCTAAATAAATAAATAAGTTTTTAAAAGGCTTTCAACAAAACAATTCATGCATTCTGCCATCACAATCCGGTATGTTAGTCTCAGATCTTTCTGTAGGTTTTGCCTTGGAAGATTTGGGGATAAATTGATTGCAAGTAAATTCCCTTCAGTCAAGAAGAAGTCACTTATATGTAAATTAGTCTCGTCTCACTGAAGGAGAGGTTAAGCTACTCTAGGACACTTCAGTTGCCCCCAGACTGGACTTGGTAGAGTCCTCATTTTGGGGCAGATGACAAAGATTTAGAAAGACAAAAAAATGATTAAGGAGGGCAGGGGCCCATCAACAGTTTATGGTCTGGCATTTTTACCTGCATGCTTTTGCAAAGTATCTGTTCCACAAAGAAAACATCCTCCAAAAGCAAACTGATCCATCAGCAATACTCATCAAAGCACGTACCACAAGACCCAGAGCACCCCTCTACTCTGACCCATTTTATTTATTTATTTCCAACAACTTCTGTATTTCACCATCACTTATACCAAATGCTGGGAATTTTCAATAGTCCACAGCTGTCTCTGGAAGAGATAAGCACACAGAGGTTTTTCTTGGATTGAAAACCATCTTTAAATAATTTTACTTTTCTAAGGAACCACTGTGTTTTAAATGGGTATATTATGTATTTGAATATTATTTTGACATTCTGCCTTAATACCAAGTTCCAACAACAATGTGAGAAGTTTCTACAAATAGTGCAGGCATAACTTGGAGAAAATAGTAAGTCTAAAATTCTCTTTCCCGACTGTGTGGGGATGGGAGAAGAATATTTGAAAAACACCTTTGAACCTGGGAGAAAGCTACACATTCAAACACTTGATTTTGCACTGGAGTTTAGCTAAGTTCCCAACACAGCCTTCTGGGAAGGCAGATATCCTCATCATAGCCTATCAGATCTAGAGATAAGCAATGCCTGCTCCAGCAATGGGTTGAACCAACTGGTACTTTTGGTGGCCACGCTAGTAAGCATATTTGTTTTAAAATACCGAATTTTTTTACTAGTCCTAGAGTTCTTTATCTTCATTCTAATGATTCTTGCCACTTTCACCTCATTTGAGATTATGAAGCTTCTCAGATTTTTACTGTAACACTCCTATACATAGTACTTCTTACATGGAGATTTTATATTTTACTCTATATCATTTCAAAGAAACTACCTTGAATTTAAAATGGGTTTGCTTTTGGTACAACATATACTTACATTTATGATTTGAAGTCAATTTTTGCTCAACAAAATGTGTTGTGATGATGTGAAATGGGAGGAGAAAGTAGTACATAAAATTTTGTTTAAATCCATGAATTATCCTAATATTTAATAGATGGAAAGTAGTGAAACTGAAATATTGAAGTAAAGAAAAAACTGAGAGAATAAAGAAAACTGAAAGAAATTAAGTTACACTAATAGAGAAGGGAGGTGGGGGAAACACCCTGACCTTACTATAAAGAGTTTGGATTACTTGTAGAGTTTTTCTTTTTCAGAAGATGTGTCTAACTCAAATGGGCACATGGGGTCTAAATTATTGGCATCTATATGCATTATACAGGAAAAGACTGAATATGTGAGTTGTAAAAAAGTGACTAGTCTGCCTTAAGGGCTATGTAAACTACTACAGGATGAAGAATTTCCTACAGGCTTATCAGTGTGGATTTCACTGCTGTAGTAAAAATGAGCAAGATAAAAAGAAAGAAAATGTTGTAGCCTGTGCTAATCATAGAAAAATAAAGGCTATGAATAAATAATAAGGGGGGAAATGAGAAATGAAATATAGAAGGATGTTAATGGTGAAATGAAAAATGTGTCTCAAAATGAACAAGGGAATCTTTGTAACTGAAAATAGTAGTAATGTAGCCATGTGGAGCATCTATATCATTTACAGCAGTTTAGACTCCCTGATTGATTTTGTCTTGAGGTTCCAGTGCTGAAGTGCATGAGCCAAACTTCCCTTCTGTTCTGAATAGCACAAAGTGCACATATGCTGCATCCTTAATATTCTCTCCCACTATGGCATCCAAAAGAATGGAGTTTGGCCATTCTCATTCTTGAAGTAACAAGCTTATAACAGGAGAGAAGCAGTATAGCAGCAACAGAAAAAGTAAAAAATAAAACCCATCAACCAAAGGAATTCAATGATGCATTTACCTGTGACAGAGGAGGACTAGATTCAACAGAAATTTCCTTTGTACAAAAGTCCTTTGTACTTATCCCGGCAGACTGCTCAAAAGGCAGGTAAGCAGGTTATAGAAAGCAGAAATTTCACTTCTGGAATCACTAGGCCATTCAAAAGTGATTCAGTTTTCAATGTAGAAGTCCACTTCACTGTGTGAGGTAATGATCTTAACTTTGCTTTTTACACCTAAAAAGCATAGATCCATGGCTGGCAGGAAGCACATACTTTCAAACATTCCCCCATAATCACACCCACAAACCCTGACAATGAAACCACAGGAAATCACCCAGTGGAATTACACTTTAATGTAGAAGGGAAGTGGAGGTTAACTGCCCACAACTTGAGTTTTATTAATGCTTGTTACATCAGATTAAACATTAACATTGAGCAATTAAGACAAATATTGCTGGGTTGGGGTTTTTTCCTGCCTACATCCAACAAGTTAACATTTCTTTTCCCACTTCTGTGCTATTCTTCATTTTTTTTCTACAGTATAGTATCTGTAGAAATTTCCATTCCACTCTTGCTTTTGGAAGATTGCTATCCCAGGTAGTCTGTTTTATGAAACAATTTCTGTTACAAAAATATATAACAGCTTTCAGTCTTACATATTGGAAATCACATTATGTTGTAACTTAATGATGTTAGAAGACATCTGTATTCAAACCAAACAAAACTCTAGGCACTGCTATCTTCTTGATGCCTTTGTAAACAGTACCATGCTTAATTTTCCCATACACTTGAGCAACAATTGCTTTTGGTACAATCTCAATATCTCAGACAGGGTTTTTTCAGCACTATTCATGGAATTAATTTTTAGGAACCTACCTAGAACTAAGTGTGCCAAATAAGCACGGAAACAAATATCCATGGTAGCAGAACTCCGGATTCTTCTATCATTATGTTTGACTGCTGTCAAAACAACAAGACAATTTCTACTATCATTTAAAATCCAATTTTCATAATGCCCTCAGGGATTTTTTTTTATCATTCTATAACATATTTGGTCTGCTCTACAGCAGACTATTCAATAAAATTTTAGACAACACTTTTATTTTCATGACCACTGGTGTTTTCCTCAAAAACTACTGTACATAGTTTACATTCCCATTTCAAGTCCATGAATATTTTGAACTCTGCATAAATTTCAGTTCATTTTTTCCTTCCAAGTTAGTTAATTACATTATTGCCCACTCAACTCTGTTAAACTTACTTTAAAGGGTTTCTTATTTCATGTAGACATTTCTGCCACTCAAACTACTATCTGTAGTAATACACAGATTGTTCTAAGTCTTGCTTTATCTCAGCTGCAAGGTTGTCTCATTCTTTTCCTACATTACAGCCCATTTCAAACCAAAAATCCTTTTTTGTGATAGTCCATTTCCAACTTCATTAGAATAACTGTCATGGGTTTGTTCATAACCGGGCGGAAACACCATTTAATGTAGCGGTTTCACATTCACCTGCTCGCCTGCTCACACCAGGCGAGAGTGCGGTGTAGTGGTTTCATGAGAATAAGGATTAAGAGAAATGCAAAGCAGGCCTAAACTTCAAAGATAGAAATAATTTATTAACAGAATAAA
>VZTR01000447.1:45270-64965 GCA_013400775.1 Chaetops frenatus | reverse complement strand
ACTCAGAATAACTTATTTAAAGAATGATTGTTCTGTCAATTGTGGTTGTATTTAAAAGCCAGATTCTGGCTGTCAAATGTGACTGGATTTATCAATGAGGCAGAATGATATGAAGGAAATTGAAAGGCTGCAAAATAAATTATTTGGAAAGTTAATTATAAATAATATAATCTCTATATGCAAATATTAAATGTGTTTATTTAATTAAATCACAGCAGATTTTAAAAGTTCTTTCTGTTGTCTTTGACATGTCATCGCATCAGGCTGTTTTTCTAGGGCATATAATTATTTAGATAAATGATTAAATGAATGCTGTTATACATATTAGCTGTTCTCAGCTTTAAGCATAAAAAAGTGTTCTGTCAGTATACTAACCAGGGAGTGATCTAAATGTGGAAGGTGCTATTCAGGAAGAAGAAAAGAGTCATTATCTAAAACAGCAGTAGCCAACAGTTCTTGCATCCCATTCACATTTTGAAGGTCATTTGTATGTTGCACACATAATACTATTGAGTCACTCAGACCAATTTAGAAGTTTCTGTTTCACTGGCTTAGAAGCCTAAAAACGATGGTTGAAACTCAGTCATCATTCAGAGAGCCAGAATGCAGAGTAATTTTTACTTATTAATTTTAGAAATGAGCAGGGATGAACAATCCACCATTGTCACATGACAGAAGTAATGAGAAGTAATGATTTTAGCCACTGTCTATTAGCATCACTTCCTACCTTCCTAACTCAGCCCACATTTTGCAATAGATTAGATAAAATAAAAAATTAATTCCAAAGCAACTTACACGTTTACATGCCTCTTCCTCCCAAAAGGCAAAGAACATCAACCCAACAAGCTCTGTTATTCACAGACTACTCACCCCTAGCAGGCGAGTTATTACAGTAGTGCTGCACAGCTGCAAAGGCAGGACCTCACATAGCTCTGCAAGCTCCCTGCTTTGGGCCCAGTCCTTCACTTTTGTGACAGACCAGACAACCACTGCCAGGAGAGACTTATTTATGACTCATGTATTCACAGCATGAGCCTAAACATCAATGTAGTTTTAATCTTCAGAATCTTATTTGGATGGCCGAAAACTGACACCTAATAAATGTGTTGCTCTTTAATGGCCTGTCATTTTTAACACAATGACAATTTCTTGGTCTCCTGAGTTCACTCAAGCATGAATTGGCAGATTATTGCAGCCAAAGCATCCCCTGTCTAGTACTTATAAGTTTTTTACAATAAGCCTAGATGATTTTACTCATGACAAAACACACTAAGCTCTTGTGTATTATCACTCATTCAAGTCAATTTTGCAATGAGAAAAAAAAAAATTAAAACTGTTAATTAATAACTTGCATTCTCCTTGTAATAGTAGAAACACTTCCTCTATTTTTTCAGAGTTTGACAATGTCTAAATTAGCTATTCCTCTTGATATCTTAAACTTCTTTCTTGACTATACCAGTAAGACTGCACTGGAAACAGTAGGATACCTATAAAAAAATATAAATTGTTAATCTTAAATACCTCTACATACTCAAAATTGTGCTGCTGTATTTGCTATCACAGAGTAGTTTACTAGATAAATTCCTTTTCAGTATCTTTAACAGCTTTCCAGAACAGTCATCATTAAGCAGAGAGTTTCCCTAACGGTTCCAGAACAGAGGATTTCTTTTCCTGTCAGTAAATCTCTTTGGCTGTCTTTAAGAGATCTGAATGATAAAACTTTTTCTTTTTTTTTAATGGATACTTAAACCTGTGTATTTCAGATACCTGTAAATGCATGAAGTTTTTATGTACATTCAAAACAGGCCTATTCATAAGGTTTATTAAACTGGGAGAGTGCTTTTTGCTACTTTTAAAACAAACAACAGAAAAATTCTTGCATTTTCATATCAGAGATGTTATTCCTAAGAATATTCTTTAGTGAGGAGAAAAGAGCTCTTCTTTCTCAGCTAAATCTGTATTTACTATCGCAAAAATTATCCCAAAAAATTATGTCCTATGTATACCAAAATCCAGAGCAGCATAAAGCCAGTAAAACCAACGCAGCAAAATTCTGTTTTGCTAATCAGTGTCCTTGCGAAAGGTCTTCCAGTGAACCACAAATATAGTAAGACTATGTAACATTCAGAGTACAGTCCCATATATATAAGACCATGTCTTAATTAGTATCAGAAATGTAAGTGCAGAAGCAGGCCCACAAGAGCCAGCGGAGTGACAGCAGGGCTCACAGCATCCCCAGCTGCAGAGCCAATTCCTCACTGCCTTGCTTACTCCAGGGACATCACACAGTAATGCTCTGAGCCATTGCTCAGAAATTCTGTAGAGACCAGCACTCTGGGGTGTTCACAGTTCATTAAGAGACTTTTCCTTAATGACACCAGGAACACCATCATGAAGAAAAGGAAATCTAATGTCTTGTAAGTTGGCCTGTAAGTAAAGATGACTAATTGGAATTGATATACAGAAAGTTCAGTAAGCATATACATCTAATATGATAGGAGTATTCAAGTTTTTTTCTTTTCTGGAAACAATAAAGGGAAAAATAAATTATGCAATAGTCATTGCTGAAAAAAGGCATATCAGTGTAAGTTACATCACAAGCTCCCTTTGCCTGTTAGAACTTAAGAATATCTATTTTCATTTACCTCTGCATTAAAACACCTACATTCTCTGGCAAAAACAGCCAAAACAGTATGCAAAGAGAGCATCACAATTCAGACAGCTCTTTTAATATGTCTAACTCCCAGCTACACTGACTACACTTTTTGATTTATTTATTCAGCATTTACTACCTTATTTCATTCCATCAAACAACAGTTGAAATATTTTTCTGTAGCTACTGCTTTCTGATATATATTCCATATTTCCACATCTCAGAGAGATGAAGGTAATGGATGAGGTGGAGATAGAAGAGTCTTTATGCAAAACTGAAAATTTGAATTTCTAGAATATCAAAAAGCAAGAGGGATTCACAGCTCTGGCACTGGATCAGGTATTTTTGCATTTCTTGTCCATAGTACAGGGTTACCTAGTAATCCAGTCTTCCAGTATCATTTCCAGTAGATCAGTGTGGTGAAACTTTACTTTTCTCCTTGTATGTTCCCCCTGGCTCCAGTTTTCTTGTATTCCTTCCCAGCATGCGTATGTCCTCTCCATCATGTTCCCCTGCCTCTAAAGGCTGCCTAAATTCCAAATGTGAGAATTGTCTCTCCATATACTGCTGTCAGGATCAACTATTTTTCCACTCACGTTTCCCCCAAGGATTTTTTCATGCCCGTGATTTGCTTATCCCTAAAATTGCCTCCAAGAAGCACAAAGTTATAAAAGGTCTTTAGAAAGGTCATTTGTGCTCTATGCACATACAGGACATAAGGAGCAAAGACACTGAGCCCTTAAAAACACAACAAGAAACAGCTTGTAAAATAAAACAGTGCAATCTCTTTAGGCTTTATGTAATCATAAGCATTCCTCTTTGAACATGAGCTGGGAAGCTCTTGTTTCCCTATTTGTTTCCTTTTTACACATTCAAAGAGCAAAGGTACTTTCTGACTACACAGGACATGTCATGTAATGTTTATTTGGTGTTACTCATTAACATATGCTCCCCACAAGTAATTACTCAGGAAAAGAGACTTCTGTCATGAACAGTGGTCATTTTTATCAGTTATGGTGATTTTTGTCCTTACTGGAAAATAAATGGGATCACCAACACATAGCCAGTTTAAAACTGGTCTTCCTTACAAATAAAAGGCATCTTCTCCCACTTACAGTCCACTGAGCTGTCCATTCTTCTAATTAACTTCTTTCTTAGGAGAATTGTGCACCACACACTACAAGCAGCAATTTGCATCATAGTAATCCTTTAAAAAAAAACAAACCTTCAATGAATTTTCCCCTCTGCGAGTTACACAAAGATGTATTAAATAGTGTCTATGAAGAATAGATGGAATGGGAAGGAATTCTTTCTCAATTTAGAATTTAATTGTAGAAGGCCAATTATAAAATTCTAATTTCCACTATCATCTCTCTTGAATATTTATCTTATCTAGCAGCTATTTTATTCATAATGGAAATGTTTGATGGCTTTTTTGGTTATGCTATTCTGAGTCATGGATAATATACACTACATGAGATTAAATTTGTACAGAAAATAAGCCATGATGGTTCATGTCTCAAATTAGACACAGCTAGCTTAATTTTGCTGACACATAAAAGGGAGTTTTGTTTAAAAAGATAAACAAAAGAAAAAAAAGAAATAAATTTACTTAATCTCATGAAATATTTCACCTGATATTTTATCTGCCAAAAGTATGAAATCTACAGGAGTTTAAACAGCAATTTACAGGAAATCAGAGCAGGACACTTTCTGCTGATTAAGACTGAATATATTGAGTATTTAATAATGATATAAATTTAATGTTATGAGTGTTCAGTATAGTTCAAAAAGCTGCTTTTTTAAAGCTGGAAAACTCACTCATATTTATCCACAGACAAACTTCAATGGTCTGAAACAACCTCAAACATTAAATGTTACAATCTTCAAAAGGGAAGAAAGAAGGGCATGGGGTAGATAACAACAGATTCCCAATTACAAGGCTATTGCAGTAAAACAAATTTGCTGAAAGATAAAATAGAGGATATACATGTACAGCAGGGCAAAGAAGCCCTGTTTTAATTACTGTGGATAAAGCAAAGAAATCACTGCTATTTGCACTTCAAAAGCATGCCATTTTCATAAAATTGGAAGGGCTACAGATTGTGCAATATTAAGATTATCATTTGCAGAAAAATAATTTATCAAAAGATCCAAGCTGCTAAATTTAACATGATTTTAACCTAATCATCACTAATCTGTTATTTTGAGTTATGTGGTAGACTATAACATTGAAATGTTAGCTGCATTTACAGCAAGATGTGTTTTGATACTTACATTCTGTTACCCCACATTTTTTCCTCTCTTAATATAAGTTTTCAAGTTTAACTCCATCCACACTTACATTCATACCCATCACATTATACAACTACAAATATGTTTAAAACAAGAATCTGGAAGGAAAGGACTCTAATCCCTTCTATCTGTGTCTCCTTGGTTTAGGTGGAGAGAGGAATTAATACAGACTCAGCTGGAAGCAGGACCTGCAGGATTCACATAGCAGGATCTCAGCTCAGTCACTTCAGGGCTTTAGTGCTTTTCCACAGCTCTTTTGCTCCCCCATTTTCTTTTGACTTGAGCAATTGCAATGTCAGAAAAAATGCAGTTTGTGACAAAGACAAATCCTGATGAAAGTGGAAGGAGGAAGAATAAGAAAAAACTGTTTGACATAAGACTTGCACCATCTATTTTTCCCCTCTTGTGTCTGAACAAGTTTGAATTTCTGTGACTGAGGCACTAATGATATGAGCTCAAAAAACTGAGTTCTTATAAAAATTCACAAAATGTAAATAATATCTCTGTTGGGTGCATGAAAAAAAAATCAATCAGACCTGTTACTGAACAGCATACATCAACTTTTAGGTCACAATAAGACAAAGTAGACCCTTTATGATGCTGACATAGTAACTCATCGTAATGATTTTTAAGCAAGAGTGACAAGGTGCGTAAAGCCATGCATCCCATCCAAGCAGTGTTAAATGTTTCATGACACCAACAGTGCCACTGCAGTTTTCTTCAGAAAATCTCAAAGGTGCTGAACACTTGGGATGATACAAGCTTCTGAGCTCTGACAAAGAGACTACTGCCTTTTAGTGCAAAGGCACAGCAGACAGGAAACTGGCAGTCCATTCTGGAAAACCACTTGAAATAAACTTTAGTGAATATTAGCCATCACCCGTAAAACCAAGAATAATGTTCTTCATAGTTACAGAAAAGCAATGTAGAATTATTAGCACAAAAATAAGAATTAATTAATGGATATTTAATTTTTTTATTGGAGAGAGCCATATATCATAGAAGCAACAGAGATCTGAAACATGTATTGGGTGACTCTGGTGCTTATTCAGCAGTGCTATATAATCCAGAGCAACAGCAGGCAAAATAGGTTTATGAAACCTCATTCAATCAGTGTGGGAATAACAGAGGTTCCTGCTTGGAAAACAAAACACATGACTTTGTCCACCTTTTTCATGATCTCACAACAAAAGGAACTACTGCTTACCTTTCCCAGCTTGGCACATGCAGACTGGCAGCGTTTCAGAGGAGGCACCCTAAGTCTTCATTCTCCACTCCCTAAGTCTTTTGCACAATGGGAACAGCCCAGATGTGTTACTAATGCTCATTATTTTGCTCTTCTGAATGCACAGGTCAAGAGCATTTGCTACAATGACAGCTGATGAAGTTATTAACTAAGCCAATGGAAGCCTTTCCATGGATCTCTAATGATAATGGATTGACTCATTAGCCTGTTCAGACTGTCACCTGAAAAGTGACAGCTGTTACACTGACCATGTAGATATAAAATACACTAACAGCTTTGTTTACACCAAAAATGGTTTTTTGCATTGGCAGTACTGAGTTTGCATGTTGAAGAACTCATTGGTATTCCCTTCAACAGAGCAATTTTTACTTACCATCTTTAAATTGTAATGAGAATTAAAAACTTGTTTTCTTCATAGGCAGAGAAGTCTGCCAATGGGCAGGGTTCAATAGACAGGCTTGCTGGGAGGAACAAAGAGGATACAGTTTTCATGTATCAGAGGATACAGTTTAATGGTTCCTTGCTTCTTTGACACTTTCTGTGGCAAAATCTACTAGCAGGCTTCATTATCAGATCATGCTCTACACATCTTTTGCATTGCTGTAACATGTCCATTCTCTATGGCAGGCTACTAGAACTCTAAGTTTCTCATTTACACAGCAGTAGAGGGGAAAGACAGCTGGGTGAAGCCCAGTGCAAAGAACACCAAATCATAGCTGGCATTTGCACAGCATTTGCATCAGCACTCGCTCTGCACTGAAAGTGAAAAAGGTGTGTCCATTATGGCTTAGAGTAGACAGTGCCACTCCAGTGTCTCTTGGCACAGCTGTCCCGAAGGTTGAGCTGCCCTGAATGGTTGAACATGGGGGATAGACCCCTTAGAGTGATCAACCCTGGAATGAGAGCCCAGAGCCTTTCTCCTCATAGGTTCTACAGAATTTGACTGGAGCAAGCTAAGGCAAGCAGAGGACTACTACTACATTCCTGGTTGCTGGGACCCTTCTCTGAGCAAAAGCCAAAGTCAACTTTCTTTCTACTTGTGAAGCCCAGAAAAGGAAAATATGCTTTTGCCTGGGTCAGACGTTCTTAGACACAAGACAGCACAAACAGTCTGTTTTTCAGCTCTTTATCTCACAGCACCTAAAGGCAGCTGCAACACAAAAAGCAGAAGCTGCCAAGAGTACCTCTGGGTAAGAAACAGAGGTATCTGCCAGCAAGGTGTTGCCCACAGTTTGACACAAACATACCAAACACAGTATATCTGTGTTTCTAAAATAGTAACTCTGGCAGACACCCTTCCACACAGTCTGGCCACCTTCTCCCCCCAAGGCAGAGTGCACACCACCCAGGTGCCACTCTTACCTCCACACACCCCGGAAGCAGCAAGCCTGGAAGCAGCAGAAACAGCTTTATTGGGCTGGCAGACCACCATATCACACAAACCCCTGCTGTGACCACCCCATTCACACACCTCGCACTACCCCAAGCCTACAGTCATACCCTGGACCCCCAAGATACCTCAAGAGCATGAGGCTATGGAATTGTAGTGTATTTAGTATAACAAAAGTATTAGACAAATATCACAGTAATGAGAATTAATTAACATCTCATAGCTCATACATTTGCCAGATTAACTATCATGGAATCATAGAATCATTAAGGCTGAAAAAGACCCCTACAATCAAGCCCACCTTGTTCACATTACTGAACCATATTACCAAATGCCTCATCTATACCAGTACAGTTATTTGCACATATCTAGAGGGAATGAACAGGAAGTGTTAATAAATGGAAAGTAGAGCCTATGGCAGTGGTTGGTTCCCCATGCAGGGCTTGGAATTTTAGCATGCTTTTTAAAATTACATACTCTACATGTTAATTTAAAATGTATGTATTTATAGAGAAATTATTTTAAAGTGTTAAATACAGTACCAAAAGCCAAATTAGAAATAACAGTTATCTATTCCAAAGATAGGCTTCTTTTTATTAGCGGGTGGACACAGTATCTTCTTACTACAACAGAATTAATATTGTACTATATTCTAAACATGGATTAATTTGGCTTCCCCCATTTTTAAATTTCCTAGTTCATACAGCATATTTGTGTACCTGCTTTTTAACATGTTCTATACAGATTTTGTGCTCCACAGTCATTTTTCTGAACTACTTCTAGATGTCATAGACTATCAACAGCCACACTGTCACAGTCTGACCTAATGTAGTCCCTTGCCTTAAGGCAGATTTAGTTCTAGCTATGTCATCCCTTAAAGGTGCAACCTGCTCCAAATAATGTCCAGTGCAGAACTGTCTATTTTAACTCTTCATTTGAAAAAGGGTTTTGCTGTCATCTAACCATCCTTGTGAGGTACAAATCAATTACTTTATCAGTTTTCTAATCCATGGTGCATATATCATCTACTGGTTTTTTGTCACAATGCTGTAAGCACCTGAATACTCAAAGACTTTCAACTGTTATTTTTTTACAAATCTTTGTAGGCCAGTGGTATCTTCATAACTTCTGTTCATTTTTACTCATTTTACTCAGCTCTCCTTAATCAGTCCAGCTCTTGCACAGAGCTGAGGCCAAAACAGGATATCATCCCCATGCAGCGAAAACCTTACCTAGACACAGCCCTTCCAAATATTTGCATGATACTTTTGGTTTGTGCTACTTGTGATTCAAGGGTAACTCCCAAGCCATTCTCAAGATAGCTGCCAAAAATTAATGCTGTATTTCTTGTAACCATGAAATACCCAGGTGGAAGATGCAATTGAAATAAGAGCACTTAATTCACAGTATTTCAGCAGGCACATATCTTATTCCTCACTCATCTGGCACACCTATTCATACATACTTTGCAATTTATCTAATAATGCCCCACTGAATGTATACTTTTCCTTTCAGGCCATCCTTACTTACAAGAACACTTAGACTTCAGATTTACAAATAACGTTCGAATTGAAAAATAGAATATTCAGTCTATTCACTCTACTATTTCAAAGGACAGTAGGAAAAAAAACCCTATCAGTACAGTTTAGTAAAATTTAATATGCTTTTGATGAACTCCATGTGTTAGAAGCAAGGTTACTCTAACAAGCTCAATTGGTCTTCCATGATGAAACAATTCCACTGTTTTGAAATCAGATGTAGTAATATGCAGAGAGTTGTAATTCCTATAGCTTCTATTCTGTAAATCTAGCAGTTATGTAGTGTAAAAATACCCTTCTAGTGTTTGATACTAGTCCTAGAAACTGCTTACTGTTATATTGGTTTTGGTACTGCTAGAACTAACACAGTATTTTTTCAGATCTGATGAGCATCCTGCAGTATAAAATACTTCCTTCAGACACAAAAATATGGCCGTGAAAAAAAAAGTTTTATAGATATTAAAGTCACTGGATATAATAAAATTTATGTCTTTTAAACAGGAACAATCAAATTTAAAACATCTATTTTCAGTATAACTTTTTTATGCTGAAGCCATCATTTTTGTTTGTGGATGGGTTGCAATATGATGTTGATTTCACAGTAGCAGTTGAAACTCTAACTTTATATAAGAGCAGCCACTATCAAAAAGATGAAATGTGGTACTTGTGTAAATCTGTGATATGCACAGCTCTAAACTTAGGTGCTAATTCTGGTTGTTATAGCTCCATCCTCTGTCTCTGCCTCCAAAGAGCTGGGGCACTGCCATCTGTGCCAGCTGGCAGACAGAAAGGACCAGTGCCAGAGCAAAGCTGCTGGACAGGAATCATGCATCCAGAAAACAGGGATCTTAGCTCCCACTCGCTGCCTACATCACTGGTGGACACTGCATTTGTGGGAAACTGTAAGGAATAGTGGAAATTAAAATGTTTTCATTCATGGCTCTTTTTCTCCAAAAAAATGCCTAATTCACTAATTCCGTCCATAAGACTGACCAGTGTGCAGTACCTACTATTGGTATCTTTTATTTCATACCAGTATTTTGAGTCATGTAAGTGGTGTTTTCCCTCACTGTATGAATCCCTTAAAGGGAGTCATTGCTACCATTTATTCCTGATGAACCTTGGTGATTATGATGGAAAAAAAACCAATGCACTACACTGAAAGGGTGAACTGATCATCAGTATATTTTAAAAGTACTATAAAACTAAGTCAGAAGATTCTTCATGAAGCAATTATCTCCTCTGAATCCCCACACAAAACACTGTTATCAATTTTAATGCATGATCACAGTTTTTTCAGTGAGCCTCCAAGTTTAGTCAGTATACAGGTCATCTAACATCACAGTGAGATTTAAAAGACAAAGTATGAAATTAAACCTTTGGATACAAAAAACATCCACTGAATTTTCAGAACATGGCATTTCAGTATGCTTCAGAAACACTGTCAGAAAATAAATGCCCTTAGTTTCTCTTTCAACTAGATTTTTGTTATGCAAAATCAGTTTTCACCTAATTAAATTACTTTTTTAAAATTTCTAATTCATTAAACTGCTAAGTCCTTGAGCCACAGGACTGTTCCACACCTCCTTTCTCAGGCACTGCCCTCCTATGTTACTTTTAAGTTATTTATAAATACAGCTCTCCTGCAGCCTCTACCAGCAGGGCACCTTCACAGGTTGGAATTTAATGAGGCTCAGGCACAAGTCATGAGTCCCTGAAGAAAAGTGTTACCTAATCTGCTTCATTTATTTCTACCAATAATCATACCATTACCTACAGTTTCTGTTTTTAATTAGTGGTATCTAATGATTAACACTGGCCAATTTGCATCCAATTATGTCCCCTAAAAAATTAGAAGTGGATGAAAAGGCTGAATGCAGTTAATCATTCTGCAATGTGAATTTGCTTAAATATCAAGGATGAATGTGTTGTACTTTCCTAAGTAAGTTTTTATTGAAAACATAAACTGTCTAGTTATGAAGCAAAAGCATGACACTTCCCATGACAGTATGAAATCTGGATTTTAAACACTACAGAATTAACAAACACATTCTCATATATCCTTTTAATAACAATGAAAAAGTGATGTGGCCAATATGTAATTACAATCTGCATTCACATGCTGCCAAAACAATTAAAAGCAATAAGCAAAATAACATTTCATAACAAATAGAAAGATTTTACCTTTGTCTAAGACAAAGTTTGGGTTTAGAATGCAATCTTTAGAATCTAATTACCACTTATTTTCTTCCATTCTTAAGAAGTTTGACTTTAGAAAATACCCTGTTCCAGCCTCAATGCAAACATTCAGTACTACTTAGCTATAGAATACTTCGGACTACCATAACATTTTTAAGAAAACCTACAAATCAGAGGAAATAATTACTAAAAAAAAAAAATCAACAAAAAAAACCCCACCCACAAACAAAGAACACCACAACACATCACAAAACCAATTTATCTGCTATCTTAATCTTTTCCCTATATTCAGAGACCAGACTTGAACAGTCAGTTTCACAGATGACTACAACAGGGTACTTTTCATGAAGAGTTCTTCCTCTTCTATCTGAAAAACTCTGAAGAAATCTCACATAAATACAGAAATTTTTTACATCTATGATGGTAAAGTTATTTTCTCCCTAGGATACCCATGAGATAAAATAACCTGACAATCCTTTCAAAGGTTAGTATTTGTAGAACAACTTGTATGTATATAACCCTCTAAGCATAAACTGACGAAACCAGATTTATTACACTACCTAGCATCATGACAACTTTTTCCTTTAAAGCACCATTTATCACATTGTTGAAATGTTTAAAATACAGTAAAGTTGATAGAAACATTTTGGAAAAAGATAATAATGAATATTGAGTGTAAGGCAAGTGAAGATCCTAAATGACATTAAATATATCTTTTCTGATCTTCAACATATAAAAAGCCAAGCCCCTGGCCAGCATCACTTTATTTTTGTCCATGAAGAACCAAAATAATAAACACCTAAATAAAGTATCAATTTCAGTGGTACACAAACTAAAGTTTCTACCTACATTCCCCATCTTTTTCATATCTCCTCTGTTGTTCTTCCTCTACCTCAAACATTTTTTCCAGTTCTTAGCTTTTTTGGTCAGGCATTTCATGTTGCTTTTCATAAAACCTGAGGCATTACTTTCTTCCCTGTATTACTGTGCTTCCGTCTCACTTTCTGTTTAGGACACAGACCCATTTTTAACCTCTCAATGTTTTGCACGGCACTTTGGGAAGATCAACAGGATTTAGAGGAAAGATTATACTGCAGACGTTAATTCTTGGGGTTTAATTCAGGCTTGGAAGAACTGTTAAGATTTTATTTTGCAAAAAATATTTTTCTTTAAAATGTTAAGTTCTTTTTAGCTAAGTTCTGGTATTCATTATGCCAGATATTCCACAAATAATTTGGTTTAAAGATATATGGTCTTTGTCATCTGTAACCCCAGTCAGCAGCCAAGCACCACATAGCCACTCACTCCCCTCAAGCAGGATTAGGTAGAGAATCAGAAGGGTAAAGCCAGGGAACACATTGACTGAGATAGAAATATCTGAATATGGAAATCAAAAGCTGAACAAGCAAAACAAAACAAGGAATGAATTCACTGCTTCCCATGACAGGCCAATGACTTCCCATGACAGCCATCTCTGNAAAAGGCCTTGGCTCTGTGCAACCCCTGCTCAGCAATAACAAAAACATCTCCACGTTATCAGCCCTGCGTTCAGCACAAACCCAAAACACAGCCCTGTACCAGCCACTGCAACGAAAACTAACTCTACCCCAGGCAAAACCATCACACATCTCTGCTTCCACTCCAGGCAAAATCATCAGAAACTGCTGCAAGATGCTATTATGAAAAGTATGGTTTACTGGGACAAGTGCTTTAGTTTTGAACACCAGATTAATTTACAGAAGATGTACTGAAAAACTCTGCAACAATACTTCAATTCTCACCATCTACAAGGAGCCCAGAAGGTTAGAAATAAGATCTAAAGAGTACACTGCACCAGTTTCTCTCCCTCAAGGACCATCAAGTTTCAATTACAGTGGATTCATTATTTCAGAGTGTTGTGTTACACTTCATGAAGCAACCTATAGTGACCACCAGCAGACTTGTAGATTGAGACATAATGGACTATCAGGTTTTTTAGCAGGAAAAGTTTTTTTGCTTTCTCCCTAAAGTTGTATGCATTCATAGTGTCTTAAATACTATAATACTAGCACTAAAAAAAAAATCTGAAAAAAAAAACCTCACTCCTCTGTGCATTGAGATATTTATTCCTTGATTAAGTCAATGACTGCATGCTTGTCTAACCCAACTAATTGACTAACACTTGTTGAGGGTCTTTTTGAGGTCCAGTCACCTAGCTAAAGTTGAATATGTTAACCCATTTAATTTCCCTATTCACCACTGCTTAAGGAAAAGAAGTTAATTATTCACGCATTTTATAAGGAAAGGTAGTCAGTATTGCAGTATAATGGCAAAATCTGTGACAAATTAATGAAGTTTAAAGACTGCAAGCAAAATATATACTACAAGGGAATAAGTGTCACCAACCTGGGCAAAAGAAATAATGCTCTGTGCCAAAGGAATGAACTGAGGTTTGGAATTAAACTTATTTCAGTAAGAATCAAGACAAAATCTTCCTCAAGTGTGATTTTTTCAAAGCACTTTATTCTTTGAACACCACTGCAATGCTGTGCCTGGTGGCTTTTGAGAGCAGTTTAAGTTTCTTGCGACATGTGCCATAAGTGGGGAAAATAGCCCTAATATGTGTATTTTATTATTAGCATTACAGTTTACACACGACTGAGTGCACCTGCAGTCTTTGATCTGCATGCATGTTTAGTCCAGTGATTAGTTGACCATGCTTGGCATCATAATGAACACAAAATATGAGAAGATTTTCACTCTAAGACACAAGAGAAAGACCCAAATACTGAAGGGGTTACTTCAAACAGAATCACAAAGTGTTAGTATAAGGCACCTGATACTGACCTTCGTGTATTCCTTATAGGTAGCCACTTGAAGAATTAATTTTCCAGGTCTCCTATTCTGTGCTTCAGCTGTCTCACAAACACAATCTTGTTGGCACTTCACTGTCAATGTAACCAGTCTGGTCTCATTTGAAGTATTTATCTTGCCTCTTTCTTACACTTCATCTACTGTATACACTGTCCTTTCTGATAACTTCACTGACTTTTCTGCCTGCCATTTGAGTACAAGGACCTTTGACATCCCTGGCCCACTCCCCTCAGGCATTCAGAACATGACCATATTTGGTACGTATCTAAAACTCACATCTTTGCTGTCAAAACTTTCTGTATACTATTTTAACTCTCTTTTAACTTATCTCCATAGAATTCAAACTAACTGCAGTTCCCACTGTGCTGTTTTCCCAGTCCCAGCTGTTTTAACTGCTGTTCCAATTGCATTCACACCATTGCTCCCCTTTTCCAGGTATATAAAGTTCAAAAACTGTTCTCTTGTTTTCAAAACTTTTCACTAATTCAACATACTTGCTCTCCCCTATTGCAGTGCCCACTGTGCCAATAGATTTAATGATGTCCATTCCTTACTTGCCCATTTGGCCCATAACTCTTTCATGCAGAAACAGCAGTTTCTTCTTTGCAGCCCACCTTCATGTTTTTACCACAGTGATGACAAGTTAGCTATATAAGACAATGCAGCTGAATCAACTACAGCACAGAAAAGCAGTGTTTTAACCTTTTCCTGCCTTTTTTTTTTTCCCATTACCTTTTGCCTTTTTTTGTGGCTGATGAATAGTGCGAGGAAGGAATGCAATGACAATTAATTCACTTGAATAGATGGAAACATTCTTCTCTACTTGTCACTCACTGATTCTTTTGCACTTACTTCCTCTTCCACCAACATGCCCACAGCTATTTTAGATAAGCTTATAATACAGCTTTCTTAAACTTCTCAGATCCATACAGCCTATAAAATGCTGTAAGTGTGAGCAGACAAAGCAGCTCCAATAAGTTAAAATAAGATGTAATTTTACCATACAGTATTGACAGAGCAGAGCCACCTATATTCCTATAGTATCAGAAGCAAAACCACATCCCTCTTGGCCTGTGACAAATTGCATGCGTCCATCCCTTCAACAATAGCATTTGCAAAATAGTACTTGAAAATTAATTGGACCCTCTGGGAAGATCTTCCTCCTTTTCTAACTTTTCAAAATATATATTTTTTTATTATATTTAAATTATAGGTAAAACACAAATGAAATATCTGGATTGTTTGTATTATCTGCAAGAGAAGAGCAATTTAAATATTTAAGCCTTATTTAATCAGCAAAATGAGGTCTCTAATCAGCCTTACTCTAAGGACAAAGTTCATGAATGGAGCCATATGTGCAAGCCATTCTTTTGCTGCAGACATTACTAGACATTCTCAACAACAGCTGAGCCCAACAAGTAAGCCAAGTGTTGTATGGCAGGTCCCTTCAAATACAGTGAGTTTCTCTACTACTGAGAAATAACCTTACTTCCTGTTGCCAGAGAAGATTTTGCATTAATGGTATCTACACATTTTTTACCAGTCCTTCCACTCTTTAAAATTTTTATTAGGTCCTAAAACTAAAAAGTTGTCCTCAGCCAGAGTTATATCATTAATTGTGAACAGGGGAGTGAGTGATATCCCAGTAACTTCTTCAGCAAATTTCTTAAAATACACCTAACACATGAATGTATATTCCTAAAAACATCAAATCATCAGTAATAGTTGAACTATTGATTTTTCATGAGTATTTGATGTCTAGAAGAAATTGCCTAGAATAAAAATTAAGCATGAGGAATCAGTGTCCCTAGGACCATAAACCTATTTAAGTCACTTGATCACTATGACCTTGCCTGCAGTAAGAAAATTAACAATGTTAATTTGGTATCAGTGCAAGTATCAGGTCACAGACAAAGCCAAGGTGCAGTTGCTACTGAGAGGGTAAGCTTCTTCAAGCTGCTTCAAACAAACCCACCTCTTGCTTTTATTTTCTGTGTTCTTCTTATAAAGAATTTTACTGTAAACTCTGAACTCTATCACTGCAGCTGTGCACAGCTGGTGTGCATAACCATTAATGTAATAACCCAGGATCAGCAAGACATTGCATGCACTTCTTTGTTTTGTAGCATAAGAATTGATGGGCATGGAACAGACCATCGTCACAGAAAGGAGAAAATAGCTGAGAACAAAGCAATAGAAAGCAGTAATAGATTGCTGGTATAAGGCAACACTGAGGTACTGGCCTTCAGAATAGAAAGGAACCAGGAGAAGGATTGTGTTTTCAGGTCAGTGCTTCCTGAGGCAATTTATGAGCCATGTTTCACTTGCTTGGGGCTGTATTTAAAGTCAATATCTAGCCTGTAGGCAGCAAGGACAGGCTCCCCCTACATAACTGAACTTTTTTAAAAGCATATCAAGCTTTTTCTATATTGTTTGTAGATCCAAATGGGACTGTGGAGTGGAACCTCTTTGGAGATCGAGTACCCAAAAGCAGGAGGCAGCAGCAGAGAACAGACCCTTGGCAATTCAGTCGGTCCCCTACACTCTGCGCCATGCAGAAGCAAGTGTCTCTCCTCCTCAATGCCCTGAAAGGGAGCAGATAGGCAGAGGCTAGAGATGTCAGTCAGGATGTCTTAGCCTGCAAGTCAAAGTATTTAAGATGAAACCACTCTTTAATGATTGTCTTTATTATTAATTAAAAGTAACAAAGAAGATTACTGCATAGGAGCACTCCAGAGATGGAAATCAGCTGAGCCCTGAGTATTCCCTTGGCACTGACTAAACAGATGTGCAACTGAGCAGAGCCTGTATGATGATGTTTGCAAGTGACATAAAACACTCAGTTAATTAAGCTTTTTACTCTGATGTGAACAGAAGTCTGTTCATTGACCTAAATATTTTCTTTTTTTGTTCTTTTACTATCTTTAGAATTAGGACTTGTAACTTTTACTGTCTTAGGAATTATGACTAATAACTTGATGACTTAACACCACCTCTTACTGAACTCTGCCTGACAGCCCTAGCCAGCATTACCACAGATCCCCAAATTAGACCTTCAAATGACATAAGGACTTTTTCTGTAAGATGAACTATTTGAGAGAGTCTCTCACCTACACAGGAATACTCACAACTGCTCTACAAAGCACATGTGCAATGGTTTCTTAAACCATGCTTCAGTATCTAAAAAGGTAAATAGGTGCAATTTTGGTGGTGGCATTTTAAAAGCTGCAGACAAAGCATATCTTGGTATAGCTATTTCTCCCCATCAGCATCCTCAAGTTACCCTGAATACTGTTTCTATCAGGCACAGGGATCACAGTCAGAAATTCTAACCTCCAGCCAAACCTCTTCTTCATGTCCCTTGGTCCCTGAGCATCTCAGTAACATTTTATTGGATGGGGCTGTATCTGTCCCACTCAAGAACCTGACTACAGCATCCCATATGGCATCTGTAGAGTAGACCCCACTTGAGCATACAGACCAAGCACAGCCTGTGAGTGGGAAAGCGTTCCAGTCAGCTAAACTCACCCACTCATCTCCAATTCTATGACTTCAGACAAAACACTAGTTATTGGGACAAATCTCTGATTTGTGTAACTCAGTTCAAGACAGTGTTCCCAATCCAGAACCTTCCTACAAATGGGCTTAATGATCTGAAGCTCTAAAGAATTACCTTCAGGTCCAAAAATTATCCCAGTAATCCTTTCAGTTATTTTCCGTAATCTCCCAGAAATCTGAACAGCATGTTGATCTCCAAGCACAGGGTTGATTCACCTTTTGTTCTAATGCAGTGCAGTCTCTAATTATACCAGGAATTATTTCTATATGTTCTGGATTTTCTGTCTTCCTTCTATTGTACATACAGGCACTTTAAGGATTTTTTTTTCCTAGTGTTTTTGTCATAACTAAACATTATTCACAAGGTAAATTGTTTAAATGTGGAGGAGTACTGCTCCTGTGTCTTCCCCTTCCTTCCATTAAACTGCTGTATAAACAACAGCCACGACAGAATTTTTGAGAGAGAAACATACACCACAGTCCCATTTATAAATAAACATCATAATGTAAGTGGAAACTGGAAATATTCCCCCAGCCCACTTCAGGGGTTCTGCTCATGAGATTTTGCTAGAAAGATTGTTTCTCATTTATTTCTTCCTCCTGTACTCAACATGTTAGCAGCTAGTTTGACTTCTCCATTATTCATGCCAGCATTTTTGATCTTACAATCTTCAAATTAAGCAGTTTAGCAGCGTACAAATAACACTCACACCCCAAAATAAACAGCATGTTTTCTTAACATTTAGTCACCCAAAAAAAGATTATATCAAAAATTGAAACTGTTTATTTTTGGTGAAACCATGGTGGTAACCAGCATCCTTAACAGATAAGTCTGTACTTCATATAACTGCATATGACTAAAAGGCTTGCCAAAACTTTACCTCTCTCCTACACTGCTGAGCCAGCCTAGAAGACCCCAGAGGAATTACTTTATTACAGCATCATTGAATGGCCTGAGTTGGAGGGAACCTTTCAGGATCATTTAGTTCAAACCCTCCTGGATGTGGGCAGGGACAACTTCCACTAGATCGAGTTGCTCAGAGCCCCATCCAATATGGCCTTGAACATTTCCAGAGACGGGGCAGCCTCAGATTCTCTGGGAAACCTATTCCAGTGCCTCAACACCCTCATAGTAAAGAACCTCTCCGTAACATCTAGTCTAAACCTAATCTCTTTAAAGACATTCTCCCTGGTCCTGTCACTACATGCCCTTCAAAACAGTCTCCTTCCATCTTTCTTCTAGCTCCTTCAGGTACTGGAAGGCCACAATTAGGTCACCCTACAGCCTTCTCCAGGCTGGACAATCCTAATTCTCTTAGCCTGAAGGCCTTTTCCCTCTTCTATCCACTTTGAGAAAAGTACACTAAGAGACCCAGCAGCATGTGGGGGGCTAACAGCATAGAATTGAACTAAAAACGTCCAAGTTCTCAAACTGTGACCAATTAGGCAACTGACATTTAGCCAAGTTCAGGAAAAACATGAGTGGCAAATATTTTATTTAAGCATGTAATTATATTGAAATGAAATTATTGAACTGTCCTAAAGTCTGAGAAGTCTACCATAAGAAAAGCTTATCAGGTAGAATTTTGAGGTGTTGGGAGAAAGAGAGGGGATGTTGGAAGGTAACTGTGGGAAAGCTTGTTCAATTTCAACAGAAAATAAGGGGTTTAAGACGATGGTTACTCAACAGCACATCCCCCAAGGGATATAGGAATTTAAATTCTTCAGAAAAAAAAGAGGAACTTTGACCCTCTGAATATACTGCTTGTCTTTGATACACAAGAAAAGAATATTTTACATTCTTATGCACTCCCACACCCTTTTTTATTTGTTACAGTGTAAGTAAGAATGGAGAAACAAAAAACAAAGTAAAAACATAACTTCAACCAATTCAGAGAAATCTGGAAAGCTGTCAGGAATAAGAGTCTAGGGCCTTAGAGAAGTTCTGAATTTGGGGAGAGCA
>VZTR01000446.1:92849-112549 GCA_013400775.1 Chaetops frenatus | reverse complement strand
CCATTGTTGAAGTAGCCCCTAAAAGGCAGTAGGTCTTAGGAGAGACCAAGAAGTTGCCCTGTTGACGTTTCAGAGACGCAGGTGTCCCCTGGTACTCCTCAGAAAGCACATTACCCTTAGTCCTGCAGGGTCACAGAATTGGCACGAGTTCTCCACTACTTTTCCATTGAGGTCGATAGGAAAACAAAACAAAGCAGAAAAACATTTGCAGATACCTGGATTTACCAGCCTGAGCTTTCAGTGAAGGGGTCTTACTGATATTGTTGCCAAAAGCTGTTATGGAAAAAAGAGAGAAACTAAAGAAAGCTGATGCCTCATGAAGGTGTCCATTCTTGTTTTGTTGGTCTCCATAATAATTGCTCGTGTTTCCAATAGTGGCATCCATCTGTGGCTCTCAAGTTACTGATCAAATAGTAATGAAAAGGTGTTTGTGGTTTCCATTGCAGGAATGGGGCCATAAACTTAATCATGCACCAATTGAAGCAACAACTCGAGAACCTTAGCTCTGTCTAGATGAATCGTGACAGAAAATTTAGTCATTGAGACAAAGGGATGTACACTTACATTTAAAAAATGGAGGAAACTGACAAATAGTTCAGTAGAAGTGATACATACTTTTATGTACAAGTATTAAATATGGGAATAATGCATAAGTGATTCCCTTCTTATTTTAAAATCAGCTCTCTCCTCTCTCCTTACATTATTGTCTGCTAACTTTGAATGTTGTACTTGAGCCTGAGTGCTGAACTCCTTCTACATGATGGAATAAATTTAAAGGAGAGATTATTCCCCAGATCTATCTATTATTTATTTAATTCATTACTGAATGGTAACTCCAGGTATCTGGAAGGGCCCAGCTGGCTTAGTTTGCAGCATAGTGTTTACAATGTAAGTGGCTTCGAAGCAAAACAGATGATCATTTTGAATAGGCAGAGGGGTGGCTGGAGGTTATGGATTTTATTTTATTGCAGCTTTAAATAATTTTGGTTAGTGAAGAAAACCTGGTTTTATTTATATGATGGAGATGTAGAATAGCCTAAATATGAACTGTGGTCTTCATGGAAGTTCCTTATGGATGGTGGAAAACCAAATTCACGCATTTTATAGATAGGAACACTCTTTGGATTGTGTAGTGATACACTGATCTTAACAGGTATTTTACCTGTAAAGGGGGAGACTTTGAAATATTACAAAAGGAAATATCAACCCGCCCCCCAAAGTTAAATATTGTGGCTCTGCAGCTACAGTAAGGAGTGAAGGAATTATTTTTCAGCAATTTTCATTGTAAATAAATGCATTGTTAATAGTATATTTAAAAAATTTCCTTCCAGCTCTTTAGCCTAATTCCATCTGTCATTTCTCTGTAGTGTATATTGTATTTAAGCTCACTCAGCTCTTGCTATGGCAGAATTCTCGTTCTAGAATCCAAGTTTTATCAGAGCAGGAGATCTCTGGGCAGCCTACATTTATGGACAGGCAAGTTAAGGGAGAGAAAACATTTCTTGAATCACGAGCTGGTGATTTTAAAAATGTTTTTCTTTCATTACTCTTCTTTCTTGGATGTGGTTCACTACATCATACTTCTATTTCTTGATATATTTTCTTTTCTGGCACTCATTGCTTTTCTTTTTTCTTCATTTTAGAAAAAAGTCCTCTCTGGTATCCTTTATTTTTTAAGTAAATTATCTTGTCCTCTTTTTGCAATGAGCAGGTGGCTTTATTTCCAGTAAATATGGTTATTATTGGACCCATTTTATTTCAAGGAAAGAGACTATGACTTACCTGATTTTATTTCCTGTTGCAGAACTACACGATCCTTTTGAAGAGTTGCATTTTTCTTGAGGAGAAATCTGCTTTAGTAAGGATGGTGTCTGAATGTAATTCTCAATTAATTGTATCCCTTAACAGCATTTGCCAGAATTTAAGCTGTCAATTTTCTTGTGTGAGAATCAAGGAGGTTCTTGGTCTGTGCTAATAATCTGTGTTGTTAAATGAATTTTANCACATTTTATAGATAGGAACACTCTTTGGATTGTGTAGTGATACACTGATCTTAACAGGTATTTTACCTGTAAAGGGGGAGACTTTGAAATATTACAAAAGGAAATATCAACCCGCCCCCCAAAGTTAAATATTGTGGCTCTGCAGCTACAGTAAGGAGTGAAGGAATTATTTTTCAGCAATTTTCATTGTAAATAAATGCATTGTTAATAGTATATTTAAAAAATTTCCTTCCAGCTCTTTAGCCTAATTCCATCTGTCATTTCTCTGTAGTGTATATTGTATTTAAGCTCACTCAGCTCTTGCTATGGCAGAATTCTCGTTCTAGAATCCAAGTTTTATCAGAGCAGGAGATCTCTGGGCAGCCTACATTTATGGACACGCAAGTTAAGGGAGACAAAAGAACATTTCTTGAATCACGAGCTGGTGATTTTAAAAATGTTTTTCTTTCATTACTCTTCTTTCTTGGATGTGGTTCACTACATCATACTTCTATTTCTTGATATATTTTCTTTTCTGGCACTCATTGCTTTTCTTTTTTCTTCATTTTAGAAAAAAGTCCTCTCTGGTATCCTTTATTTTTTAAGTAAATTATCTTGTCCTCTTTTTGCAATGAGCAGGTGGCTTTATTTCCAGTAAATATGGTTATTATTGGACCCATTTTATTTCAAGGAAAGAGACTATGACTTACCTGATTTTATTTCCTGTTGCAGAACTACACGATCCTTTTGAAGAGTTGCATTTTTCTTGAGGAGAAATCTGCTTTAGTAAGGATGGTGTCTGAATGTAATTCTCAATTAATTGTATCCCTTAACAGCATTTGCCAGAATTTAAGCTGTCAATTTTATTGTGTGAGAATCAAGAAGGAGGTTCTTGGGCCGTGCTAATGATCTGTGTTGTTAAATGAATTTTAGGTTTCAAGGCTAGTATAATTGCTAACATGTAATTATCTTTTGAGTTTTATTAAAATGGTTAGCTGATAGCTATAAATCTTTGATAGAGAATGTTATCATTTTCTGTGCCTGTTTGTGTAATATATATGTGGCATAATGTTTGCACAGCACCAAGGAAGAGGTTAGATAGAAAAGTATGTCATTGACCAACTGTTTTATGTGTCAAATGAATATGAGGAACTGGCTGAGTCCCACATACACATCTGAGTCCAGACCTGCATTCCTTGACTTGCATGTATTTGTGATCTGTTGGGCCAGCTTTTCTAATTTTATTGTGAATCTTAGAACATTTGAAGAAAAGTTTGCAGTATTCAAACAAAAGTAATTTGGCTACAGGAGTAAGGAGACAATATTCCATGACTTAAGGAGTAGATGTTGGACAAACTGGCTGCAGAACTCTATTTGGCTTTACAGTCTATCCAATATTTTTTCTATTTCTTGGTGTTATGGTCAAGCAATCAAAATCTTGTTAAACTGTTACTGAAGAGCAAAGGGTTATCTAACTAGGTCACGGTGGCTGACGAATTAGAAAGAGTCACAGTCTTTACCTCTCTGTTTTTATCTTTGCAATCTTAAGATTTTTAATTTGTTATATTTGTTTTGGGGAGACAGTGGGGGGTGGTGGTGAAGAGGCAGATTCATCATCATTAGCTCCTTTGGTAGATCTGAGTTTTGGTTTATGTGTTGTTTTTAAGTAGTTCCTTTATTTGTACCTTTTCAAGGTGAAGCTTCCAGTTCCATGCTACTATTTTTTTTTTTATTTTTGGAACACAGTGCTTTTCTGTCTTATGACACTTAAAGTAATATGTCATCAGAGGCCTCCACAAAGAGCTGATAAAAATGAATAAGCATTTCCAAAAGGATATGTACAGGACTAGGATACTTTAAAAAGTTCTGGGAGGTGAAGGAGGGAAATAATGAAAAAGAATTGAGCCCTACCACAATGTACTCTTTTCCCTTGTAGTTGTAAGACTTAATATCTTAAGAAATGGAATTAATGTTAATTCATAAGGACAGGAAGCACTAGAGAAGAAACTTAAGACAGTTTTTTTCTTTTTTATTTAGTGGTGATGCATTTTCTTTCAACTTGGTGTCATGATTATTGTATGTTAGCTATTCAGTGTATTTCAGTTCCACTCAACAAGAAAGCAGTGCTTTGAATAATACTGTAAATCATATAAAATTGGCTAAGAACTTTAGACAGTAGGAAACTTGTACTTTTAAGTCACCTGTCAGCAAACCACAGGATGCCCAAACATTGTAGAAGTTGGAATATTTGAGAATAGGTGAATTTGACATTATTTTCGTACAGTTACTATGAAAGATAAAGACAGTATCAAACTCCACAAAAACCAGTCAAAGCATAAAACTGCAGGCTGGAGTTTCCCAAACATGGAAGATTGTTTAAACAGTGTTTGTTTTCTTTCAGCATGAATATTTGTATACCCCAAAAGAACACTTTCCAGTTGTTTTGACAGCAAACTTGGTAGTTATTTCACTTTAATCTTTCTTTAAGGTTTTCCAGTGGAAGAGTCAGCTGCAGGTGATGATCAAGGTTCAGAAGGCATGTTCTGCAGCAGACGACTCAGAACGACTGTATTTCATAGCTTTTTTAATTTACGTATTATAAAATTTCTGGTCCTTCAGAATAACTCATCTTCCCACACCTGCAAGCAGACTCCTGCTGCAGCTTGAGGCATGACCCTTGTGTAGTACCCTTCCATCATGTGCCCTCAGGATCAGCAAACTGTTGGCAACACTCCCAAGTTTGGCACCTAGGGATAGCACATACAACAAAGAGTTTTAATGGTTTTCAAAATGTGCTTGGCATCAAAGAACTTCAGCATTTCTGTCACTGCAGTGGTGATAATGATAGTGCAGTGAGGTGCCTTGCCTCTTCCATATGGTCTACAGTTTTACTGATTGAAATTAGTAAAATCAGTCACAAAACAGCAGCATATCATTCCAAAAGATAGAAATGATTTTTTTCCCCACAGAAATAGGTTAAGTAAGGTTTTAATATACTTGCCACTCAGCACTCTTGGAGTCTATGGTACAAGCAAAAAGAGACAAGATGGAATATCAATTTGCCTGTCATGTGATTTTTAACCTCATAATGTCACCTTCAGAACTCTACTTTTCAGTTCCGGAGTGCTTGTGTTCTGAAATCAAGAAACAGAGAACAAGTATTTATTTTAAAGTACTAAAAATGTGCAAAAAAAACCCAAAAAGAACTCCCCATTTTCATGCTGACAAAAAAGGCAAAAGCATATATGCAAAACGCATATTTGATTTTTTTTTAAACCTAGCTAGTTCCTACTGCGACGTATTTGATTAGTATTTCAGACAGAGAAATGTGCTCACTTCCAGCATATGCTTTTGTAATTAATTGTATTAGAGTTAAACATTAGAAATTAGATGCCGTGTGGTATTCTTTTCAAAACTCTGGGGTAACAATATAAATATTTGGTGGTGAGGATGAGAATTTTTGAAGTGATACAAGACTGTGTTCAGACTACCAGCTTTAACAATTTGGCTTCTGAGAAACATAGCTGCTTTTCTCTGCTGACCTTATTGAGAGATGGAAATTGGAACCTAAAAATATGGGATGTTTCAACAGTTACCTGTGCTATTGAATTTAAAATGCCATAGGAGTTGTCATTACTAGATTGAGCTCCTATAGTTTGCATTTTTAATATGGCCCTCAGGGCAGGTTCACAAAAGAAACCAAGAAAAGAACAACTTAATGATGTAAATAAATCCCCCTTGGTAATGTAAGTGTCTGATTTCTTAACAATTGGAATTTTATGTGCTTAATTCCTTGACAATTCATCCTTTGCTGAGTATACTTTACACTTAAAAGATCTTTTCTATAATTTAGTTGTTTTTGCATGCTCTGCTGCGGATGGATTTGGGTCTGAATCTGGATAGTGGACCCTGTGTTCTCAGCAGTGCCTCCTGCTGATGTTAGAAATGAAAGTTGTTGAGATATATACTGGAAACTAGAATGGAAGACTGCTTTCAAAGACAGAAGAAAGTGTACCTAGAACAAACACTCAAGCAGGCTGAGGCAGGGGCTTGCATCTGGGAGCAGGTGGAGAGAGCTGAACAGACCATGGGAGGAAATTGCTGCTAGAAGCTGAAGGCAGCAATGGGCCTATCATCCTATTACCAGTCCCTTTTTACAATGTACATCTTTATAATAATTTGTACATAGTGCTAAACTGAAGGATTCCTTTCTGAGGAATTTGTAATATCTCTACTCATTTTATCACACATGGATCCAATCTCCTTACCTTCCCGTAGGCAGCCTCTTTCCCTTCTCACCAACACTACAAAAGGTGAATCAGGGGACTCAATAGCCCATGATTAGAAACCACAACAACATACTTTAGCAAGGAATGAAAAAAGCTTTTATGTTTTTTGACCTCTGGTTTGTATATATAAAGAAAATGGGTAGAAAAGAATATTATAGCCTGTATTTACAGAGCATGAAGTGTGCTTTATATTTGTGAAGAATAGGAAAAAAGAGAACCTGTTGTCTTTTTCTCGTGCAGATATAATTATGTTGGCTAGAGGAATAAGGTAGGGTTTTTTCTCGTGTTTTTCTTATGTAGCTATTCAAAAAGTGATGTTTTGTTGGTAGTTATGCTGGAAATAGGGGTGCATTATTTCAATTTAGTTTATTTCCTCATTCATACATAGCAACACTAGAACATTATAAGTGCTTTGCATGGCCTGTGGTCTGTTTCAGTTTTAGCTCTATGAAAATAAAGCAAGTGGTTTATAAGCTAATGAATATAAGGGCCAAGCTCATGTGAGGTAGAGAAATCCAGGAAGGGCGTTTTTAAGTGACACCTAAAGGCACTGTGGTGATTTCTCTCAGTCAATTAATATGTCAGTGTCGCTTGATTGGCATTTCCTCTCCTTCTGCGACTCCAGGTCCATGCTGGAGCTTCCTTCCCGTGGTGTAGTTCTACTGAGTTATAAGGGATTACTCATGGTTTACACCCAGTAATGGCTGAAGAGACTCTTTGACTGCTTCTTAAGACTCTGTTATTTACTCTTTTGGATTGCTTCCTTTGACTTGCCTGATTAGGTTAAGTGGAAGTTATTTCACATAATGATTACCAAAATGATGTCTCTATTTCCAAATAAGTGCTGTAATGTATCCATCATCTCTGCCATTCCAGTCTTTATTTTGGTGCCAACTTTGTCCTTCTCCACATTTATTAGAATGAAAAACAAGATACAGTAGCAAGTTAGTATTCTGCTCTGATCATCCTATTAGCATACTGGGTTTTCCAGACTAAAACTGGAAACTGCCAGCAGCAGTTGTCACTTGTAGGACAGCTCTTCTATAGTACAGATGATGCTCCCCCATAGTAACCAGTACTGATGTTTTACCGTGTTATTTTTATATTTAGAGTTACAAATGTTTACATTCCTTATCCTTCTGGTTTTTAATTCTGCCTTTCAAATGTCGTTTTTAGGGTACAGAAAAAATGTAGCCTTGGAAGAATGACACATGAAGAAGGTGAAAACAGAGTAGATGAGAGAACACATTAATCTGAGGAAATATTGTTTTGAGGAGTTTCACAGAGGCAGATATCTTCAACCTAGCAGAATAACATGTCATGTTTTCCGTCATGGATAGTGGACCCTGTCTTCTGTTTTTTTGTTTTTTTTTTGTTTGTTTTTTTTTTAAGAAAGAAATAGAGAGAATACTCACCACTGTAGGCCATAGGAAGGTTTTTGTTGTTGATGAATAGTATCATAATAGGATACAAAAGCCTGTCCTTTCCACAATTAAAATGGATTCTTCTTCTGAATGTAATAGCATAGACAGGTGCTAATGAAACAAGATGTTGTTACCTAATTGGGTAATGAGCTTGCAGTTCTGGATACACTTTAGCATTGCTGAGATATTGTATATGTAAAATGGTGACTTGAATTGTATTGTTCTCAATGAAAACGTATTTTAGCTATGAGGCCATGATTTTTTTCCTGTGTGTATTGCCTGAAAAGTTAGCAAAGCTATAGTAGTTGTCATATCCAAGCTTACTTTGGAATTATTATACTTAAAGTGATAGTTTAATTGCACCGAATTATATGTTTTATCAAGTATTACATGTTTTTAACTTTAATAAGGTAGTTACAAATTTCTTCCTTATTGTTTTTTTCTTTTTCTTGCCCCCCCATTTACAGTTTTATCCCAGATGTATAAATACAACAATTTTTTTATGCAGGACTATACTCTTGTGATACCTAAATTAGCCACCTAAATGAGGATCTCTAATTTCTGTGTTAGTGGATCCTGGGTAAGTAGGTTGTTATCTCTTAATAACTGAAGCTTAAATCCTACTTTTAAATCAATCCCCTCTATTAACAAACATATACTAGATGAAAACAGAAGTTATAACTGTTTGTTGAACACCCTGCTTTATAAGAACTTTGAACAGCAGTTATAACTGTTTTATATGAAGAGAATCTTGCATTCTGGTGTAGTCTGAAGGAAGCATTTACTTCTCAATATGGCAGCTGAATATACATAAGTGAGTAGATAGTTTTCTAATAATAATAATTGTGTGTATATATACAAGTGCACAAGGTGATATGAAAATAGGAAGAAATATGCAACATGGTGCATACTAGGAGGTGAAGAGGGGAAATGAAGAAAGCCCTGGAAGAGGGCAATTATATTGCTTTGATGTTTTGGGAAGTTCTAGTGTTGCAATGTGGTATTTACAGCCTGTAGTAAGCAACCATAAATACCATATACACATGTGTTTGTATTTTCCACATGATCCTTTTGACCTCTTTGGAACAGTTCTGTGACCAGGTGCACAGAAGGAGTAGTGGGTACTGATTGGTGATATTGGCAGTACAGGAGTGTGTGGAGATGCAGAATTTGGACCAGCTGTGAAAACAACAGAATCAAATGCTTGAAGAAGACACTTCAGTGCCAATACTTGACTTAGCATGTGAAGTGGCAGAACCAAACGGATGATTCTTTAGTCAGCAGTTAATAGTAAATTTAGCCCCTCATTTTAGAATGGGGGACTTCTGTAATCAAAAGTTTTTAGTCATCCAGCCAAAGCAGAGCAGGTTCTGTTTTCCTGTGCCAAGTAGCTAAGACTGTTTGCTTCATAGTTGTTCACACTGCTCCAAAGGGGAGTTTGAACTGTTTGGTCAATCCCTGCTGCATTCATTAACTTGATGAGTTTGTTTCTGTTACCCCATTGAGAAGGTTTGTGTTTGTGTTCCTAAAAGTTTGGACCTGATTTGTTTAACCAAACCCCACTGAGCACAGAACCTTTTATATTTGGTTTAACTCATGCTCCCAGGCACATTTTATTCAGCTTCTGTGATTTTGTTTCTTCATTTGGTAGACCTTTTTATCTGGGCCTTGCTGAGGATAGAAATAGGCTGCATACTTTCTGCTGCAAACAGGAACCATGAGAGGCTCTTTTCCTCAAGAGAGAAAAGCATATCCAAGATGTTTTCTAATTATTTTTTTTTTATCCTTCAGAGAAGTGGTAATATCCAGGGTGTTGCAGCGATTCCTTAAGCAGGAGTAGGAAGGATGGTGATAGCAGTGAGAAGATACATGGTCTTCAAGGTAGAGGAAGAAGGAAGAAAGGGTACATGAGATAAACTATCAGGCTGCTGGGCTTTAATTCTTGGGTAGTCCAGCAAACTCGGCTTTTGAGGAAAGCCATGAGCAACCTAAAAAGCCCACTGTGCCTCAAAGTGGAGGCTGTCAAAGCACTGGCTTTAATTTCAATCCTGAAATGCAGCAGCAGCATACGTAGAATAGATGGAGCAGTTCTGCTGCAGACATTGGGCTGGCCTTTAAGAGGTGGTTTGTGTTACTGCTAAGGTTACCATTTCTAAAATAAACTGCTGCTGTAGAGCTACAGTGAAACTGTACCTTGATCTGCACCTTTCACCTGTGGCAGTTAAAAATGTTGTATTTGTCTCAAATAGACCTACTCAGGGTGGCTTGGAAGAAACTGCTAAGTCCAGAGAGCAAAAAGTAAAGTGAGCTGTAAGAAAAAGGTGCTCTGTTGTTGCAGTGTTCAGGCCTGTTAGGAGTTACATAAAATGTATCTGTCTTCTGAGGACCCTCAGTTGGCAGGATTTGTGTGGATTTTTACCCGTAAAAAGAAACCTGCTTTAGCTTTATAGATGCCACAGTCAAGAGCTGATCCTGCAGGGGTGAAAACTTCTGCCAGCATAGCTGCCCTTCAAGGCAAAGTAGAAATACATTATACTACACGCTTTATTCAGTTTGGGTTGTATCTCTTTCTTGTCTTTAAACAAAATTACTTTGTCAGTTGCTGAATATTTTTATCACTGTACTTGTCTGTTTAAGTAATACATACCCAAGTACAACTGTCATTTTCCCACTATAGCATACACCTACACTTACTGCTTACTTGTTTTAAATGCCTCTCAATCATGATCCAAATCCAGATGGAAATCTGAGTGTACCTTAAACAAATAGAATACATATTTAGCAAGTTATATACCTGTACATATATCATAAACTTTCAAACTGGAGAACATCTTGCATTTTCTTACAGGTGAGAAACAAGGATTTTTTGCTTAACATTGTAATTGTGCAATGGCAAAGATTGCTAAGTTAAGAGGTACAGGATTTCAAAAGATCTATACCATTAAAAATTAAGATGCTAGTAAAGGCAATATTACTATTGCATTCAAGCTCATTATGCTTTTCACTTGTAATTTGCAGTGTCGTCATAGCATCCTCTCCCCTCTGAAAAACACTTTAGTTTCTAATACTCAGTCTCATGTACATACTCAGTTCCACTGAATTAGGTTCACATGTGTTATCTGATCTGACTAGAAAATGATTTTATACTCTAAAAAATACACTTGCCCACAAATAATTTATAAAAGACGAAGAAATGGATTTTGTATAAGCATCTAAAGTGATCTGAGCAAAAGAGAATAATTACCATCATATATTATGACTTGAGCATATTTTGTCTTCATGAGCTACTGCAGTGTTTTAAAAAAGTAAGAATGTTAGTGGCCAAATTTAAGGCAGAATGTGATACTAAAATAATCACACCTATACTCTGCCCTGATAAGAGTAGCCTTAAAAGTTATTTCTAAGGTATTGCATTTTTTTATTTTGTGTATGATTACCTATGCCTTCATACAGATAATTTAAATACAAGAGAGTGAGAACAACTGAAGGGAAGTCAAGGAACCAGGGGAAACCTCAAATATGTTTCATGATGAAGAAGCTGTAGGTCATTTGTGGAATAGTTTTTCTTTACCTTGGACTTTGTATGCTGGCATATTTTTGAGTTACTAGAGCTGTTAGAGCAAGGAGGGGTGAGACAGCTGGGTGAAGCTGGGGGATTAGGGAGGAAGAGTGGAGGGAGGTCAGTGGGCAATCTGTGGAGCAGACTGGAGCAGTGTCTGTAGCTGGAGAGGGCTGGCAGACTAGAGAGGGCTTGCAGGCTAAGGGGCTGGTGGGAGAGCGTTTCTACATTACAGCACCATTGCAATGAACGTTAGTGTACCAGTTGGTGAGAAGGAAGCCACTGATATTTCTCANGCAATCTGTGGAGCAGACTGGAGCAGTGTCTGCAGCTGGAGAGGGCTGGCAGACTGGAGAGGGCTTTCAGGCTAAGGGGCTGGTGGAAGAGCATTTCTGCATTACAGCACCATTGCAACGAATGTTAATGTACCAGTTGGTGAGAAGGAAAGCATTGATATTTCTCTTTAACCTCTGTGTTTGTGACTTGTGCACAGCTGGTTTTTAACCCATCAGTGTGTCTGGCTTATTCTAAAGGGTGGTGTACAAGAGGTAAGAGTTACTGTCATTTTGGAGACTGATGAGAAAATATGTGTTTCATTGCCCAGCTACAGCAGGTCTTGTCCTGCTGTTCTTCATTCATGGTTCCTGAGGGTATTCTCCATTCACTCCTTAATATTCCTTTAGTCTACTCACTGAAAAAGAATCCCTACACAGAACCAGGCAAGAAGCAACCCAAAGGCTGGGATGTTGTGCAATGTGACGTGCAACATACCTTTCAGATTTGTATTTTTTTCATCCTAACACACTCAAACTTGTGTACTGGCACACCCTATGGCATATCTTATTATTCAAGTTCTAGTGTATCTGCAGTTACTTAAGCCAAAAAAACTTCAGGCTGCATTAGAATACTTTTCAAATAATTCAGAGAGTAGTTTGTTAGTTTGTTTGGTGGGTTTTTTGTTTTGCTTTGTTTGTTTGGGTTTTTCGTTTTATTTTGTTTTTTGTTTGTTTGGGGGTTTTTTTGGGTTTTTTTCTTGCAGAGGGATCTGCCGTGGAATTCTTGAGCTTATTCAAAAAGATTTGCCCAGTATCTTGGGCAAATAGTTACTGGGTTTTTTGTTAAGTTTTGAGAAGTCCCTGATGCATATTTGGTGATGTCTCTGACATCATCAGAGACAGCCCTAGCTATTTTGTTGCCTGAATCAAATATGTTCTGCTGCCTATATTCCACAATTGGAAGAAATTGTGTTTAATACCAGGTACTTTTATAGAATTATAGAATGCCACATATTCAGATATTATGAAATACAATCTCACAAAATGTCACAAAAATATGAGACAAAGTATGTATGCATTATAAAAATTGATGTCTTGTTAGCAATTTAATCAGTGCAGTCACAAATTGGCTTTTAAAATGAGGCCTCTAATTTTGCAGCTCTGGGCAAATGTTCAGCCTTTACGTAAGGTAAGCTGTCCTCTGTGTTTTACTGTAAGACATTGAACATTGTTTCAAGTTTTAATTGAGTGGTTTATGCAGTGACTTAATCGAGTAAACTGTCAATTAAAACTGCACATATGAAATTTGTCACTTTTTTGTTTAACATAGCAGTGATTTTCTCTCTTATGCTTTTTTGGACAAGACTTGACTTGAAGATTTACTTTCAAAAAAGACAGTTGTCTGTGGTATGCAAAGCACAAGATAGTTTGTCTGCACCTTCAATAAATTTTCTTCTATGAAGCCATGACAACCACAAAAATGTTTGTGATGCAACTGTCCTGAGTTGCACATTTTACAAACACAGAGACAAAATATGGGTATTGCAGCAGATGCTTTTCAGAGACGCAATACTCAGCTAAACTAGACATATTTTTCTCAACAGTACAGAAAAGATTGCACAATTTCAGATTTCAACATTATGCTGTTAAGCTGTGGATTGGTTTCAAAGAAGATGGAAAGAACGTTTAAAATCTAAAGCATACATTTTTCACTTTCTTATTTTGTAAGAGCTAAATAAGCCAACAGGATAACCCTTGTCCTACCTCCCCCAAAACACTTAAGATTTAAAAGCACTGAACTAGAAGAAGGGACTGAGTCATTATTTTCAATCCACTGCAGTACCAAGAAACTGTATTACAACTTTATATATAGGGCTGGGTTCATCCAAACACAGAGTTCAGTAGCATATGCATCTATAATTGAACAACTTTTCCAGATGTACTTTAAATAATGGAGAGATACAGACACTTGTAGGCCACATATCATTTTGTTATAGCTTAGATATCTAGAACAGGTCAGGGAGAGATGTCCCAGAACTTCATTTCTGCGCATTGATCATAAGTGAAACATACATATCCAGATCACATGCAGATGTCAGCACTCTTAATGTCAAAATATGGTTAAATGAGAAAATGTCAAATTATGTGTAAGTCAAAGCATATCTTGCAGATCTGTATCACAAGCTTAATTCTTCTCTAAAATGTGTAAATCTAGAGTATATACTAGTAGGAGAAAAGATCATCACCAAATACCTTAGGTCTTGTAGGGAGTTATACAAAAACGAAAAAGTAAAAATTAACACCAAAATAACACAATTTGTGACCAAACATCCATTATTAGAACCTCTGCTATATAGCTTTAGGTATTATTGCCACTGCTAACATAGGACATTCTTTCAGGAAGATTTGGACTGAGACAGAAGGAAAAATTGTGCTGCAGTATTAATGGTAGCACTCGACTATATGCAGCAAGGATTTTTTCTTTTCAAGTGTCTGTTAATAAATAGAAGTAATGAAACAGATGTTGGTGTGTAGAATACCTGAAGTTCAGATTAGCAGCCAGACTAAATGGTTATGATGAATTTACTTCAATTTTAACAGTTTAATTTTATGATCCCAAAAGAAATTCTCAGTCTCTTCCTGGTGTCTGGCTCCCTTCCAAGGAGGAATGGTTACATTTAATATGTGCCTATGTGTGAGGGGGCAGCAAGGTGCAATAAATGAGCCAGCTCTAGGCACCCTGCTCAGAGGAGCTCTCGAGAAGCTGGATTTGTATTGTATGTAAAACTCCACTGCCATTACTATTCACAAAATACACTGCCAGATACAGTCTCATATGGTGAGTTGAGCAATAGCCCTCTTGGTGTTGATATGTTTTTACATAGACAACAGTGCAAGACTGTATTAACTTTTGTTTTTGTCAGGTTCAGCTGTCTGCCATTGGCATGCCCGTGCCAATTAGCTCTGTCACTTAGAAGTACACTTTAGTGTTAGTTCTGACCTTCTACCTCATGCTCAGTTCCCTGAATTTAGAAGCTCAGCCATAGGATAGGCACAGATTTTAGTCCTCTTTGCTCTCTGAAGTCAATGTCCAAAAGGCAGCTGTGGTCCCCCACTGTGAGAGAAAGCTGGTGCTGTGATGTGCTGGCTCACGTGGACTTTGTCGTCAGCATCCCTAGAGACATTGCAGTGGTACCTGCTGTTAATCCGTCTTTCTGTGGCTGTTTCTCATGGGTACAAATATCTTGGGGCCAGTGGTGATTTTCTCTTCCTCTGCCTGGAGTGGGGATCCTGTGGAAGGAAGGGCCTGCCACCGAAGGGCACAGTGGGGGAGAGCAGCTTTGCTGAGACAAGTGAGAAGCTGTACCCGGGACTAAACACAAGTTGTCAAAATGTAACAGAAGGTGTCCAGCAATAACAATGCCTCCCTTCCTACTTCTCTCCAATAATAGGAAATGTGGTATTGTTGTCACTGCAGAGTCTTTGTCAGAGTTCAGCAACCCATGTTTATTTCCTTAGTTGTCCTCTTCTTGTGTACTTGTGTCAGCAGACACATTCTCTTCCTGCTGTTGTCCTCAGTGCTGAGATGAACAACTCTTGGAAGTATCCTCCTCACAGTTTGGCATTAAAGCTCACCTATCACTGACATGTTTTATCTCTAGTATGTTTCGTTGCTCCCAAAAGAACAGTTTCAGATTCAAATTAAAGTTTTAGACAATACAGAGATCAATTAAATGATAATACTTTCTCATGATTAGGCTGGTCTTTTTCTTTAAGCAAGTTTCCTATTGGGTTAGCTTCCATTAAATCTAGATCTTGTTTCACTTTTCCTGTGAGATTGCCACATGTCCCAGAAATGCAGATCATCATTAGCATCATTATTTTCAGATAAATTAAGAACTTTATTCTGAGAATTGGCTTTCTTGCCTGTGAACATTCAAAGTGCTGGGCAGTGAAAGTAACAGCAGTTTTCCCATGAAATCTGTCCCAGAGATGGCCAGAAATTCCCAAACAAAGCACTTCTAAGAGCTTTGAGACTTCAGTATCAGTTGCTTAGTGAATATCTAGGACAAGAGAAAGTTTTATTTTTTTTCCAGCCTGAGTCATCACAGTGTTTTTCTATTTCTTCTGGCCAGGCAGTTTTATCCTTTCCAGCATTTTTTTGGGTCAAGGCAAGTATGGTGTGTGAGACTGATAAAAAATAACAGTTGTAAAGACATACACACCTTCTTGCCTGGTTTTCCAGCAAAATAGTTAAGAACATTTTTGCAATTAAAAAGAAAAGGCTTTTGATGTGAACTTTGAAAAGCATTTTGCTCAGAGTTTTTGAGTGGAGGTATGATCTGGTCTTAGGTACAACCTACCTTCTAAGTATATATTTATTCTATCATCATTTTTGCAGATGATTCAAATTTTTATTCCTATACAAAAATAGTGTGGTTTTTTAAAATTTAAGAAGTAATGGAAAATAATTTTTGGAGTTCTACAGCAAATTCTGCATTATCTCCAGCAAAACACAGCTTTTTAAATATTGTCATGGCTAACATTGTTTATCAATACAAAGTTTCTAATTACTCTATAAAGCCTAATGCAGTATTTTATACTTTCACTGTTAATTGAGCAGTCTAAAAACACCTATGTTAATTGCACATTTACTGTTAATTGCTCAACAATTTTGTCCAAATTAGAAATAATTGGACTTTCACAACATAGTAGTTGCATTAAGTACCTCTAATTTTCCTTTTAAACTTTTACTGATGATCTTTAGAGCATTTTTATTACAGTTTTTATTCATTGAACAAAATAATATTAATGCTGATCTTAACTTAGTGTATGTAATAAAAGGCGGTTTCTCAACTAGCCTCACCATATATGCTGAACTCCTAGAGCATTAGACACAAATAATGTTCAGGTGTCCCCAGACATTAGCATTCATTTTAAAGGCTATAGCATATAAATAGAATTTTGAAACTAAACAGCGGATGGTAAGGAAAAATCCTGCATGTCAGACAAAGAAGCTATGAAAGAAACCCTAAACAGCTGATGGAATGTTCATAAACCAAGGATGTCCTTCTGTGGGATTGTGTTCTGAATGTTGAGCTTCTCCATAACCTCTTGCACCTCAGTAATTTGAGATGCTTGTTCGTTTGGCAATTGGTCACACAAAATAAACTGTCCAAACACCATGTGTGATAATCAGCCAATCAGGTCTCCAAAGAGTCTTTAAATGCTCAAACTGAACAAATGCTCTGTCTCTCAAGTTTCGATTATTGTCTTGGACAGCAGCTCTCTGCCAGGTAATGTGCTGTTTTTCTATTTCCTTTTAGCTTTATTTAGTAGCAATAGGTAGTTTCAGGTTACTGTGGTAATCCATGCAAAACTAATTGACTAATTAAATGCAAGACAAGTCAGTGCACCAGTGCATGTTGCACAATATTTGCTGTTGGCTTTTAAATTATTATCTAACATGTATTGACAAAACAGTGTGAAGCACTTCAAAGAAGAAATATTCTTATACTCTGTTTAGTTCTGAAAAGTTTTAACAAGGATTAACAACTGAACAGTGACAATTCCCAGTCTAACCAAACACTATGGATTTGATGGACAGGTTTTGTTCATATAGGTTGCCAAAATTTCTGACTTCAAAGATGAGTCTCCTAAAGAGAAGCTTAAATGAAGGGGAAGCATCAGTGAAGCTCAGGTCAGATAGGAAGAATTAATGCCATGTGTTCTGAAGTAACACCTAATTTCTAAATGCATCATCAACTNTTCCAAATGCATCATTAACTTTACTTACAAGACAAGTCTTTGAATAAACATCTTATTTTCATAAGGATTTGGGAGGGAAGCAATAACATAATGCCCCTGCATGAAACCAAGTGTTGGAATGAAGGTTATTCATCCTTGCTGAGCACTTACACAGTTCTTCTGCAACACCAGAGATTTTTAAAATGAAGGTTGAGGGGTTGCTTTAAAGAAAATAACATGGGGACGTATTTTACTGATACAAGTAACTCTGTTTTTGCAATGTCAGAACGCAGTGTCCTATGCCTCATTTCAGATATAGGTGCTTAAAAATTATTAGATTCCTTAGAATCAAGTGCAAAAGTAATTTCCAATTAATTTTTTTCCTTATAACAACTCCTCTAAAATCTCCAGCCAACCTAAACAGTTTTGCAAATAATCCACAAGCAGTTTTAGAATGGCTGATTATACATAATTTTGGAGAAAAATTTGCTGGGTTTATTTCATGGAGATAACTTGGTGATTTTTGGAGCTGTTTCTGTCATCCCTGTTATCAAAGCTTAAAGGTCTAAATCTTTCTTTACTGAGCTCAAAACTGAGTTTAAAGCTGTCTTTGATTTCCAGTAGGCTGGTAGCTTAGAGGTCAGAGTTTTGGCTGTCATCCTCACTACTCTTCTGATGTCAGCAGCATTGTAGGGGCTTACCACACAGTAAGGCTATGGACCTAAATGGGTCAAATTCTGAAGAAGAAAAAAGTCAAAACTCCTCATCTCCTCAAACATTTCCAGTGCATATTTTATACATTTCTTTATATTTTTTTCATTTGTGTTTGCTTATGATATGATTCTCAATAAATCTACATGAAATATTATTAATAAATTGTTTCTAAAAATAAAATAGTTGGGAGATAAAAAAATAAGTAAAATTTTGTTTTTCACCAGTGGCTGAGACTTCAGTGTATATTCTCAGTCCCACACTCATGTAGAACTGATGCATTGTAGCTCTCCAACACTAAAAATATTGCCTTGACTTAGCAAAACGAGGAGATAACAGAAAGGTATTCCTACAGGGTAATAGTAGGGAGGTCCCTAAGTTCTTTCATAAAGGAAGCATGCTTGAACAAATGACTTTTAATGATGCTGCATGCAACCTTAGTGAGGTTTCAATATGAGGAAAATTCCTTCTGCTTTAACTTATCTTCTAAAAACCTGTGTTTTTTTCAGATTTTCCCACAAAATTTATTTACCAGTACAACTCCCTATCCCCTTAAACAGCTACAAGAAGGAAAGAAATTGGAGGGGGAGGGGGGGGATCCAAATCAGCCTGTCTCTTCTCCCCAAAGTCCAGAGGAAAGGAAGCACTGCGCTTGACCTACGTAACACAGAAGAAAGCAGGGAAATGGAAGATGTGTGTGCAGTGTAGTTACAGATGTTATAAAACAGTCACTGCCTGATGTTTAAACATTGCTTTATGGTGTTTCCACTGAGATATTCCATTAGTATGTGATGATAATGAATCATGGTTGTACTTCACCGAGAGATCTTGCCATGACTGCATACTTTTCTGACTTTTTTCTTCTTCCTGTGGATTGCACATGGAAACAAGGGAGAGAAATTATTTGAAGAACATAACCAGAATAGAAGCTGCAAAATTACAATGCTGCTTAGAAATGAACAAACTTTTCAGCACAGTTTTATTTTGTTTTGTCAATATTATTTCATTCAAGCTAGAAGTGCAGCTTTAAATATAGTCTTGTGGAGAATGTGAAAGAATGCTTTAGAAAATGCCCCTGGGCAGCGCATATGTGTTGACAAAAGTGTGTGTGGGAGTTTAATACTTTTTTTTTCCACTTCTGTAGACATAGCTTGTCTACAGCAACTAATTTAGAAAGAATATTTTCAGTTAAAGAGAGGGATTGAAACAAGACAAGTGCTTCTTTACTGGTAAGGATCTCAACATCTATACAGCATCTCAGTTCAGCTGGAAATGTTTGCCCCAAATCTAACTCCTCCATGCTCAGATTGTGAGTCTTCAGAGCAGGGAGAAGTGCCATCTGGTGATTCAAAACAATATAAAACTGATGGAATCAGCTTCTAGGAGATGACAAATGGAAGTGGTCATCAACCTCAGATAAAACTGCTGTCTGTGGTGTTTGGTTCGGAAGATCCTTAAAACTGACAAAACACTCCACTATGTCTGTCTTTAAATATCCATTTAAATTCTTATTCTTTCATTGTACTTAGCAAATTAATGTTATATGTTTAGCAACAGTAGATCATAATTAATGCATTACAATAATCACAAAAATGTCAGTGTATATGATGTCTGCTGATACAAAAGTTATATACACTATATACAATTGTATTAATTATGGGAATTATGCATGTATACTTATATTTGTCCTTTTACATTAGTTTTTGAACTCT
>VZTR01000443.1:365859-415392 GCA_013400775.1 Chaetops frenatus | reverse complement strand
ATTTGCCAAGGAATACAGCAATCAAGGTGAATACTAATGATCCTATAAGGAAAACTCCATAGTTCACACAAGCAAAGAGCTGCAGTATTATCCCAGGTTTTGCATGTTTTTTTTTTTCTAGAGAATGTCATGTCATGCTTGAAATAATTCAGATATTGTCTTCATGGCATCCTGTGGGAAAAAATTATTCTATATGGTTTAGTAGTGCTGTTCTGTAAACAGCAAGAGACAAATTGTGAGTACCACATGCAAGTTATATGATTTAAATCTCTTTTGAGTCTAACTGGTTCTCAGAAGCAAGAGTAAATTCATTATTACCAAGGTAACACGTGCTCAGATGGATTTATTCTGTGGGATGATATTATTTTACCTTCTCATTGTTTCTTCTTGACTTTTCAGGCAAGAAGAAAAGAAAAAGTCCCAGTCTGGTGAAAGGCCCATGAAAGATGAACGCATTTTAAACCTGCAGAAGAAGATTGTAGAAAAAAAAAAATGGAGCGTAAAAAGCAAGCAGGACTCCTAAAGATTATTCCCAAGAAAACCAGAATTGTGTCAAGCAAGGTCTGGTTATTACATAAGGAGAAAAGCTCTGCAATAGACCTGCTGTTTACAGACCTTTGCTCAACTGCCAGCACTGGCAAGGGGGCAGAGGCAGATGGTGCCATACATGGCTGGCAATAGCAACACCCTGCCTCCTGCATGGGCACAATTTCTCCAGCCATGGCCTTGACCTCACCTTCTTTTCACATGTTCTGCTATTACAGAGCTGCATTCATCCATTCAACACTGCCTTCCCACTCTTACCACCACACACTCATCCCATCAAGACAGCATCTTACCCCATCTCCAACTCTTGTCTTTCCCAGCTTCCTATGACACACATCCCATGACACCAAACTGGGATGCTCACCCCTCTCTCACCCAAGGCATGTTACTGTTTATCCTTCCCATGGTTTTGTGGAGAGTGCAACAGTGTGTAAATAATCTTAGACTGGGCCACCCGCTCTGCTTACTTTTCTATTCATCATGCCAAATTTGATGTGAACAAGTTTCCCAATCATGTTTGCAAACAAACTGTGTTGTCAACCAGCAGGATTATCAAATAGAAGTTCAGTGTGTTCTCTAAAGAGAACCACTGTATCACCTGCACTCTGATCATCTCTTTGTCTTTCCCACAGGATTCTTTGCAATGGAACCATTGGAAAGAACTGGAAGAGAGTCGGGAAAGACAGTTCAGAATCCTTCAGCATGGCCTCATGGACAGAGAAGCAGCTCAGAAAAGGGAGCTCATTGCAGCAGTAAGAAGTGGAGCCAAAGCCTGTGTACTGCGCTCTGATCTAAAATAAAATACATTTGGAACAAATTCAGGCCTGCTGGAAATATCTCAGTGTACCTATTTACTACAAAGTTGAGTTTTATTCTTTATTTCATCTTTACAGCGTTATTAGAAAAATGTGGGTCTTATAGGCACAATAGAATAAAAATGTGACTGGGGGTTGTCATATAATTTAATTTTTTATATTATTTTATAATCGTATTATGATTAAGTATATCATTATTTTTTCTGCTAGAATCAAAAGCTTTAAGAAACTGAAACTTTGTCATCAGAGGTCCTACAGCATAATGGCAAATATGTGGGTAAGAATGTCCAGACTTGTATTTCTGGTTTTGTATACAATGCCATGGTTTGCTACACTCATTTTTCCAAAAGAATAAAAATGAGGGCAAACTCCAAGGAACATTTGTTTACAGATGCATCTTTTCAGAAGGCATGGTCAGCCCAAGTTCCTAACCCGTCTTCTTACATGACAGTAACTATGTAGGAGGAGAGGATTGCCAGTTTCAACACTGTTTTAGAGGATGAGAATAAAAACTGTTTAGAAGGTTTAGATGATGTGAAAGCCTCCAGAAGTCAGAGTCTGTGGCTCTTTCAGTGGCCCAGGGAGGCCGTCCCTCTCTTTGCAGATGTAAATCTCTTCAAACAGTTAAAGGAGAACATAACATTAATCTCTTTAGGGAGCTGCTTCCAGAAAAAGTGAAAATTCTGTTACTCACCTAGAAGATAATTTGCCCTCTGACAATTTCTATACTGTGTAAAACAGCCTTTAAATCACAAAACTTATCCAGGCACAAAGCCAAGGAGGATATAAATTGGAATAAAAATCTGCCCAGCAGTAAGACTATGTAATGTATTTCTATTTTAACTCAGTGCCGGTTACTAAGTGTTTAATTATGGCTATTGCAAATATTTAAATTGAAGGAGACTGTCACTGACATTAGTGTCAGGTGGCTGCTTCTAATGCTCTCACAACATTGCATTTCTCCCTTTTTACTGAAGGAGGTCTAATGGAATTCTTTTATTGCCATCTAGCTGTGAAGATCATTTCCACAACCTGCAAGCTGATAAAATGTGCTGTATTTTTCTCTCCAAGTAAATGCTATAGTAGTCCACAAAGGCAATGCTGGTAGGGCTCATGTTCCATAGCAAGAGTTAAGGAACACAGGAGAGTGAAAAGAAGGAATTATAGAAGTAGAACTACACAGATAAGGGAACTATGATACCATGTCTAATATGCTATTGCAATATCTTTAAATGTCAAACCCTTGGTGGCAGGGAGTTTGTCTTCCTTTGTGGTTGTTCAGCATTCTTTTGCACTGTATTCCAGAGCAACAAACTTAAGTGGTGACTCTAACACCTTGATTTTCCAGAAGCCAGCAATTAACAGCTGACACTCATGGTCCAGGATATTGCGTGGCTGAACAGATCTTCTTAAAATTTTTCGTAAGAATTCAAAAAAGAAAAAAAAGAATCATTAAGCAGATATAGAGATCACGGAAATTTCAAAACCCCATCACACTGCAGGCTTCTTCACCTGTGATTTTGGACCAAGTTTTCTAAATTCTTTCTGAATTTCAATCAATCTGATTCAGAATTATTTCCTTCTCCATATTTTCTTTGCTCTCAAGTGAAAGGACTGAGGAATAGAGGAATCTCAATAACCCAGATGTGGAATTTTTACCTTCAGAGGTCACAAGTAGCCCTATAGCTACTTTGGGATCTGATGCATGAAGTCATCTTCGGAATCAACATTTTGAGGAATGTAGAAGAATGTGTTTTGAAGAAATATATTCCTATACTGGTATTTTTGTATCAATATAGCCTATAGATTTTTCAGTAATGGCAGATCTTGCAACAGAATACAGGGAATAACATTAAAAAATACCACCTTGCTCCTGATAAATGTGTATAACTTGATGCTGGACACAGCAGATCCTATCCAGAACCACTCTGCTCCTGGCTTCCAGAGCACATTCAATGGTATTCCTGTGTGGTGCGTGGAAACCTGAGGTGAGCAACGCAGAGCCATCAAAGGTCTGGTGGGACCTGTTAGCCTTGTGTTACAAAAGCAGCTGCAGTGCCACTGGAGCCAGGTGAGCAGTGAAGCCACACAGCTCACTGACTTGCTGCCTCAGCTGGTGCCTGTGGCAGGGACCATCCACCACCTGGAGCAGCCACACATAGATAATTGAGTGAGCAATGCCTCTAGACTTGCTTCCTGGAAACACAGGTGGATGAATAATTCATGATTCATTCATTTACACATTTGTTACACCATTTGCAGCCAAGAAGAGGAGCCTGAGTGAACAAGGCTGATTCTGAAATCATCCACCAAAACAGAGTAACAAAATCAGAGGTTGCACCTGTCTGATCATAGTGACAGATTCATAAGGAAACATTTGTAGTGCTGGAAGCTGTATATTCCAGAGATCTCTCATTTCAGCACCAACAGCCAGACCACAGAAGCCTTCATATGCCACTACAGTGTAAGGAGGTGTAGCAAAGCCCAGATTACCTGAGGAAGACCAAGGGGTTTTGCCATGTGACAGGCACTGGACACAGGGTGCTCCCCACTCATGTAACACAGTCACTGCTGGTGGCATTCGGCTCCCTCTTCCACATCAGCCTCAGGAACGAGGGAAAGCCCACGCTCAGTGACTGCCATGCCAGGTAATCCAACCTGCCCTAAAGAACACAGATGTTTTATTAAATGAAATTAAAGACACAGAGATGGTTATGTTGGGATGGCAAGGGAAAAAGTACCCAGCACTCCTCATACAGAGAAGACAGCCCGATTGCCAGGCACAGAGGACAGCTGCTTATTGCATTAAGGTAAAGCTATTGGGGAAAACCCTTTTTCATAGTGAGGTGAAGGCCTTGAAACACCTCTGCAAATATTTCTGAGTTTGACATTTGTTATAAATGACTTGCCAATTAAAATTTTGAAATAGGGAAATTTATTAACAGTAGTAACCATGAACAATTAGCAGCCAAAAATGGCAATTCACCGAACTACAAGGCAAAGGAGCAGTGCTGGGGACCCAGCCACAGGTCAGGTATGGCCAGAGAAACACCTACAAAGCTGGGGAGATACATTTTATACCCCGGAGCTGAGTATGGCTCCTCCCTTGACCCCACCCCCTTATGCGGTTCTGGTTGGCTCGTTTGTATCCAGGGTCTTCTGGTTGATTCCTCATAGTTCCAATGATTCCTCTCTCTCCCCTCAGGCTAATTGTGATTGACACTCATTCCTCCCCCAAATCCAGAACTTTCTGCTATCAACCCCCAGCATCTGAACACCATCCCTAAACAATGCCAATCAACAACTTCATTAACATATACAATCATTAACTTCATAACCTAATTAACAAGCTCCTTAACAATCATATACAAAAGCCAACTCCCTTCACATGTTTATAAGACATTGAATCTGGAGTATTTGTTCCATGAGTGACTGGTAACACTCTCGCACACTGATGGCTCAGATGAATTTTGCTCAGTCTTTTAAAACATACTGAGAAAAATAATTTCTTCACAGAAAGGGTAATTAGATACTGGAATGGACTGCCCAGGGAGGTGGTAGAGTCGCCATCCCTGGAGGTATTTAAGGAAAGACTGGACATGGCCATGGTCTTGTCAGCAAAAATCGAGAATAAAACCCCTTAACACCAATACAGGGTTAAAAAGCAGGCATTACTTTATTACAGTGCTGGATGCACAGGAGGTAACTTGGCCTAATGTGCATGCCTGGCTGAAGATGATATATGTATTTATTAGCCAGGGATCACAGAATCACAGAATAGCTGAGTTGGGACGCACAAGGATCATTGAGTCCAACTCCTGACCCTACACAGCACCATCCCCAAGAATCACATTATGTGGTTGTCCTGAGAGCATTGTCCAAACACTCCTTGAACTCTGTCAGGCTTGGGGCTGTGACCACTTCCCTGGGGACTCTGTTCCACTGCCCAACCACCCCCCAGGTGAAGAACCTTTTTATAATATTGCAGCTAAACCTTCCCTGACACAACTTCAGGCCATTCCCACAGGTCCTGTCACTTGCCACAGAGCAGAGATCAGTGCCTGCCCCTCTTCCTCCCCTCATGAGTTGTAACTGCAGCGAGGTCTCCCTCAGGCTCCTCTTCTCCAGGCTGAACAGACCAAGTGCCCTCAGCTGCTCCTCAGATGGCTTCCCCTCAAGGCACTTCATCATCTTTGTCACACTCCTTTGGATGCCCTTTATTAGTTTAATATCTTCCTTAAATGGTGGTGTACATATTAATCAGAGAAGTGTTAGATATGAAGTTGCCTGGGTTTGCCTGCTCAGTGAGCCTCAGAGGGGCCTCTTGAGGGTCTTTAGGAATCCCTGGTGGTCTTCCACATATGCTGCTGGTTTTTGCCCTTGGTATAAAAGCTGCACAATGTTTCTGAAGAAACTGGATTGGGCCGACTTGGCTTGTTACAAGGTGCAGTAACCATCACACAGTTCCATTAACTGTTCCTTCTGCATGAGCAGTTTATAACATTCTGGTTGACATGGTGGTGTTCAGTTATAGGTTGGACTTGATGACCTCAAAGATCTTTCCCGACCTAATCGATTCTACGATTCTGAGATTCTGTGAAACGTTTCCAGAAGACGGGGAAGGAGAGGGAGGGGGGAGGGAACACCACCCCAAAGCTCACACACACTCCACCTCCAGGTACAACAGCTCTGGAGAACACAGCAAAAGCACGGTCTGTCTTTGGCCGCCCCTTTCAAGGGTCTGTCACGGCCGAACTAGTCTAAGGACCAAAGACCTTTCCCGAGGGGTGGCGAGAGAAGGCTGCGGGCCCCGACAACCTCGCACAGGCCTCACGTCCCGACGGAACTACAACTCCCAGCATGCCTCGCGACAGCAGAGGAGGTGGGGCCGCCCGGCTAACGGCTGTCTGATTGACGTGCACCCCGGCCACTCGGCGAGCTCAGGGCTGTGGCTCCGCCAATGGTGAGCGCGCGGGGGCGGGCACTACCGTGCGCCGCTGCCGGCCGGCTCTGAGGTGAGCTCGGCGGGCCGGGGCGCTGCCGGGTCAGTCCTTCCCGCTTGCTCGAGAGTCCAGGGCGACAGGTGAGGGAGGAGATCGGGAAGGGAAGGAGAAAGGGAAGGGGAAGCGGAAGGGGAGGCAGCCGTTCCCGGCCGCAGTGGGGGGAGCGGAGGAGATGCGGCCGTTCCTGGCGGTGCGCGGGGCTGGGCCGGCGCCGCCCCCGCTCCGGCCTGAGGACGGTGCCCGAGCCTCTTCCCCGGGTGCGGCCCTGTCCGAGGGGCTCCCCCGCAGCTCCCGCTGAGAGCCGCGTGGCGGGTCAGCCCTCCCTGGCCTGGCCGGGTGCTCCGGGGCCGGCTCCGCCGCCGCCCGGCTCGCGGGGCGGCCCCGCCGCTTCTGCTCTGCTCTGCTCTGCTCTTCTCTGCCCTGCCCTGCCCTGACCGGCCGGCGGCCGCAGCGCCGAGGTGCGGGCACGACTGGGCTACCGCCGGTCCTGCCCCGTCTTCCTGGGTAGACGGGTCTGTTCTTGTCCGGAGGAACAGCCGGGGCTCGGTGGATGTAGCTGCATGAAGTTGTCGCTCTGCCCTCCCATTTTGTGTGACAGCAGGAGTGGGGGCAATGTTCCTCGCCTACCTCAGCCCGCACCTGCACTTCATTACAGGATGTGGAAAGACTCAACTAGCTTTTTTTGCTTTCTTCTGTATTTGGTTTTTGAGACTATAGGACGTGAGTTGCGGCGTCTCTCAGAGAAAGTTGTGCAAGTAAGAGCGATGAGCTTTTTTTCTGGCCAGTGTCCATTTTTCTTTGCTGTGTCTGGAATAGGACATATGGCTGATGAAAAGGTTTAGTGTGTTGTCTTGTTCTGTGGATGGGTTTGGGAGATTTTTTGTTTGTTTTTGTGATTGTTTTGGGTTTTTTAGGTTATTCATAAACATGTCATATTTGTCTGTAGATGTAGCTGCCTGCTTAGAGCAGGCAGACTGGTGTATCTCTGTGGTAAGCTGTTTATCTCTGATCTTTACTCTTTTTATGGTGCCTCTCACCAAGGTCTTTTAGTGTAGGAACGTTTTTTGGGTAACACAGACTCAGTTTCTTTTTTCACTGAAGTTGGTGTAGTGCTTTTGAGAAAATCAGAGCATCTTTAAAAGTACTGGAAATACAGGATGGGAAGCTTTAAAAGCATGAAAGATTAGTGTTCTCCGTGGTAAAAAAAAGTTGAGACTAGCATTTTGTGCCTGGTATGTGCATCTTCTGAGGACAAAAATCTTGTTATGCAGATGCATCTTTGATAGAGTGTTTCCTGTTGTTATGGGTACAAAGAGACATCTGGAGTAGAAATGAGAAGAAAGTCGTAAAGGCATGGGATATCCTATTTTGACAAATTCAACATATAATGGTGTTGTCAGCTGTGCCTTGCACATTCCCAATGTTTGGAATGACATTATTGGTTTAAGTAGGTACTTCAGTGTATTTGTTGTGTTTAGGATGAATATGAACTTAAATCTTGTTTGTGTTAGGGATTTTCCCTCTGTCTCACTATCTCTTCCTTCAGAGAATTTGCCTTCATTCATGTGGGAGACCAAGACTGTTTTTTGAGAGTGGTGCAAGAAAAGTTTTGAGTATTCTAGAGAATCAATTGTTTCTGAGTGGTAATTCAAACATATATAATTAGCTCAGTTTAAAGTCCGTGAAAATGTTGACTTTTTTGTAGAGGGAAAAACAAGACACTTAAATGATGAATAGCAGTAGTTACCACTCCTAGTGTAAACATTCTTAATTTAAATAACTTGACCTTCTTTTTTCTCAAGTACAAGAGAAAAGTTGGTACTTGTAGTCTTTGAAATGCTATTTGTTACGAGATCTGCACTGTTTAGGAACAATAACTGCATGTGCAGAACTCTTCGTATGACAGGAAGGGGAGTGGCCTTTTCTGGTACTGTACCATCCTGCAGTGAAGCAATAGAAAGTCTGTAAAAGTTAAAAGTATTTCTTGGCTTGCTACGCTGATCTGCTAAGCTTTTACATAAAGAAAAGTCTTTTTACTTTTTAAAAAGTTGCAATTTTAGAATTTCAAGTTGTTGTCTGCATGCATCTTGCTATAAGTCTCACAGATAACTGCAGCTAAAGCTGTGAGTGAGGTCACTGGATGTCTATGGGTTGTGGGGGGAGGTTGCTGCAGTAATTCTTTGTATTATCAACACCTGGGAGTCTTGGTGCTGGGTGGTTACATAGTGACTGCTGGAAGAAGAGTTATAGGCCTTACCATCCAACTTGGGCTGTCCAGTCCTCTGTAACAAATTTTGTTATTACATTAAGTGGTCCTGCAGTTTTGAAGATTTTTAAGGAATTCTTCCAGGTGAGTGTATCTCTTAACATGCAGTGTTTATAGCTCTGCTCCTGGACACAACTAAACTTGATCAGTGGTGTATTTAAGAAAATAAATTCTGCTTTGTTTTCAGAATGTTTGGGCAGTTGATGTTCAATGAGGTTTCCCAAGTAAGCTAATAACGTGTGGAAATCTATAGCCCCACAGAAGAGGTTCGTTCTTACAAAACAGAAATGTTGCTGGATCATAAGTCTCCTTCCATAGTCTTAATAAATTCTAGCAGTCTGATTTTCTTAATAAACATAACTCTCCTGAGATGAGCCATGTTGATATTGATGAATATGCCTGTGATGATTTGAGGTAGTTTTACAGTGATGAGCTTCCCTGTGCATATCTGTTCTCAACTTGGATCTTCAGAAGCAGCTTCTGAAGAGATTAAGGTTTGAGCCATCAGCAGCTGGAACACTTGTGTCTTATATGTAACGCTCTGCATTAATTATAAAGAAACCCAATTGTCAATGTTCTAAGATTCTGAAAATTAAACCACCTACATAGCAGCAGTGTGCTCTGTCACTTAGGTCAAAAGATGGTTCTGTCCTCTACTGCAGTTGAGGGTTGACATGAGATCCTCTGAGACATTTCACAGTAATCCTGTAAATAATCTGGGTTTTTGGTTTTTTGTATCTGGGTAAAGAGGTGTGTGAGTATTTAAACTGGATAGGATGGTCTTAACATGTCTTCTGTTGTGTGTCACTTCCGTTTTCACCATAACTTTACAACTTAAGTTTGTTGGTTGGTTGGCTTCATTTTTTCTTCTGCTACAGCTCTTCTTTGGCATTTAAGTCACTCGCAGCCAAAGAGAATCTGTGCAACAGGTTTTGTTTGGAGTCACCACAGGTGTCCCCCGCAACATTTTTAACCCTTTCTAAAGATACTTGGTCAACAAACCGTTGCACTGGGTTGTGGTAAGTCTGAAAAGCACCAGGTCTTTTGAAACCTTCTGGGTGTTTTGCATTCAAACCTGTGTTGCCTGATGAGTACAATAGTCTTATTTTTTGCTGTCTTTCAGCAGTGCAGATACGTTGGTGTACCAGGTTGTTCTGAAAGGTTCTGTTGTTCTGAAAGGTTCTGTTTAAAAACAGTTCTAACAACTTGTAATTTAAAATAAGCTTATATGAAGTTCATGTCTATATTTCTCAGGTGTGTGCACCAGCTAACATTTCCCAGCATTTTAATGTCCAGGTATTTTTTCCAATTCAGTATCTGAGGAGAATCAAGGAAAATGTCTCTTGGCTTCCGTGATGAAATAAAACTTATAAATAATCTAATGGCCTAACTTCTTAATATACCTCATGTGTTCCTCACTCTTGTTCATCTTGCGGTGTGCAGAAAACTGGTTTACCGAAGTTTTTTCATTTCATTTGTAGCTGGTCAATGAGGATGGTAACTTGTCTTGAAGCAGTTATTTTGAAAGAGCAGATGTATAAGGTTTAGGGATGGTTCTCTCCCTTGCCCCCATCCCTCATCCCTTATGCTGTCTCCTCCTTCCCCTCCCTCTTCCCCTGGTCTCCTAAAACCTCCAAGCCCATGAATAATAGTCATATGGAAGTACGAGTTTGTATATCACCTAGAAATATGCTCACAGAACAGTCTCTCTGTTGTTTTGGTTTTTGTTTGGTTGTGTTTTTGTATGATTGCAGCATTAGGCATGGTCTGGTTTAAAAAGTCCTTGTCCCCTATCCCAGCAACTCAGTAAAGTGAGTAAAATAGCATCTTCCCAAGAATGTTGGTAAGGCTCACAGAGAAGCTTTCTTAACAAGTGAAATGAAATCTAGACCTTAAAAACAGTGGGATGAACTGTTCAAAGAGAATTCTCATTACCTGGACACAGAATGTTATGGAAATGATTGCATAGGTGAGTCCTGCATTGAGGAAGCAAGAGACTGAAGTCAGTCTGCCTTCTCTGATAGTAGACTCTATGCCTGAGTCTTCAGCATCCCCGGTGACAACATAAAACTTATTTCTCATCTACCAGAAAAACTGAACATGTCAGTTTCAATTTCTAAAAAACAAAGTGGAAGGAGGTATTACACATAATAGTTCCAAAAATGAGCTCTGTTGTGCCCGTGGACTCAAGCATTAAGTCTGGCATATGTGGTTCAACTGAGCAGGGGAAAAAGGCATATTGGCTTTCAATTTGGCTTTTGTGCCAGTTTTAAAATGAAAAAAAATGTGAGAAAATTGATGAGTAGTGTATTGTGTTGTTTTAAACTAAACATAAATATATCTTTGTGCTTCATAATAAGTACCAAATTCAGTGTAGCATTTTTCTCAAGCATATTTTGTTTTAATAATGTCACAGTTCGGTGTTAATGGGTCTCTTAAGAAAGTGATTTAAGAAATGGAGTAAGTTGAAGCAGAAAAAGATCAGTCAGGTTTCCTTTAAGTGAAGGCTAGGATTGACTACCAGTGCTGTTCCAATGTTTCCTCATTTGGGAGCGTGTGCTGGTCTTTCTGGCAAAAATCAGTCAGCTCTGGGGACAGTTCAGCAGTTCTTGTTTAATGTAGTGTCCCCATTTTGGACACAATTTAGGAGGAAACATCCCCCAAAGGGTGTCTCCTCTAACAGAGGGCTGGTTTTAGCAACCCCTCCCCCATGGGTTTCCACAGGTTCGAAAGGAATTCCCTTGGAGAAAGTGAAAAAAACCCTGTTTATTTAACAATCAGATTGCTCACAGGCATGAAAAAATGAATGAATAATGTTAAATAATAAAACCTCTCGCTGTTCTGAAGAGATGGTAGATTCAGAGTCCTTTCTGTAGGTGTGGCTCAGTTCTCTCTGGAGCTGGGGTGCGGCGATGATCTGGTGTTTCAGACCGGAGAAAAGCTGAACAGTTCCAGAAGAAGAAGCCACAGTCCCAGGAAAAAAAATGTATTGCCTCAGCTAGCGAATGAGAACCGAGCTAAAAATCCAAGGAAAAACTCCCTCCCTCTCTCTCTCTCTCTGGGGAAAGAAAGGCGAGAGCTCGGAGAAGCCGAGAGGCTTATCTCTGTGTTTTTGAACACAGGCGCCGGAAGAATTCTAGTGCTTCCTCCCTCGCCCCCCTCCCCCCCCCCACTTCGGTTCTAACTTAAAGCTACAGGACTCATATCTCAGCACAGAGCAGACCATAGAGGATACCGGACCATACAGTCATCCCAAGACACATACTTGTTATTTTCCTGGTCCCTCTGATGCCTTAGTTTTCAGAATCTGTACTACATTAGTGTATAACTCTGAACTCTATATAGAATGCTAGTTAGCTTTCTTCTCATTTTTGTCAGACTAAACAATGCTTCTGGGTCTGGGAATCAAAGTCACACCATTTGCCTCAGGCCCCACAGAGTGTAAACTAAATTGAATCAGGGGGAAAAAGCAAACTGGGAGAATGTGACTTCATTACCTGAAACTGTAATTGGACAATTAACCTCTGATATGCAAATAGCCCAAACTTAATATCTGTCTGAGAAACTCGTGACTGTTGTCCATCTTGGGTGTAGCCTCTGCGAGGCTCCTGCACTGCCCAAGGTGTATCTGTGGAAGGCCTTTAATAAATACCCATTTTATTCTCTAACTCTGTCTAGCCTCTGTTCTAGGTCAACTCCCCCAGGCATCACCTCCACTGTGTCCCCTTGCGCCGAGCCCCAGCTCTGCACTATGTGTTGGACACGTGGGAACTGTACCACAACCAGGCTCCAAGATGGGACCTTGAGTACCCTCTCAGTTACTCAGAGCTGCCTTTATGCTTTTCTCCTCTCCCCCTTGGCAGAGGGCATGCACCTGCGCAGATAACAGAGCAGCTACAGTGAACTCATATTGTCTTGCACATCAGCAAGTATTTTGGAACTGAAATTTGTCTGCTTCACTTGCTTTAAATTCCTCTCAAGCTATTTGGCTTCCAGTTGTTGGAATCTGGAGATGGGTTGCAGAAGACAGCTGCTCATTTGGAGTTTAGGTTCTCTGAAGATGGCTGTTTATGACACAATTCCCACTGAGTCCTGCCGACAGACATTGTGCCTTGAGCATCATTCAGTTGCTTTTCAGTTCAATGTCACTGGGATTTCTTAATATTCTTCTAGTTTGCTGTCAAACTCACTTTTTCAGGTGTTTAGTTTAAGGGTGAGAATGACTGAGGCTTCAGTCCCAGCTGCAAGTGTTTGAGGCTCACATACTGAACTTGGGAACTTCTCTCCCCTCTACCTTTGGGCAGAAACTGGTGGCGTGGGAACGGGAGTCTTGGAGCAGTTCAAGCATTGCAAACAGGTAACTTTCTCTCTTCTCTTTGGTAGGTTTGGAAGAACATCATCCTCTGACCTTCAGAAACCTGGAGTTTTTATCAGTGAGCTACCTAAAGGAATCTAAGGAAATTATAGCTATAGCTTCCGTGCCATTACTTTTTTGGTGTTTGTACCTCTTTTTAAGTGGTTTTAGATCAAGAAACATTATGAGCACAGTAAGTATTTTACTACTCAATGCAAACCTGATTCTTAAACATGTTTTCCATTATACTTCTCTAAATTATTTTAAGAGTTTGTAGCTGGTACGCAGGACCATAAGTACACTGAGTCTTCAGGTAAGTTCAGCAAAGATTTTTAATCACTCTACATGCTAGCAGTGGTTCAGAAATGCTCACAATGTAAGCAAAACCTGATAAATTGTGAACTAGTTTCTCATTTGCAAACCATCATGATAGACCTCTTGGTGAGTCAGTTGGTAAGAGATCTGGATCTGGAGTGATGTTTTTTCTTTGCTACAATTGACTCAGGTAAGAATAACCCATACCACCTTTTGATTAATATTACAGCCATTCCAGGAGAGTTTTTTGTATCCTTGTGTGCTTTCATTGGTGCTGCAAAATTGAGGGCTGTGTTGATATTGCTCGCAGAGAAAATGCTAAGTCTTTGTTCTCTCTTAGACTCAACGAAAGCGCCGTGGAGGAACAGTTAATTCTAGGCAAGCTCGAAAGAGAAACAGGCTCATGGCTTCTACTGCTGAAATGGCTTCAGAAGCAGAGCCAATAGAACTTGAAGAAAGTGGTAAGCCTTCTTTTGAAGTGGTAAGAACAGAAACTGCTTCTGGAGGGTTTGGGTCCACCTGAACATATGTTTTTGCCAGTTTCTAGGCTGTTTACTGGAGAAGAAGGGAAACCTGATTTTAGGACGTGCCTAGTATGGCATCAATAAACAAACAAGCTGACTGACAACTGGTTTGCTTTGTTACTGAGCTACAATGCATTTCCCACTAGTGGTAGATGAGTTGCACAGGAAAGGTCCTCAATAGGTGCTCAAACATCTGGATGTCTATTCAGATGAGATGGGAGTTAACAGCAGCTGCCACTACGCAGAGTGGCAAACTAAATTTGAGAACTCCCAAGTTTGAAGAAGATAAGGAAAAGTTTTTATTATTAATTGTGCCCCATCCCTCAAGGGAATATGCACAGCACAGTACTGATATAGCCTATTATTATATCCTGTATGATTAATGTTATTTTTCTGTGTGATAAACATTCTCCTGTGTCAGATTAATTGTCTGTTGCTGTGTATCTGAAAGCTGTTGTCATCTGACAGAATCTGTGTGAGGGACTTAGCTGCTCTTTTGCATTGCAGCTTGCTGAAGACAGGGCTGGTAAAGCTCTCAGTGGGTTGCTGAGGGCAAAGCTTGAGTGGAATGTTGGACTCATTCCTGAAGAGAAGATGGACAGGAGGTGGTTGAATCTCAGGCTGTTGCACAGTGGCAGGCAGTTTTCCTCCTCTGCAGTCTCTGATCTTGATTCTAACTTTGTTTTTCAGCTGGTGAAGAAGTAGTAGATCTCACATGTGAATCTTCTGATCCTGTAGTCGTTGATCTAACTCACAATGACTCCGTTGTGGTAAGTAGTGAATATCACATTTGCCTAAATATTGTAGTCAAATTAGTTTCCTCTTGTGTTGCTTGATAGAATCTGACTTTAAGGGTAAGTTTCAAGTTTTAAGTTCAGAGTCAGAGCATGAAGGTCTTGTGTCACAAAGAAACTGCTCTGGAGGTGCACTTGCAGTTAGTGATAGGGAAGTATAAAATAACTTCTTGCTCCAGAACCTGGAGTTTATACAGATCGGTCATAAGTAGTATAACATAAAGAGATGCAGTTGACAGTTGAACTTTCTCTAGATATATCAAAGATAGAATCACAGAATTGTTCAGGTTGGAAAGGACCTCTAAGACCATTGAGTCCAACCATTCACCCAGCACCACCAAGTCCACAACTAAGCCATGTCTGTAAGCACCACATCTGCATGTCTTGGAAATTCCTCCAGGGATGGTGACTTCAAGCCAGTGCCACTGGGCTGCCCTGGGCAGCCCCTTCCAGTGCTTGACAACTCTTGGTGAAGAATTTTTTCTAATACCCGTATAGGCCAGTGATTTAAAGAAAAAGCCAAGGGAGAGAAGAGTAAGTAAAATAAGTTCAGGTTAATACTCCAAGAAGTCTTTAAAAAAACCTTATTTTTTTCCTACTCTTTTGAAAGACAGAATAGTCTTTGATGCAGCTGACAGTCTTGTTTATCCCCTCAGGTTTGGGATGCCACTACTGCTGTGCAAGCAGAAACAATCAACAGAAATAGCATAGGGAGTATTTCTTGCTGGGGTTATTCCTGAGCCTTTGCAAAGGAAAGGCCTCCAACTTAACAACAGAATCTGTGCTTACCTGCTCCAGTTCCACCAAGAGCAGGTTGGGAATTTTTTCCTCCAGCAGCTGCCAAAATATGAAGTGTTTATGGACATCATTGCAGAATTGGCCTATTTGAGAAGGAGGAAAAGAGTCACCTGCAGCCTGAAAGCCTAAAGCATGGAACTGAAATGGGGGAGCAAGGAAGAGTGGGTTCAGGTGGTTCATAAGTTGCCTCTATTTGTACCCCATTGGAGCAGAGGGAGCAGAACCATCAACATCCACACAGTTGTTTGCAGAGAAGCATTTAATATATTACTTTTAATATTCCTAATCAAAATAGGAGTAATAACCTAACATTCTTAGCTTGTTTTGTTGGAACTGCTGTGCTTAGCTGTTGTTTGTATTTAACACCAGGGGTGCACAACAAAGTCTAATTGTATTTTCTTTTCTTTCCCTTCTCATATGTATTGATGCAAGATTGTTGAAGGTGAGTTGACATTTTAAAATTGATAATGGAATTCTCCTAAGTGTAGTAATTATTATTTTTTGTTTGCCTTTTCCAATGAATTTGAGCAGCATTTATTGAAAATGCAAAAGGCCAAGGACATTGCTAAAGCATCTGGCCAGTGCCTTAGAAAATTAATCCAGTCCCTGTTTGTTAGTCAGTATCAGAGCTTGTAGAAAGTATCTGAAATAGAATACATAAAAAGCTGCTCTAAATACTTTTTCTTATTTTTTAAAGACAGAATTTCTTTAAGCCCCACGTTGACCATAATTTTAATTAGCACTACAATATTGGTTGTGAATGAAAAAAAAAGTCAGAAGGTTTGTTTAACCTGTATTGCAGTGAAGGAACTAAAGAAAGTGATTTGTGTTTATAGTATTCACTAGTCTAACATGCCTCAAATTTTGCAGTGAGAAGTATTAACTGTTTTTCTACTTAAGTTGTTAAAATAGTTACAGGTTAATCTTTTACATCTTTCAGACATGGTTCTGATTACATTATTGGAGATATACTAGTATGTTGTCAGCTGCTTATCTAGAATGTAATCTGTTCTGTGCTCTGAATGAAGCAAGAGTAACTGAAAAATGCCTGCATTAAAAGTTGTAGCTGAACACTTAGGCACTAAGTGGCTTTAATTTTGTGGCTTTTTGTATAATTTTATTGATTACTGCTTGATTATTTTTACGTGGATACTGGAGTTGCAGAGATAAACTTGAGTTCAGTTGTCTCTCTCCCAGAACACAGCAATTGTTGTAGTTCCTCAATACAAGATTGTAGCAGTTTCTGTCAGTAAGGATTGGGAGAAATATCTTCCCTTTATAGGGGAGATTATTCACTGGTAGTGTAATTACATGGAATGTGTGACACTGAGGATCTTCAAGATTAAGTTTTAGCTGTTTGTAGGGTGAAGAGAGCAAATGTTTTGTGTCAGTATGTAGCAGAATATTCACGACTGGACATGTTCAGCCTTAGTATTTGGAAATTAGTTTGTTTAAGATTGCTTTTAACCCAGCCGACTATGGTCTAATGTTGAATTTCAAGGATAGTTCCAGGGAGAGAGGCAGATAATAGTATAGGTAACTTAGCAAAATTAAATTACAGAGAACCAACGACAAAGGAGAAATCTGAGACTAAGAAGCCAGTGACAGTCAGACATTTGTGTACTGAGTAGTGATGATGAAGATGAAACAAGAGATAATGATGTGGATGTGACTGATAAAGCATCTTGATAACTGGAACCACTGGAAGAGGAAACTGCAAGTTCAAAGTGCGTATGCCTCATGACCTACCAAACATTGGGTTGTGCTTCTTTTGAGACAGACAGGACTAAGTTGTATTTGTCATCACCTGACTTCCTTTGAAGCTTTCACTTACTCAGTTCCCTCTTTTAATGAATATGACATCCCATGCTGTATGATAATCAAATGATTTTCACTTTGGATGAAAAGCCAGCCCGAAAGAGATCTACAACTTTGTGTACAGCCTTAAAGATGAGTGTGGGGTATGGCAAGGAAGTGGGGATGAGTCACCGGCCAAAGCTCATAATGTATTGCATTTCCTTTTCCTACAAAGCTCCAGTAGTTATATTAGATATAAAATACTTCTGTTGGTGTCCATGAAGTTTAGTATCAGAAGAGTGGCAGGTAGCAGACTGGCAAATTGCAGTAAAAACACTGATGCATTCCCTGCTTTTTTTACATACTATGCTGTTTAATGCCTTTCTTGAAGCAGCAGCTGTCCTTCCCAAAGTATACACTCAGAGTGATCCTGGAGGTCATGCTCTTATGGCTAGTTCTTGTTCTGTCCCATGGATGTCATGGAGCCCTGATATGTTTGCATGTGGGATGGGAATCTTGCTGTTTGAGTCAGTAAAGACCCCATTTTGCAGAGAGAGTAAATCCTGCTGCAGTGTGTTAGACCAAGGAAATGAAATTAGGTGTCTATGTGACTAGGCAAGTTTGAAGGACATAAGAATTGTGGTATAAACTTCTTTTCAAGTGTTGGGGGTTTTTCTTTGTGGGGAGCAGGGGAAATACAGGGTTAAATGAAGCTGATGTGCTTTGAGCCTTTTGGATTACTGAAAGGCAGTGTAGGAGAGAACTTGAGTATGTAGCGTTTGGGTGCCAGGTCATAGATACACCACCAAAAGGTCCTATGCTATTCTAATCCATGGTGCGTTTTGCCAGTGGAGCTGTAGATGTTTAAATTTTAGTTGTTAAGTACTTCAGAGAACAAATAACACTAATTGGATAATATAAGAAAGTAATCGTTTGTTCCTTCAGCCTCCTCTGTTAGATTGCACCTTCCTGCTCTGTGTGTAGATAAGGCTGAAAGAACTCAGTGCTGCAGCATTTAACATTGACAAAAGGGTCCTTCCTGGTGCTGGGGATTGCCAGAGCCATATGTAGTGTTAGATTCTTCATCCTTCTAAGACTATCATCAATTGTAATTTGTTACTGAAGTGTTATAGCTGGTGTCTCAAGAATTTCAGAAGTAAAAATAGGACAATTAGTAGAGTTAAATTCTGTAGGTAAAACTAGGGTTATATGTTAGTGTGCTCCCTGCTTGAATTGAAGATAATGGGATAAAGGCCGTCTCATGCTTTCTATTCTTGTTTGATTAATAAATTACAAACTGTGGTTCAGCATGGATGGTGACATAAGAAAGCCAAGTGTTTAGGGTAAATAGTTCTGAAGGTTTAAACTAGAAACTAGTTAGTAAAGTGTCAGGAAGCTCTTTTTGTTTCTGCTAGCTGATATTATTCAGCACTTGGGCAGGGACATTTACCCTAGGCAGCTGAGCTGTATCTGTTGCTAAATGTATGTGCAGTACTGCTGTCCTGGAGGCTGAAGGCAGCAGAGGCACATTTGTAACCACAGCTCAGTAACAGACACCGAGTCTGTCTTTCTGCCTTGGAACTAGAAATTTGGGGTTGAGTATTTCCTCACATTAGTGTGTTCCTGACCTACATTTTATAAGGAGGAGGTCTTGGAATGCATCTGTTACTGGGCTGTTGCTAAATTAGAGCAGGGGATTTTTGCACTTCTGACAGCCTCTTCCCTTTCTAGAATGACTCGTTTCCAAGGCACAGCTCACTGGTTTTTTTACAGAACTGTCATTGATGGTCTGTTGGAGATTAGTGCTGAACAGAGCAAGAGACTGCTGAGTTCTTGTGCTTGACCGGGGTAACTGAGTGCATCTTCCCCCTAGAGAAAACCTTTCCTTTAGGACAGGAAGACCCAATCTTGTAATAACATGCCACAAACTGAGGAGTTAAAGATACACAGGAATCTTGAAAAGAAATGCATCATAGCCACTTGGTGTGCTCAGATGGTAATGTGACATTTTGTGTATGGGAAACCCTTGATGTACAGTGAAATTAATGGCTGCATGTTCTTTCTTGTTCTGTTCTCTGTACCACAAGGCCGTCTGGTACTGTTAGCTGTCCAATTTGCATGGATGTCTACTCAGAGGTAAGGATTCACATGCTGTCATTCTTTATATTATGTGTGAGGGAGAAAGGGGCAGAGGGGGAGTACACAACTCACTTGGCCAGTGTGGGATGTTACAGAGAGCTGGACTGAAGCAAAGAGCTTGCCTTGAAGCTCATAGTAACTTACCAGTCTAAGTCACTTCTTGGTGGTGGGGCTAGAGGGGAGGAACTCTTGCCAGGATGGCACTGAGAGATCCTTAGGTTCCTTGCTGTTCTAAGAGTAAAGGACAATTCCAGATATTCTAAGTCCTGTTTGCCTGACCAGCAGGCTGTTTGACAGTAGACCAGCAAAGTTGAATTCTTTACTCCCAACGCCTGTTGTGGTTTCTTTTCTTCCAGATTGTGCAAAGTGGACGACTGATTGTGTCAACAAAATGTGGCCATGTCTTCTGCAGTCAGTGCCTCCGCGATTCCCTTAGGAATGCCAACTCTTGCCCAACCTGCAGGAAGAAACTCACTCACAGACAATATCATCCCATTTATATATGAGTACTTTTATTTCTCAGGACAGACTCAACTGGATTTTGGGGGAAATGTCATATTTTCAGTGCTCTGAAGATTTAAAGATTTGTGCACAAATCTAAATAAAACTGGTTTTTTTGGAGACCAACTTGAAGGTATCTAGACAGCTTTTTCATGGTCCAAGTTGCTTCTTGTTATGTTCCTGGTTATCATGTTACATTGATGACTGTGTCTAAACTAGACCAGCAACCTAGATCAGGAAGGAAGCATTTAATCCATTTCCTTCTACTTTTTTTAATGTTTAAATGAGGGGTTGTGAATACTTTGTTTTTTCTTACTCTATAAATTATCCCTACCATTACATACAGGTGTGGAATAGTTTCCTTTCAGAAGACAGATTAGCAATTTACAGTTTGATTACGCCTTTTTTGTTTCATCCTGTAAGAAGCTCATGACTCTTGCTTTCTTGCATATCATCTTTGCCCAAGTAGAGTGAGTTCTGTACTGATGGGTTGTTTTTTCTTAAGTCAGTCTTAAATTGACAACAAAGGTTATGCAATAAAGTAACCTGCTGTTAACCAGCAGTCAAGTGATTTGAGCGGAAGATTTGAACATGCAGATGTTTTTATGAATTCCACAAGATCCCAAGTACGTAGACACATTGCAGCATGTACAATGTGAAAATAATTCCTTGATTGTGTTAACTGCCAAGAATTCCTGTATTTTAATCCCAACACTATTTTCTAACATGATGAGATGGTCTCTTAGGTTTACTTGTACTGTAGCACTCTCCCCTAATAATATTAAGAATATAGTGTTCTCTAGGCTTCCTAGTGATGAAAAAGAGGCAAATTCATCTGTATGCTGAATACCAAACTACCTACAGATTTTACTGTATCAGCTATTCCCAGTGTAATGCTTTAAGTTCAGTGTGTTCACTTTGCTTGTCTCGCTGGTTGTAACACTGACACCTGACTGGATGTACCTTGGTGAATAGGATTGAAAATTAAGTAACTATACTGCCATTATTGAGTGGAGGCTTTAAAAAGTGTTTGGTAGCAATGTTGGCAGCTTGTTGGTGAAAAGTTTAATCTCCTGTTGCCCTGAGGGTTGTCCACTTTAAATGCAGTTTTAAAAAAGAAGTCAGATATATCTCCTAGGAGAGACAATTCCTCTAGTATTGAGAAGAAAGGAACACACCAGTTTATGCACTCTTATCCAGTCACTTTTTTGCCAGGACTGAGTTCTGAATGTCTATTTCAAACTTACAGCAAAAATGTCAGAGCTGATCTGGAATCCAGGGTGAGCTGATACAAACAGGTTCATGTAGGCAAGATAATTAGAATCAGTGGTTTATGAGCCACAGCTGTGGTAGGTGCATCTATGAAAATCTCCAGAATTAAATTTGGCCACCTCTTGGCAGTTGGTTGCTGATAGAAACCATTGTAAGAACCATTCTGTGTCCTGGTGCAGCACAACTGAAGAATGTGTTTAGTTAATGTTGGTATCACATGTGTCTTTGCTAACCTGTCCTTGGGATCTGTAGGAAGCCTTTAATTAAAGAAGCTTTTCTAAATTAGCTATCTCAAGGTCTGCCTTGCAGTCCAAAGTAAAGTTGAATTTTTTTTTTTTTTTTTTTTTTTCTGTATTAGGATGTTTCTTGATATAGTAATAGAGAGTTTTGTTACATAAAGGCTGGCTCAAGAAATTCCCTACCCTGGTTTGGACTGGCTTTGTTCAGTGCTGTTAGCAGGAATTTGCAGTTTCTGTATTGTGCCAATAGGGTGACTACTACAAAGTTACACACAGGTGGTTCCTGTGTGCTCCCACGGGTAAGATAAAATACAAGCAAGGACTACAGCTGTCTCAGGATACTGCAGTGACAGTGATGGCTGCATTTGTGTCCCAAAAATCAGAGAATTGATGCTTAAAGTATTAATTGTGTGAAGAGAAGCAGCCCAACATTAAAACTGTAGAGACCCTTAAGTGTCACAAATACTACTTTTTCCGACTAGTTTAACAAAGAAACAATGAATTATGGCTGATTTTCTGGGGTGGCTGCTGTGTGAAAGGAACGATCACAAGAGGATTTTAGAGATTACCACTGAGGATGAGGTGATTCACTTAACCATGCATCTTTCTACTAGCCATAGCCTAAATGATTTTGCACAACTTCCTCCATGTAAATACCACTTAAGAGTTAGTGTCTCAATAAATAGATCTAATTGAAATTTAGATATCATAAACTATAACAAAAAGTTTTTAGCTTTTGTGTACCCTGTGAAGTGACACAAATTTTGTGCATCTCAAAACAGATATTATGTCTCAGTACATGGGAAAAAATGGGGAATTCATTACATGATTTTTTTCTTCAAGGGAGAAGAAGTCTGATATATTTCAGTTCCAGGAATATTTCACATTGGCAAGAACTCAAAGAAAATGAAAAAAAAATCTTTATATAATGTAGATGTCTGTCTTGTATATAGTTCAATTTTTCCTGTATTTAATTGTGTTCAAGTCTGTTTGCCCATCTATGTTGAGCTCTGCTGTTAGGCAGAGGGTTCTCTTAACAGGTGAAAATAAAACGATTGGATTGATCAATCACTACATTGCACTGTAGTCATGGATTTGGGGGGGGAAATAATCTTGAAGGCCAAAGCCTTTCAGATGCTGGCACCGGTGTGGGTTGTGTGGGGCAAAAGAGATAGGCACTGCAGAGGTGAGCTGGTGAGTGGGGGAAGCCTGGCAGCCAGTGCCAGAGAGAGAGCAGTCAGGAGGGTGGGAGGGTGTTGGGCCCTCTCCCTGGGGGTCCCATTGCCGGCTGGATGTGAAGCAGCTGCTGGACGGAGGGCGAGGAGGAGCTCTGAGGAGAGGAGTGGGCATGGGCTGGTTTCAAAGTCGCAATAAAGCCAACTGCTATTTTCTCCAAAGAAACTGAGGAGATGCTGTTTCCTGAAGGTCTGCGTTTAGCCTTGTCATTTGCTTTTCTTGTATTTTGGTTTTTTTACTCTTTATATTCTACACATATGGAATAGCTGCCTTTCCAAACGCTGATGAGCAGTTTGCTGTTTCATTACACTTTTGTTTTCGTCCTAAAATAATCTTACTACTTTTTTGCTTTTTGCTGTACCATCTTTGCCTTATTAGTATACATTCTGTAATAATGGATCTTTTTTTACAAGTCAGGATTAAAGTGACAACCTGCATCATGCAATAATGTTACCTGCTATTCAACAGCTCTCGGGTTTTTCAAGCAGAGGGCTGTGAGGACAGGAAGAGTGTTGTTATAGGCAGTCCTTGCTGCTTCAATTAAGCCCTTGATCTGCTCCTGGTGGAGTATCGGATCCATCAGATCCAGTGTCTGATTTGCTGCCAGATTTGGCACTTTGGTTGGATGAAGCATGTGGCAACAGCAGAACGCTGTTCTCACTTGGGGTTTGATTCTGTATCACAGTTCTGGAAAGCGGAAGGAATCTATATGGAACATGAACCTGGTAGGTCCAGGGCAGACCAGCCCTGGTCTAGGGATCTAGGTATGAGCCATGGTCAAGTGGCTGGGCTGAACTTGTAATCTGGGTAATTTTTGCAGTGCTGTAGTGTCTGAAGTGAAGGCTGAGATTGGGAGGATGGTCCTGGGGGCTGGAGTGGAGACCACGGCTATGGAGTGGGGACTAGTGCAGGAATTTCATGAGCTAGTGGAAAGTGTACAGATGTCTTTGCAGGTTTTTTTGTGTGTGAGCAGACAGTTGGCAAAGGGGAATTGCCAAGGGCAAGTGTTGATTTATGGTAGGTGAAACAGATTAGCAGGGCCATAGCTGCATTCTGGTTGCAGAGGTCAAATCTGTTTGCCTGGGTTAGGATGGTGACATAGGTCTGGGGCAATGCTGACAGGTGACACAGTGCTATCTGTGAAGTTTCTGTTAACTGTAGACGTGTCCTTACATTGTGTCTGTTCTGCACTTGAATGCTGATTTCATATGTTCTATTAAAATCTATTTCATATATCCTATAAAAATCTATTTTATTCTCTAGGTCAAGAGCATGCAGTTGAGCCCTTGGGCCTCTGAGGATAGCTTAACTTCCAAATACTTTATGTCTTTTTTATGTCAATGTTGCCTGATAAAATCCAGCTTGGTTGTGGTTCATCTCAAGACCAAATTAATTGCAGTTTCTACAGTTAACTTAGGGCCCATGAACAATTAGATGCTTTAGAGCTGCTTCATATTCTTTCTGAAATCCTAAGTCCTCCTACAATTTCTCTTTGAGGGTTCTGGGAAGGTAAAAGGAACAGGGATATCTGGTCTGGGACTTCCCAGAGGTGAGGATTGCCATCTCAGTCAAGGAGAGTTGTCAGTGCTTACTCCAGAAGTCTGACATGTCCCTTCAGAGAAGGATCCCACCTATGTCAGTGGTGCAGGATGAGTGCAGAGGTGATGTGATATGTTCTGGTTTTGTTAGGAATGAGATGGAGGTCTCAAAGGCCTTTTCAAAAATATTTTGAATAGTTGCCAAATCTTCCATTCAGTAAAGCCCTTGATTACCCCAGCAATGTAAACCTGAAGGCCTTACTTCTCCCTCATAATTCTGCTACCCACAGATTGTAGATTCAGACTTAGTATATTTTTATTTTCCATATGTCCTGGTTTAGGGCAAATTTGGGAGGAAACCCTAGAAGAGGTCTCCTCAAACTGGCCAGCTTCAGTAGTCCCTCCCCCGAACCGGTTCAGGAGAAAAGTCTCCTTAAAAAAGTGGAAAAAACCACTTTATTTAGCCGGAAAAGTATTTACAAGTATAGAATAGTGAACAAAATTAAACAATATAACCTCTCATTGCTCTGAAGAGCCAGCAAAGTCAAAAAAGTCCTTTTGTGGGTGTGGCTCAGTTTCAGTTTCTCCAGGGCTTGGGCCAGGTGCTCAGGGCTGGTGTGCAGCTTAGAGGGTACCCAGGAAATTGTCCTGATGTCCTGGACTCAAGAGGTGCTGGAACAGTCCCACCACAATTCTGGTAAAGCTCTTCTTTCTTCAGCCAATGAGGAAAATCAGCAAAAAAAGCAAAGGAAAGTTCCCTGTCTCTCTCCCTCTGCCAAAGCCGAGAGTTCCAAGAGAGCACTGTGAGCCTTAGCTCTCTTTCCANAGAGCCAGCAAAGTCAAAAAAGTCCTTTTGTGGGTGTGGCTCAGTTTCAGTTTCTCCAGGGCTTGGGCCAGGTGCTCAGGGCTGGTGTGCAGCTTAGAGGGTACCCAGGAAATTGTCCTGATGTCCTGGACTCAAGAGGTGCTGGAACAGTCCCACCACAATTCTGGTAAAGCTCTTCTTTCTTCAGCCAATGAGGAAAATCAGCAAAAAAAGCAAAGGAAAGTTCCCTGTCTCTCTCCCTCTGCCAAAGCCGAGAGTACCAAGAGCGCACTGTGAGCCTTAGCTCTCTTTCCATCCATACTGCAGACAACGCAGTCCGTGAGAAAAGGAATTCCAGGGAAGTAGAGTGCAGTTTCTGCAGATGAACTGCCCGCTGCTTCTCCCCGCTTGCTCTCTCCATTCAGCCCCACAAGCACAGAACTCAACATTCAACATAAGCAGAACAGACAACTGGGGATACAAGCATCATAAAGTCACTCTAGGACACCATAGTAGATGCTACCTTAAGGTTTCAGGTAAGCAGTTAAAAGCAGATACATTAGGAATGAAAATGTGAATGGGGAACTGCTTATTTCTCGTCCTGTTTCATCTCTCATGTTCCGTGAAGAAGATATTACCGTTAAAAGTCTTACACAGAAAAATAATATCAGGTTATGATATTGATTTAGTGCAGAGGTTACAGAAGTCAAGGAATTAATGGTCTTAGAGGTATGTCTATATGAGCACTTGCAGATGTCAATTTTAAACACATTCTTATTCTTTATATGGGAACTTTTTTCGCAGGGAGCACACCACATGTATTCATACCTAGTGTATGATTTTTCTTGGTTCCTGGGGAAAGAGAAGTGCCTCTGCTTTCTCTAGCAGTAGTTTATCCCACATACTGCCTTATGGCTGTGTGGGACAGGATAGACAGAGCAGCATTATTTTTTAATATAAACTTCCATATAGCTCTTCTTGCATATCTTGATTAGCAGCATCATCACAAGTGGGCAATTCATAATTAGTGTGATTAAAAGCACATATATTGCAGTGGAAAGGAGCATGAAAGTTAGTCATTAGAACGGTGCTGCAAGGAGGTGATGTGCTATGGCTTCTTTCCTTTGCCATAAATTCCTCCATAAATCTAATTTCAAGCCTTGCTCAGTAGAGGAAAGGTATGAAATTGTGGCTATTTCCATGACCAGTGTTACAACACCATTTCCTCAAATCGTTTATTAGTTGCCACAAATTCAGAGATCAAAATTTTAGACATGGATCATGCATACATTTGTGCCTTCCTTCTTGCTAGAGTGCAGACAAATGAATTTTAAAAATAGCCTGGGGTGAAGGTTTAAGTCATTCGTTTTACAAGGCTCTTTAAAAGCTTCTTTTCTAACTTGCCAAATTATAGCATGGCTATAATTTGTTTAAGTCTTTCAACATTTAAGAAAATGCCTGCTGCATATTAAAGCATTAACACCCCTCAGCTGAGCAAATGGAGCGCGGGGCTGCAGGAGCAGCCAGGACTCCGCTGGGAAGGGAGCTGTCTGCTCAACACGAGGCCTCATGAATTGCAAAGAGCTAATTAGAAGAAATGCTCACAAAAGACTGATTTTCTGACACTTCTGCCCAAAAAATATTTGAAGTGCTTTGGGCATTCTGAGGGTTCTCTGTCTGTAGAGACAGTTTATTAGACTTGCCATCAGTGTTCCTTTTATTTTTGTCTTCTCCCACCTCTCATATCTGAAGGCAGAGAGTATTGCATGGGACAAAGTGCTGCTCAGCCACTGTCACCATCATTCAGAAAGAAAGGAGACTTCCAACTGGAGCTGCTTGGACCCTAAAATCGATTTTTTTATCATTAATTCTACTTGATCAGCAAAAATCAGCCAGTTCCATAAACTTCTACAGCCATCTGCAGGAGCTGCAAATTGTCTCCCAAAGCTGTTTTCAGAGGGGAGAAGAGCAATTCAAGTGGTGCTGGAGGCTGGGGATTTATTAAGTGCCACCAAGTTCCCAGGCATGCAGTCAGGCAGAGCCTTCATTTTGGAGCCTCCTTCCTTGAGAAAGCAGGGCTGTTGTTTGCCATGTGTTCAGGGATGCCAAGGAAAAAGGCTGATGCCCAGTTTGCTGGATCTGCTGTGGACCTACCACTCCCTCTGGCAGCAATAGGGTTTCACTGAGCCAGAGCAGGCCAATACCTCTTCATCTGAAGAGGTGAATGAAATAATTGTGTCATGTGTACAGCAGCTCCTTTGAAAGGCAAGGTGTCTTAGGTTGCAATGCAAAATGTAACAAAAAGTCTATTCTGTTACCATCTGTTAAAACCGGATGGGGCAGTGTTCTTTATGTCTCCCACACCCATCCTTCCCTCCAGGGAGATCTCCTCTGTTCATGGGCCACTGAGTCTCATTGCATGACTGATAAAATTCCATCATTCCACTGGGAGATGCTCCACTCAGGGGAGAGGAGCCAAGCATCCCTACCTGGATAGAGTGGGAGGCTCAGAAAACCACAGGCAGCCTTTCCACTGGATTCCCAGAGGAAGACCAGACCCTTCTGCCACTGGACCTTCAGAGGAAAACTCCACCCTTCTGCAGGATCACTGCTTCAACAGAACCACATCTGTCACTCCAGGAGGACTGCAGCCACCATCTAATGGGACTGCTACCAACACTCTGACTGACAGGGTGTCAGGTTGTATTCTGACTCTGTCAGTGTTTTGCACTACTGCATTTTATTTAATTTTCCTATTAAAAGAACTGTTATTCCGATTCTCATATCTTTGCCTGAGAGCTCCTTAATTTCAAATTCCTAATAATTCAGAGGGAGGGAGTTTACATTTTCCACTTCAAGGGAGGTTCCTGCCTTCCTTAGCAGACACTTGTCTTTTCAAACCAAGACACAAGGGAAGTAGAAAGGGTTTGCTCCTAAGGAAATGGAAAGGAAAGTTGTGTATACTCTTGTGACACCTCAACATCGCTACCTAGATATTGTATAGGATTTTATTTGTTTTAGTATTGTTTTGTATCTGTTAGGATGCCTCGAAAAAGCTTTTTGGACATTAGTTTGAGAACAAATGTTTATGTATTTGTCTATCCTACACACTGATTTTACAGCTGGACTTGTAATGCTCAGATATTCTGGACAGGAGTGGGACTGTCAACTCTAATCTCCTCAGTCATCCCTCTGGGCTTCCACATCTGGAATTGCAAATATCCACAAGACTTCACCCTTAAGCTCTGAGACACCCCCTGGGTAAGGTGGTGTGTTTATAGGCTGGGAAATACCTTGTGGTCCTGGGCTTGTGTCCTGCATCCCCCATTCCATGCCATAGTGATGCCCAGACAGAATCATGGCAAGCCAGACCAGGACACGAGGATAGAAAACCCTTTGTGTCTGATTTAGTTTAGGTCCAACACATAGGAAGAGTTTGAGGCTGTTGCTAGGACACACCTGGTGACACACAGCTTTGGCTGGGTCCTGGACAGGCAGGAGCTCACCTCCCCAAAGTGAATTAAGTTACTCCTACTTCATGCTGCAGCCAAGATCCCATGGGAGAGACCACCCAGCATTGGCATGCCTGGAGTGACTTGGGTAGCTGGCTCCTCTTGCCAGATTTCTTCTGGAAAAGGGTTTTGTGCCAGGTGGGAACATGTGGAAAATGCCCTCTCGGATGTACTGACCTCAGAGACAGGAGGAAGTGACAGGGTAAGGGAGACTTGGGTTTATGCCAATCCTTTGTCCGGGGTTTTGTGTTGTGTCTGTCTGATTTCTGCTGTGTCTCCTAGATTTCTAGGATTAATCAAAACATACAAATAGGATAAAACCAAGGTGAGGAAATAGAATGTTGGCTGGTACTGCATCATCTTGGTCTGGGCACACACTCTGACAGAGGTCTGGGATAGGTGTTTCTAGCCAAGTCCAAAGCATATGTGCATGTAGGTCACCATTATTCATCTTATGGTATAGTACCAGCTTGGAAGGGACCCTGATCCAACCTTTCTTGGCAAAAGAATGGTCTAGACAAGATGGTCTTAGCACCCTGCCCAGCTTGTTTTCTCTGTGAAAAAGATTTTCCTCTTTTGTCCAATCTGACCAGGAGTAATACATACCTGTTACCTCTCCTCTTTTCCATGTGACTCTTTGTAAAAAGGGAGTCTCCATCTTCTTTTTAGCTACCCTTTAAATACTGGGACATGGCAATAAAGTCTCCCCTAAGCCTTCTTTTCCCAAGGCTGTACAAACCCAGTTCTCCCAGTCTTTTCTGTTATGGCTGGCTTCCTAAACCTTTGATTACCTTTCTGACCCTTCTCTAGACCCTCTCAGCCTGTCCACATCTTTTTTGCATAGTGGGGACCAAAGCTGAACATTGTATTCCAGGTGTGGCCTGACAAGTGGGATAATGACATCTTTATCTCTGCTGGTGATGCCCTTGTCGATGCAACCTAGAATCCTGTTGGTTTTCTTTGTATATTGTGTTGAAATATTGTTGGAACGCTGAGTTACAGATTTTATTCATTAAACAACAGTAATGAAAATGATTAAAAATGAATGTCTTTCTAACTAGCCTATTCTTGCTTTATGCTTTCAGTAATTTGAAGAAATTAGTGGTGAATAGCAAATTTTGTCAGTGCTGTGAATAATTATACCTGCAATTATTAAACACTTATTATTAAAGTTGATGAGGAAGCTGGCAGTTCCTGTTGAAACTGCATACTGTTAAAACTAAAGAAGCCAAGAGAAAAACAATGGAGATGATTAGGGATCTTGGTGGGATTTATTGAAGAAATCTGACTTTTATTCTGCCTAACAAGGGAACAGTTAGAAAGGATTTAACACAAGTATTTAGTGCATTGAAATTTATTGCAGTGACAGGCCTAGTAAGAGGGAAATGATTATTAAAGGTTAATGGCAAACATTAAAATGTGTAGTTGTGGTTCTGCCCTTCAGCACTAGGCTGTGAGCCAGGCATCTCACCAGTATCTTACCTTAGGTTTTACATGTGAGGCAAGAGGAGAAACCTCTGACCAACGGCTGGATGGATAAGAATAAGATACAGCTCACAGAAGGGCAGTTTGGATTTAGCAGTGGAGTCTGCTGGGGCCCTGTCAGGATCTTCACAGCCCTTGGAACTATCCAGTGCTGGAAAGGAAGAAGTGCTGCAGTGAACAAATAAAAAGTAAGCAATGTTTCTTTCTCCTTTGCCTTTTTGAAGATTGAGATTTGAAAGTTAAAACTTTGAACTGCTTCGTTTTAGGAAATGAGGAACGCTGTGTGAAGGCCCTTGAAAGGCCTTGTAGTTGATACTTCGGGCAAACAAGCAATGAACACTTTGATAAATTGGTTGAACTTCTCCTGGATACAAATGAGCAGTCTGTGAACTTTGAGGGAGCTAAGAATTTCTCCACTGTTGCTATGAGGGGGACGTGAGGTTGCCACTCTCAAAACCCTCCATAAGCAAGTGCCCAACCTGCCAGAGAGGCTGCTGCAAAATCTACAAAGTGTGGGAGTCTTTGCTCTGTGTGTGCTTGTACCAGGCTGCCGTGCCTCACGCTGCTGCTCTGGCTGCCTGGGATCACACCTGGCTCAGACCTTCCCCCCGTGAGACAGTGCTGGGCCCACGGTGGTGGGAACCCCTTTCCTCTGCTTCTCGTAACTGCTCTTGGCATTTTCCCACCTTACTATTTTCTCTCTTTCCTTCATCTTTTATGAAAAAATAAAGTTGAATTATTGCTTAGAATACCAACATTTAACCTTGCTTGTGTTTTAATCTCAGTTTCGGGTGTGTTTAGAATCTGATTCCTTCCTGCAGCTGTGGATTGAGGCAAAACTTGCCTCTCCTCCTCTTAAGGCAATTGGAACAAATGCAGCCTGGTGCAAGCCCTGAAGGGACATTTGGGGTTGGCAATCTCGTAGCATAGTGGTGGTCACTTGTGCTCTTAATGCTGTCCCTCTTGGTTGGACACCCAGCTCACCAAAGAGGAAAAGAACTTCCTCCCTCTTTTTGAAGAAAAAAACCTTGAAAATGTCCTATGGAAAGTAAATAAGGCCCCTCTCAGATTTTTCTGGGCAGCCTAGAAATGAAGAATTACACAGAATCATCAAAACCAGAAAATATTTTTCTTCAAGAGCTAAGTATTTTCTTGGAAAACACATTTATTTATGATTTTGATCATAAATCAGTGCAAGACACTGATACACAACATGCAGCTCCTGCTGACTTCCCCATACCAAATACATGGGCCTTTGTGAGCTTCTGTGCTGAGCCAAGAGAGGAATCCCTCCCCTCCTAGTTCAAATTCATATCAATTCATGCTGATTTTAATTCATATTAATTTTGTTTTCATAGTAATTTCTCTGTCAGGCAGCTGAGCACCCTTCTAGGTGGTGTCTGGTGAGAAGCAGTCTCCCACTGGGGCTGCTGCCTTGCTGTGGCATGCCAGCAGCTCGGCCATTTGTGAGCTAATTGTGACTTTGCCAGGTGCACTTACTGTGGATCAGTCCAGGAGCAAAGGCCAGATGAGCTATTTTTCTCATTCTCTGGCTGGAGAAAGGACAAGAGCCTGCCAACAGCATAAAATATTGGCATTGCTACTTGGAGAGGCAAAGACCAGACCACTCAGAACAGAGGACCACCTCCAAAGCTGTTTTTTCCAGGAACCTTGACAACTGCTAGCACATTTGGTTGGTACAAAGCCAACTGGTGGTGTAAAAGGGTCAAAAGGTAGGAAGGTATTGATTTGCCTGACACAGAAGGTGGTCACTGGTGCTGTGGTGCATGCCACCACATTGGCCATCTGTGGGCCAGTGAGAAGTTGAGGATCCCTGAGTTATAAATTTGCATCATATTTTTTCCCTGGAGGAAAGGTTCTTGATGTGATTAGACAATTATCATCTCTGTGTGATCCAGGGTCCATGAGGAAAAAGAAATTATGCCTCAGATTAGAGAGGTGAACAAGGTAAACACTCATCTTTTTTAAACAACCTCAGCTCCAGAGGAGAGATTAACAGGCAGCATTGGGATGCCTCCATTACACAGATCTCCACCTAATGTTTCCAGCTAGACAGAAATATCTTATTTTCTACTGCTGTAAAGCAGATGAAACTACTAGAGGAAAATAATAGATATTAACTTTCAAAAGCATGGTGATTTGGACTGAAATAAAATTCCTGTGGTTGACACTGTGTGTTTGAGTTATAAAATCAAGTAGTGATTTACTTATGAAATTGCTACGGGGAGGTCTTTCAAGTGGTGAACTGGGGTAAAGTATGCCATAATATATTTAGCAACAGATAACAGAAATTGCAGAAGAGGAGAAGAGGAGAGGAAAATAAATTAACTCTTTAAAATGTTGTTGAGTATTTATGGGGAGGTAATAGGTTCTATGTGAACTAGATCGTTAATCCTGGGGGTCCTGGAGAAATGCCTGTTCCAGTAATTGCATTTTGTCAGCCCAAGTCACATCCACAGCAAGGTACTGCTGGCTTGCAGCTACTCCAAGCCCCTCCACCACATAGGGAAATACTTCCACCTCTCTCCTTCCCTCCTCAGGGTTCCCAAGCCCCCTCTGAGGCTATCCTGATATTTCAAGACCCTTAAAGATGCAAAGTAAGGTGTTTGTATTCTCACAGGAAATATGTCAGGGTTGCTATTGTGGCTCCCTGCCAGCAGTGACAATCTGTGCTTGTGCACAGCTGGAACCTGGTGATGGCCACAGAGGAGGAGCCAGGTTCTATCACTGGCCTGACTTGCCCCCTCAAATGATGGGCTGAACAACCCCAGTTCCAACAGCTGCTCCTCACAGGACTTGTGCTCTAGACCCTTCTCCAACTTCTTTGCCCCTCTCTGGACACGCTTCAGCACCTCAGTGTCTTTGTCATAGTGATGGGCCCAAAACTGAACACAGGATTTGAGGTCTCATGCTTCCCAATGACAGAGATGCACCCCACTCCTGAGTGGGCAGCCAGGTGCCCCAGGGAGGCTGGCAACAGCCCCCCAGGAACAGGGCAGGGCATCACCTCATCCCCAGAGCTGCTGCATGAGCACAGCCTGTGGCATTATGTGATGTACCCCAAGCTGGGGACAGTGACTGCTTCCAGGCAGGAGACTGCAGCTTTCTTCCCTTTGCCCTCGTCTGCCTCGTTGGACCTTTTTGTGAGGCCTGAGTGCACTTGGAAGGACTGTAAATCAGTAACAACGAGCACGTTGCAGAAGTTCAGTACGTCAGAGACAGATTAAAAGACCATAACTTTCATGAGCAGTCATAAGTGTTAGGAGAGATTTATTTTGAAACAGCTTTTGAGCTCTTTGGTGCTCCCTGTGCCAGTCAGAAGAAATGTCTAGTAAGTCTATAATCTGCCAGTAACTATATACACAAAATGAACTGAACTGGTGCTTGTAGCCTAATTGAGATGCCTATTGTGCCCTCTGGATGTACCACAGTTCTGCCTGGAACTCAGCACAGTAAATAGATGTGCATGTTCTTACACAGATAGAAAGCAGAGCTGCTGTATGCCAAGGATCTGCACAGTATAGGTGTCAGTGTTGTTTTGATTTTCCACGTGGGTTTCATTGTTTTCCACGGAAAATAAGCTTTCACTATTTCCCTAGCACACCCTAGCCCAACTCCTCTCAGTACAAATAACAAATACATGATCTAATGCAGTGCTGAGCTGCTGGATGTGGAGGCAAAGGATTTGCAGCATCCCATTCTGATGCTCAGGCACCATTCCACAGCTGCCAGAAGCTCTTGCATGGTTGCCATCCTGCTGTTGGGACAGCCCTGAGCTGGAGAGGGGCAGTCAAGTCCTGCCACACTGTCTGTGCTCTGTGCCATGCTAGCAGTGCTAACAGAGCTAATCCTGAACTGCTAAACTGGCCCTGGGATGTCTCTCTTGCATTAGAGGTCATGCCCTGCATCTTGCCTACAAAGCAGGAGAGTCCCCATGGTCTTCCCTCTGCAAAACAAATCCTGCTGTGGGAATAGTGGTGCCCCCATGGAACTGTGCCTGAGAAGGAGGGGAATAAACGACCCATCTCACGCAGGCACCAATACATTTGTGGTCTATCACAGAAAGTGCTTCTGTAGTGGGTGATTTACTCATTCCTTTTGCTTCCTGAACAACCACAGACACCAGTACAGCCTCCACAGGTATGCACTGCATCAGAGACCATGGTTGAGAAGACTCCCAGCTCAGTGGGTGCTTGTTTGCATTACCATGATTGTGTTATCCTCCTGGTGAGGACTGCAGGGAGGATGGGAGATGACCAGGCTCTCTTCATCTCCATCCATCATCCTCTTTCCCACTTCTCTGGACTTGGGGAATTTCTTGGTCAGGCAGGGGCAGACGTTGCTTTGTTCCAGCCACAGCATATTTCAATGTGCTGACAGCAGCAATCCAAGTGTCTGTGATGTATTTAGTGCTCACCATCTCCCTGCCTTCATTTCATAGATTTAGAATATCCTGATTTGGAAGGGACCCACAAGGATCACCAAATCCTGTTCCTGGCCCTGCAAAGGACAGCCCCAAGAATCACATCATGGGCCTGAGAGCATCACCCGTGTTCCAGGCCTGGGACTGGCTTTATCAATTATCCTTTCAAATGTCTGGCATTGATGTCTCAGTGGCAGACAGCAGCTTGGATGGGGGGTTGGTCCAGCCTTGCTGGACATCAACACTGTCCTGCAAGAATAGACTTAACATTTTGAAGAAATGCCCCTTAGACCCAAGTGTGTGTAGTATATGCTTATGGTTTCCAAATGGAGCTACTAGAAGGAAAACCAGAAAGGAAACAAGCATCTTCTGGAGTCAGCTTTTTTTTTTTTTTCTTAGCACACTGACTGAAATGCATCTATTAAACTATTGCTTTCAAAACCACAGGGTATTGTGAAATTTTGAGCTGAAGGAGATCAGCAGAAAGACTCCAGGGAATGCAAATCAGGCTTAAAATAATGCAATTTTTGGATTGTGGCAAAACTCTGAGAAGAAACTCCAGAAAGATATTTTAAAGTTTAAAATGTGTTTCCCAACATTTCAGGAGGTCCCAGAGGCAATGAGGGATGAAGTGCTGTACCCACAGCCAACTCTTCCCCTACACAGACCTCAGGAAGGAACATACACATTTTGATTTATAAAGTTACTCTTCCTCAGGCAACTCAAAACTTAATATTAGGCATAAACAACATTTGTAACCATTATCTTACAGGACAAAGCTAAACCAGGATCAAATGATTGATTTTGTTGTTTACAACATAGATACAATGCTCATTCCTAGGTGCAAGAACTTGAACTGCATTAGAAAACGCTTACAAATCTCATAAAATAAATGTCCTTATTTTTCTTCTTTTTCATTTTTTCTTACCAGTCTTTAAAAATTGGTTACTAATAGATCTTTTCTTTCTGTCTTTTTCTTTCCTCCTTTCAAACAATGGCCCGTCCAAGGGCATCTTTCAGCTACAGCTGCTGTTACCTGCAAGGGAATACATAACAGGCTTCACCTCCAGGCATCACCTTGGAAACGGCAGAGCAGCTTTGTGCAGTGGCCAGAGGAGAGCAGGATGCTTTGCAGAGAAATGAAAAAGGCATTGCCCTTCTCCAAAGAGCTCTCAGTGTGTCGTTTATGGTAGGAACAGTACCCAGGTGGAGGCAGATTGATGTGGGCTGATGCTGGCAGTTTTCAGCCTTGACTCCAGAGGCCTGGGCACAGCGGGGCAGCAAGGTCAGTACAGTTTGGTGCTCAGCTCGTGGGACCCAGGCTGTTTCCAAGACTTGTGTCAGTATCAGTGGTGGAGGTCTGGCGAGCACATCTCTCAAAGTCTCTTTTGTTATCGTAAGGAGGAGACTTTGCACTGCGTCAAAATGTTCTGCATTGTGGAGGGAGCCTCTGGCCACTGCAGTAACATTACTCTGATTACAGGGAGTTGCATCCTGCTAAAATAAATCACATCCTCCACTGGCTGATGTCACTGTGGAAAGGAATGGCCTCACTGCCTGCAAATCTATGACTGTTACTAGACAAAATGCATGCACACATGGAAAGGTGTATTCAGAAAAGACAAAGCAGAAAACTAGTAGCACTCCCTGTAGAAAAGAAAATAGGTGAGTGACACAGACACTTATGGAGCTGTAGAATGAAGTCAAGCTGTGGTTTCTATCTTCTTTTCATCACATTTTATCCCAACAGCCCAGTATTGTCACACACCCTTACCCTGTGCACATGGAATAGCTCTGCTGGCAGCTCCATAGTCAGCTGCAAAGTCTCTTGTGATGTTTTGGCCACCTCAGAGATGCTTTCTGACACATTGCCATAAATAAAACAAAGTGAAGGCCTGGGAAGGCACCTGTGACCTAGGTCAGCACTTGTCCTGCTACAAACCAAGGGAATACTGCTTGTTTTATCTAATTACTTGGGAATTTGGCAAGAGCTATCCTGTGCAAAATCACGGAGTGCTGGGGGAGATGCCCTGTGCTGAGGGATTGTTGCAGCCTCCAGTGACATGAAAGCTACATGTGCTCCTGACTGCACTGTGTTGATCATAAACTGAGCTGCTCTTTGTAATTTTTACACTGCAAAGCACAGTATTGGGGATTCTGGTGAGACTGAAGCTGGAAAAAGGCAGAAAGTCAGCAGAGAGTGTGTGATTGAGAGTCAGAAGGAGAAAGCACTAATTGTCTTCAGCTTGTCAGCTACTGTGATATGGGGATGCTGTAAGAGTAATGATCTCTTTAACTTGCAGGCAGAAGGATGCTTTTACTAAAGGTGAGACATGATGAGAACACTCCTGACACTGAAAAGACATTTACCTTCATGCTTGGTCTTGATGAGACAGAAAAGTCACCCTGGTCAAAGGTGGAGAGGCTGCACCAGGAGTGGAAATCAAGCTTTTCCCTCCTTACTCTTTTCACTGTCCACCTGGGAGGCTCAAATCAAGCAGCCTTCAACACTCAGCACTGCCAGCTGCCCAAAGAGGGAGGCAATGCCTCCTGGTGCCAGTGGCCACACAAAACCCAATGCACAATTTTCCACCATGGATGGAGGCAAACAGGACTCAGGCCTCTGGGCATGATTTCATGGAGATAAAACCAGGAGAACCTGTCACCAGCTGATGTACCAGGGCTGTGTCTATGGAGGGGGTCCCTCTGGATCTCTACCAGCCTCAGAGGAAAGATGTGGCCATGCAGAGCAATTTGGCAGCCAGGCAGGATGGCTACAAACCATAAAGCAGGCAGGTTAATTTACTGCCTTAACTCTTGAAGGCTGCCTCAGGCTGAGAAAATCAAACCTTCACAGAGAGTGAAGCAAATGGAAAAACGCAAACATCTGTCTTTAGTGCTGGATGAGAGTCTGGGAAAAAAAGCTCACCTGCATGTCAAAATGATGGAGGCACTAACAGGGCCTTAGGCTTTGGAAAGTGAGTGCTTGTCACAGTGGGAATGAAGTGAAAACCATTAATTAGCATTGTAATTGGGGAAAACAGAACTCTGTTATATAAACAAGGGGGAAACAACCTTCTTATTTACAAATGTTTAGGTTTTTCAGCTGAAGGCCTGAGCTTGAAGATATGTGCAGTCATGCAAAGCCTCCCCAGTGCTGTGGCAATGCCAGGACTTCCTTCCCTTACAGTCATCATAAATAGGGGAGAAAAAGAGAAAATGCTGAGAAAGAGCAGGAGATTAAAGTAATTGGTAAGTACCCTAAGCATTAATTCTTAAGAAAATACTTTTTTTTAAGAAAGAGGTTTGATCTCTTGTGCTGAGGGAACATGGATGTGCTCACATGTCTTGCAGTGTGGCATTTTTAGATTGCCACTACACTTAACTGTAGTGCACAGACCTGCAAAGGTGCTTTGCTCATGAGCTGATTTCACACATGGGCCTGATATAGTGAAAGAAAGGGTGACTCAAAACCTCGACATTTTCCCTAGTCCCCTCTGCCTTTTGTTCTTCTGTTTGAACTGCATTTTCTGTGCCATTTTCTCCTGGCTTCTGCTAGTACACTCTCACCCCTTCCCCTCTTGGCTGCCAAAGAAGCTTGCTGGAGGCTTTTCAGAAGACCCTCACCACAGCTGCAGTCCCACAAACATCTCCAAAAATCCATGTCTTCCTGTCTTGCCTCCAGTCACTACCTCTCTTTCTGTGACACTCATGGGACACTCACCTGTTCTCCCTGCCCACATCCTAGCTCTTCTTGACTTGCAGCTCTGTGAGGTCAGGTTTCCTGGCCTTTTTTTTGGTGGTACATCTTCCACAGCTGCTGTGTTTCCTTCATTGACTCCTCACCACCTCCAAGTCCTGGCTCAGTGACAGCTGGGGACCTGGCAGCTGCTTGCTCCCACTGCTGCCAGACAGAAACAGCTTCTTTCCTTTTTTCTTCTGACATGGGACAGCTTTGATCACATCACCTTTTCCTCTCCTTCTTCTCTTAGATCAGGTTTTTTATATGAGATAGAAAGCAAATACAAACCCAACCCACAACCAGCAGCTATTTGACACCACATCCTATGTGTCACAGGTGGACTCTGCCCTAAGGGATGCCTTTCTCTCTTCCACTTTCCCTCTTCTGACTGTTCTTACCAATCATTACAGCTGGGGTTAGACAGTCTTCATTGCACCAGACCTCTAAGGATAACAGGAGGAAAACACTGTAAAAACTCACCCATGCTAACTAGGCCAAGCAGATGAGATTTCTTGCAGTTTAACAGTACCAGGGGAAGCATTTTCCCATTTTATGCAGAACTTAAAAAATGGTCAGTGATTTTTCCTATGCCATTGTAGTTCCACTGACTTTTTATATGATTTTTCAGTTGTGTCTTTTAAGAGAAAATGAGGTTTTAGTTCAACTATGGCAGATTTTTTTACAGATCAATCTACTTTATAGATGGGATTTATATGGTCCTTGCAGTAATGTAACAAACCAGATAGGCTCAAAAAGGAGACTTGCACTGGGAGTTTTATTTTCATTTAATACTTGGGAAACTGAACCCAAGGAGGTTAAATAGAGGGTCAGAATCATGGAGGGCATTGAGCAGAAAAGAAACTTCACCCAGACCCTGTACATCCTAAACCAGAGCAGGAGAAGCATCTGTGGGTAACCTGGGTTAGATCAATTTTTAAAGGGTATCCTCAGTAGAAAGTCTTTTACCAAGAAACACATTTCTGGCAGCCCTTTCTCTACCAGCTTTCTAAGCTTTCAAGCTGCCAAAAATGAATTGCTCTCTTTGACAAAGCTTTAGAATTAATTCAGGCTGAATCTGCTGCCCCTTCTGGATTTGAGATCCATTATTTTCACCTACAATGCATTTGGCTACCACATATTCTTAAATAAAAACATTTTTCACTTTTTTTTCTTTTTCACTTTGAAGAAAATAAAATTGCTTGCAATGTAGAGAGGTTACCCTTCTTTGAGAAGTGCAGGATCTTGAAGTAAATCTTTAGCAGAGAGTCTTTCTCACATCAGCAAGTTATTTTACTGAAGCATATGATGTAGTGGTTTTATATATCATTTATTTGCAGTCATGTAATGAAATATTTCTTCTTTATTGTCTGTTTCCAATTTAGCCACCAAGAAATAAAAGAATTAGGAAAATACACCCATGTCTTATCTGGCACAACAGCAATGCCATATTTTTAATTTTGAATGAGATGACTAGAAGTGCTTCATTAGCCAAAGACAGGGAGCTGTTATATGGCCTGTGAAAACTGAAATGTGATGGAAATAAGTATAAATAAAGGTATCATAACCAAACCTAACTGTAGCCTGTATCCCTTGACTTCAGTTGGCATGAATTATCTACAATAATGTTGACATTTTAAAGGGGGAAGAGCAAATTTATCATTTCTCAGTCAGCCTTGACTCAATTAGCCAGGATGGGAAGAATTTATGCTTGAAAAATTATTTCTGACTATTTAAGGTTGCAGGGCTTCTCACTGTTGTTCTAAATAATTTGGGCACCATCCTGGAGGGACTTGGAATAAGGGGCAGAGAACTTGTGCAAAAGAGAAAGGAAGGAAGGAAGGAAGGAAGGAAGGAAGGAAGGAAGGAAGGAAGGAAGGAGATGCTTTTGTGCCCCAGCTGTGTTTGCATGCTGTCTGTTGATGTTCACTGTAACTTGTAGGGCTGTGGGAGGTATAAGGTTTGCAATGCTCGTTCTTTCCTTGTTTCACCCTTTTCACAAAAAAATGGCATATGGTTGATGGTACAAGGCACTCTCTCAAAGTGGATGCTTTAAAAGCTCTGGTTTCTCTCTGAGGTTAAAAATTATGGTATGCTCAAATGTGTATGCTAAATGTTCCTTTTTTATTTCATGTACAAGTCAGTTCACATGCAATTTCTACTACTTCTAAATAAATAAATAAATAAATAGGTCAATAGATAATCTAGCAAAAGCCCTGAAACCCAGCAACTGTAGCCTTCTGCTAATGGTTAGTGCCCTGAAACAGTGTACATTAACAAGCCCATTTCTGCTGAAGTTTTGATAGTGCACTTGACAACTCTGATACTGAAGTGGCACAAAAAATGCCTCTGCCAGCCTTGCTAATGCACAAACTGCTTCCTTGCACTTACATAAATGCCTCTTGCAAGCACATAGTGTGCAAATGTGTCAGTGTTTATTAAATCTGGGGCTGAGATGTCGAGCAGCCTCAGTTTCCTCTGATACCAAGGCAGATGATGTTCCACTCCCTGCAGGATCAGCTCTTAGCTGGCAAATAATGCTATATTCTCATTCTTCCTCAAGTAAATTCCCTTTCTCTAGCAATCTCACACTCTTGGAGTGATGCCAGCCTTATCCAAATGTGACTTGCCCTTTGGGGAATTTCCTTGAATAATTTCTCTTTTAGGGGTGAGAGAAGCTGAGAATTACAGCACCCTGTGTTCATATAAATACCATGAAATGGTTGTTTACAGAGAACTGCGTATCAATCCAGCAAAAAGCCCCACTGTGCAAATGATGTGAATTGGTTAGAATAACAGGTAGCTCTTAAAGGACTTGCAGCTGAAATTCTGACATATTTATACTTGCTGCTTTGAGATTTCTGGTGCTTGGCATCTTTTTGAAACAGATCATTATATTAACTGTTCATTTTCTGAGGATTAAACAACCAGGTTTGGACTTTAGGAAACAAGATTCAACAATTTAGGGGCAAGCCCAGTCAGTTGCAATAATTTCATCAAGCAAGCTAAATATTTAAGTTGAAGCACAGATGCTTATTGTGGTAAGGAATTTTGTCTGGACTGGAATTTCACAGCTGATTTTGGTATGTTTGATCTTGGACCAAAATTAGCCCCCAACACTCCAGGCCTGGAGACCTTTCCATGAGGCCACCTCTAAATCTCAGTCTTTATGGAAAGATGCTGCTCTGTGAAGGGCAAAAATGAAATTTCCCATGAGGTTGGACTCTGTGTCTTCATAGTTCTGTCCTTCCTTTCCTTCCCAGCTCTCTCATTTCCTCTCTGCCTGGTCAGGAACCATCTTTCTTGCTATATTGACATGGGCTGATTGTCCAGTAAGTTCTTGCCTCCTTGATAAGAGATTGGAAGTGTTTTTCCCTTTGTGTGACTATCCTGGGATGTGAAAGCTAGTGTCTGCCTAAAACTCATAGAATGGCATACTTGTGGGATCACTGCCTCTGTCAAATGGGACTGAAAGTAATTGGTGGATTAAAAAAGTTCTTAATTGGGTCACAAAGGCAAGGATGGTAGCATTGGTTTGGTTTCCTTTGCACACTACAGCTATAAATAGCTTGTAGAATTTACTTTCCTTGCTTATTTTGTTTTTTAATGCTTAAACTTGTATGTTCTTTTGCAGCCCAAAACCTTACTCCAAACATGGGATTTGTCCACTGCATGGCATTGTGTGAACCAGGTTAACCTTGTGTCAGAGGTAAAAGCAGCAAAGCTTAGTTTTGGTGCTGTGTCCTCCACTGTGTCATGTAGCTAAAGCACCATGGCTTGGTGGTCAGTGTCTGCATCACAGCTTAGGGCACAAAGATGGCAGGCTCATGGGGCTTTGACTCTGTTCCTGGAAAGGAGATAGAGGCTTTAGATGGATCTCTTCTCTCTCAGGCTCTGCTCAGAAATGGGGACTGCCACATTGCAGAAGACCTGGGGAGGAGAGGCAAAGGTCAAGAACAAGAAATGCAGGATTATCAGCTTCATCTGAGTTCCTGCTACTCTGTTTGAGCAGGGCACCATAAAACCAGTGCCCTAATAAACAGTGCCATGGGACCACATGTCCTCTGCTACTTGGTATTTTTAAGGCTGGGACCAGAAGTCTTCTGGAAAACATTGTCATCCAGAAACTGATTGGGGGGCATCCCAATAATAAGTGAAATTTTAAGGATTATGTTGAAGGTGGTCTGGTAAACTTGGCTTGTTTAGGCTTAAAAGATACACCTACAGCTTCCTAAGGCCCAGCTCTCCACCTTGTTGTGCCAGGATGGACAAAAGATGCTGACTGGGACTGATGTTAATTCCCTAGTGTCTTGCTGGTGTGCAGATGTTCCTATCTAGGACTTCCTCTCCTGACACCCAAGAAAGATGCTGCAAACCCAAACCCCCTCACAGTTACTCTGGGTTCAACTACTTTACAAATGCCAATTAAAATTCATGAACTTGATTGCTCAGAGATGAGCAGAGGGAAACAAGAAATTTTTATCGTTTTTCCCTGTTGAGTTTCTTAGACATAAGGTGGAAACCTGGGTAATCCATGAGCTCTGTCTCTTCGTGTTGTAAAGAGATCTGCTAATAAAATGGCAACTCAGTGACAGGGAAAAATAAATTATTGAAGAAACAGCTGATAGAAGCAATGGGATACTCTTTTTTCCCCCTCGCGATCATAAATTTAAAAGCCAGAGCAGAAAGATAAACAGTAAGAAAGATTCATAAGTTGCATTGTTCATGTTGATAAAGTTAAAAAGCTCCAGATGAAAAGAGTGCAAAAGCAGGGTATGTCTTTGCTGGTACAACTCTCAAAGAAATTGGATATGTGCTTGTAGGTACTAATGGCTGTCAGGAGGCAGGTTCTGATCCTTCATCTGTCATACTCTGGATTAAAACAGATGGATGGATTTGACATCCTTTAAAAGGTGAAATGAAAGGGTCAAAAGAGCCCCAAACATCGTTATAAAGCAGTAGCTGGAAACAGGAGGAAGACTCCTAGAATAATTTGAAACTGCCATGCAGAACCAAACAAAAATGCTGGGAGACCTCTCAGTGAATGGCTGCCAGTGCTTCGTTTTAGGGGTTAATGGCAACAACGACAGAAGGAAAAGGCAGGGAAATTGAACATCCCTGGTGAATGTGGCCTTCAGAGGGAGCGGAGAGCCTGGGTTCCTGAAGGCAGGGAGCTGTCTGGGCAGGCAGGGCTGGAAACTGTGAGCAAGGAAACTGCTGCAGTATTTTCTTCCTGTGCAGGGACTCTGAATAGAGAAGATCACACCACAGAAATACTGTCTTCACTCCCCCAGCACACCATCAAAGCTCTGAATGTGTAGGTTAACACCTATTCTGAAAGGTGGAAATTGGATTTTCTTCCAAAATACTAGCTGAGAGACTAAATATCATTCCCTGTATGCTTTATTTCAGGGGTTTGAAAGCATCTGAGGGCAGACTTGTCTGAGCTGCTCTGCTTCATTTTGAACTGGTGCTGGAACTGCTGGTAGGAGGACATCCTCCAGCTGTGTGCCAGAACCTGCAGACACAGCCTTTCCCTCATACAGGGATAGCCTCATGCTCTAGTTAGGAAAAACTTGAACCAGTGCAGTCATACCCACTGTCTTAGTACTGATGTGCAAAATGTTTCTCTGTTTCACAAGGCCAACAAGGGGACAGCAATGTTGCTTATGCAGAAAAGGCACCGTATTTCATTATGTAAAATGCCGGCTGGCAGAGAAGCAACATTACATGAGATAACCCATATTTCAGTGGCCAGAATTAGGTAATTCTTTATACAACACGGGTTATGTTTCAAAAAGCATTCTTCAGCATAGGTTGAAAGAGTCTACTCTAAATGGGGAAAAATTGAGAATCAAAGGAATGTTTGGAAAAAAGTTTCTGAATTAGGATCAGTACAGTAGACATGTATGTTCTAGCATTCCCATTGTAAGAAACTGACCTTTGTTCAGTTTTTTACTGCTATTTGGAAGGAAAAAACCCCATTTTCTTCCTTTTTTGCTTCTGCATTTCTTGTTTATAAGTTCAGCACAACAGGTACTAAGAACAAGAAGCCAGCAATCACACATCTTCCCAGCTACAGCAAGCACCAAGTCAAGGTTCCCCTGGGATACTCAGATTCTCATGGTGGATGCCCTGGGGTAAGTCTGACTTACTTACTCTGCAAGACTTCTGTGCTTATGGCTTTTGAAAACACATGGTTTAAGGACTAGTGAAGGTTGTCTAGGAAAAAACCCAAGAACCATAAAGTCAAAGGGGTCATAAAGCTCCTGAAATGAAGTTTTATTATACAACATGTGAGATCCCTTTTATTTTGCTCTAAACCTCTTCAGCATTAGATAAAGTCTTTTCAGCTGAGGCATCTGGCTGTGAAACAAATTCCAGAGGAGATTAGGTGAAACTAATTTTGGCCATCTAAAGGAAAACCTGCAGTCTTTTGCTTTACAGAAAGCCTTGCTAGAAGAACGATGCTGCTTTCATTATTCTTCAGTTTAGTCCCACCAAGCAACCAGAAATTCTCTCAACCAAAGCCAATAAATTGATAACCTCACCCTGAGAACATTTACTTGCTTTTAAAGGGAGGGAGTGCCTAGACTCCATGGCCATCCAGGAACTTGCTGTCAATACCCATCATATGTGGAAGGAGCTCAGATACTCTGGAATTGGGTGTGAGAACTGGGCTAAGGTGATTAAAAGGCAGTCAGTGTACATATATGCTGTGATGCTGCATGCTTATGTGTAAATATGTCCTTCCCTATACCCATACACTTGCATGTTCACTCTTCTGTAGAGGAAAATGGACTTCTATTAAAATGGCAGCTTTTTGGACAGCAAAGACAAATTAGTGCTCGTTGCTGAAGTGGTCCAGACTGGACCCAACTCACAGAGAAATCTACTGTCTCCCAGGGGCTTGGGCAAGGGGCAGTCCTGGAAAATTCTCCAGCCTAGTAAGGCTCTCTGATTACTATCTGCTATTGGTTGTTCGAGCTGGCAGCAATGAAATAACAAAGAGGAGTCTGAGGGCAATCAAAAGAGACTTCAGGGCCTCAGACAATTGGTAGCTTGGGATCAGGAGAACAGGTGCTCATTTCCCTGATCCTTCCAGTTACAATGAGTAATACTGATAGGAATAGGCAGATCCATCAGGTCAGTATGTGGCTCCAAGGTTGATGTAACTGGAAAAATTTTGAGTTTCTTGACCATGAGCTGATCTACTCAACACCTGGTCTACTGACCACTGATGCCATGCACCTGTCTCAGAGGGTGAAGAGTTGCAGCACGGGAGCTAGTGGGGCTCCTTGACAGAGCTTCAAAATAGCTTGGAAGGGGGAAAGAGATAAAACCAGGCTCCCCAGTGAGGAGAAATGCCACCCTGTCCCAAAAATTTGAGGAAATGAAAACTAATTGTATTCCTCAATCCCTTAATCTGCTCTACAAGGTATCAGCTACAATGTACCACGCCTGAAATGTTTCTACACTAATGCACACAACATAAGGAACAAATCCAAGGAGCTTGAAGCTTGAGGCTCAGTCTCAGAGATTTGATATCATTGGCTTAAATAAAACCTGGTGGGATGAGTCCTATTACCAGAGTGCCATTTTGGATGCTTTGGATGCTTAGGCTCTTCAGGAGGGATAGGCAGGGCAGAAGAGGCAGAGGGGTGGCACTGTATGGAATAGGAGGGTTAGAATGTATGGAGCTCACAGTTGGTGATGGCACAGTTGAGAGCCTCTGGATTAGAATCAAGTGGCGGACAAATAATGTGGGTGGCATCGTGAGAGTCAGCTATAGATCTCTAGCCAGGATGACGTTGCTGACAAATAAGTCTTTGAGGAACCAAGGGACAGCTCCAAGTCAACTGCCCATGTCCTTATTGGGAACTTCAACTTGCCAGAAATTAACTTGCCAGAATATTCACACAGCTGGTACAACTCAGGCCAGAAGATTCTCAGATTCTTAAAAAGCCTGGATGTGCTTTAAACTTCTCCTGGAGTTTGCCTTGCATGTGAGTTGCTCCTTTGAGTTCAGTCTATTGCCAATGTCATCAAGTAGCACCTGCAAAATTGGGAACTAAATGCATAACTAAGAGCCCCTTGAAACTAAAGAAACCATAAATTTTAACTTTCCTGGCACAAAGACTATTATTTCAGAAACAATAATGACTAACAGGTCTCTTAATTTTTACTTGAGGTTGTAGCAGCAGTTCAGTGTATAGACTCCTTACATCATTCTGGGTGCAACAGGAGACCAGTGCAAATATTCCAGTGAGGTGGTAACACCATACTGAATTTTTCCAGCCACCTTGACATCCTGAAGGCAGAACTCAAAGGTACCTGTGACCTGAGCTCTCTATTCAGCCTTTTATTTACTTAATGGCTCACAGGGAAAATTATAATGCTGCTGAAACTGGGCTGGTTCAAAGGAAGAGAATGGGAAAGCGCTGCAGTGATCTGCACTGTTTATGCAGTGTGTTTTTATATATGTCATTCCTGTAAAATATGAAAAATTTTCAGAGTATAAATAATTTTTCCCCCAAAAGGGTTTTGAAATGCCATGCCATGCTTTAGATTAACAATAAGGTAAATTAAAGTTAGTTTGTTCAAATGACCAAGTTTATTTTCTTAGGGGTGAGGTGGAATGTTATAAGTAGTTTAATTCAAGTAAGGACAAGAAACATAGTTGTAGGTCTCCACAGCAGTCAAATTAATTTCCTCTGCCTTTTGTTTTGGTTCATAGAAACATTCAAATCCACCATCCAAAGTAGCAAGTTCATTTCTAAAAGAACCTACTGACTGAGCAGCTAACTGTAAGTTAAACACAAGGTATAGCAGCTAAGTTCAGTGCAAACCCACAGGAGTACCTAATTTCCCTGAGTTTTTAAACCTGCAGGTTTAAAAAAAGACCCTGACCTGCACAGTTTATAAAAACTTACTGTCCTGCACTGTGAATTTTAATATTGAAAGCTGGATTAAAAAAAAAAATCATCAGGATGTCCCTTATTTTCTCAAGTGTAAAAGGAAAATACTCTTATAAAATAGTCTGCAATAAGACTATCAGAATTAAATACTGTGATGTCAGACTAAGCAGCATTACTTTAGTTCCTGTATGGTTGAGTGATTTTACTATAATAGTTTCTCATAGTAATGCTTTTTATCTGTAATAAATAGGGGATAGAGAGACTGACAGAGCTGTAATCTTTCTTTCAGAAACATGGTGTTAAATGAAGAGGGTTCAAGTGAAAATATAATTTGGAAAGGAAGAAAAGACGACCCTATATAAGACTGTCACTATTTCAACAGAAAGACATTAGCTCTGAAAATAATGCCACATATTACAAAGATAAGTCAACTTCAAATTCGTACTTCAAGGTCTGGAATTTGTTTGTGGAGAGAGGCTGAGTACAGTTATGTGTACACAGCTACTCTTCCCACTGCTATTTGCTGTTTATGCAGTGCTGTGTGTGCTGAGCATTGAATGCATTTATGAAGACCAGGGCCCTGCTCCGAAAAATTCTTTACCTTTTCTAGACCACAGAATGAGCAAACGTGTTCTCCTGGTTTCACAGCTGTCTGCGAGTACAAGCGAAGCTCCTCTATGTGTACTGAGGCAAACTAAGCCTGGAACAGCTTCAGCGTGGATGGCAGCTTCTGCTGGCACTGCCAACCACTCATCAGGACATGCTGAAATTAGTGTTTTCTTCCATTGCCCTCCCAAAACTCCTGAGGTTGTCTTTCCCAGGATCTTTTTAGGGAGTATGGTCACTGTGAATGAAAGGCAAATGTGCCGGTGCTCCTGAACTGTCCTCTGACCCACCATCAGAACCACGCAATGCCTTCATGATTTTGAAGGTGCAAAAGAGATCTTAGACTGCCCTAGGCAATCACCAGGTGTACTCACACCTATGATTTTTGCATCACACCTCCCACAGTTAAAGCATTTCATTGCATCCAGAGAAGGGCGATGGAGCTGGAGAAGGGTCTGAAGCACAAGTCTGATGAGGAGCCACTGAGGCAGCTGGGGATGTTCAGCCTGGAGAAAAGGAGGCTCAGGGGTGACCTTATCAACCCCTGCTATGGGGAAGGAGGTTGTAGCCAGGTAGGGGTTGGCCTCTTCTCCTAGGAAAATGACAGGATTAGAGGACACAGTCCTAAAATGTGCCAGTGGAGGTTTAGGTTGGACATTAGGATGAGTTTCTTCACAGAAAGGGTGATTAGACATTGGAATGGGCTGCACAGGGAGGTGGTGGAGTCACATCCCAGGAGGTGTTTAAGGAAAAACTGGACGTAGCACTCAGCGCCATGGTCAAATTGACACAGTGGTGTTTGGATTCAATAGGTTGGATTTGATCGCAGTGGTTTTTTCCAACCTAATGGATTTTGTGATCCCATGGAGTTTTAATGTGTTCACATCTATGATTTTTGCATCGAGACACGCAGTCATGTCAAAGTACAGAGCTACAGCATTTTGCCTTTCCTGGGCTTGGGTGTGACTGTGCAGTGTGAGGAACAGCATGGGATCATGGAATCTTTCAGGTTGTTAAAGACCTCTGAGTCCAACCATTAACCCAGCACTGCCAAGCCCATCACTAGACCATGTGGCAAGCTACTAAACCATCACGAAGCACAACATCTACACGTTTATTGAATACATGCAGGGATGGTGACTCAAGCAGTGCCCTCAGGCCCAATGTGCGTGTGCGTGTGTGTGTAAAATCCATTTTCAGCCTGCTTTGCATGGGATTTGGGGACGGTGTGTGGCTGTGTGGTTCTGAGGGATGGTTGCACAGAGACAGGATGACAGAACAGCCCTGCACTCAAGGGCTGTGTTATGTCGGAGCGGCGGGTGGGCTGCGGCCCCTGACGCGGAGCTTTGCCTCGAGCGTCCCCGCACGCCTCATCCCCGAGCGCTGCGGCCCCTTTAAGGCATCACGTGGCTCCTGGGCGGTGCTGTAGTCCCTTGACCGGGGTGGCAACGCTGGCCGGCGCGGCTAACGGCAGAGGGGAGAACTACAACTCCCAGCAGCCACCGCGGGGACGGATGAGCTCATCCGCCGCGCCCAGGCGGGGGTCGCCATGCACACTGGGAATTGTAGTCCAAGATCGGTACCGCTGGTAGGTTATGGTGAGGAGTGGAACTACGCCTCCCAGCGTGCCGCGCGCGGCCGGTTCCCGTCAGCGCCGAGGGGGAGCCCCCCAACGTAAAGGGGGATCACTTTCCCCTTGTGTCCGCCATATTGGACGGTAACTCTGCCCAGTGGCGCCGGGGCCGAGCGAGTCCCTGTGGCCGTGACAGCCCCGCTTCGCCCCCGCCGCCCGGGGAGCTCCGGCTCCGCCCGGCCTCGCCACCCCCGGGTGCTCGGCGCGACCGCGCGCCCCTTCCCCCCACCACCTCCTCCTCCCCGGCGCTCCCT
>VZTR01000443.1:316999-358056 GCA_013400775.1 Chaetops frenatus | reverse complement strand
ATTCAGGCATCTGAGAGGAGGGCATTCCTGTTCTGCATCACTCTGTAGAGCAGCCATCTCTCTCCACTCTTTATTAAAGGAAGCCTGGGGAGATTTTGGTACAAGCCAAGTGCCTGAAGTCAGACAAGACAAAAAACCTATGTAGGAGGCCATGCCTCTACCTGCCTACTCAGTTATGGTTCCTTCCAAACCAAAAAAACCCGGAGTTTGAATAGGTTATGATACATGCCCCCTTGGGTGATATCTTAAAACTTACAGAGTAACTTTACTCATTTATGAGGAGGAAACAAAAGATTTACTTCATTGTACATTTTTCCGAAGAAAATGTCTGCATACTTCCATGAAATATTCCTATGCATAGTTACTTCTCAGGCCTAGAGGAACAAAACACAGAAGGTTGGAGGTGCCTCTGTATTGTTACTTACTGTAGAACATCATGAAGTCCTCATGCACAGTAGATCTTTTACATTAGTCCTCCTTTCACACACTGATCTGTTGAACTGGCTTGTAGTAGCTTTGACAGGTGGTTACTTGTGTAGGATGTTCAAAAACATGAGACCACAATCATCCAGGTAAATAATTAAGTTTTTACAAGGTCACAAAAGTAATTATTTTGAAGTCCAGAGCTGTGGACTGCCTGGATCTTGAGCAACTTGTCAGTTTTGGCATCTGGACTTCGGGGCTTCTCTTGTGGATTCATCTTCTACTCCTCTTAGAATGTGGCTGTGGGAGGTAAATTGTTTCTGGCCCAGGAGGGGCTACAATAGGCAGTGAGGACTAATTTCTGAGACAGTTCATGGATAGCAGTTGCTCTTAGGAAAGAGCTGCTGGCTTTTTTTTTTTTTTCCTTTTTTTTTCTTTTAACTGCTTTGGCAGCAGTTCAGTGGTCTGTGTTGAGCTGCAGACAGATGGAGGATGTGATCAGCTGTTGGGGCAGTGTTTGCTGCTCTAAATGGTTGTTTCTTGTCTTCTCCAGGGAAAGGTAGCAGGCTGGATAGAAAAGTCTGGCTGGCAGCACCAGGAACTTCCCTGTTGTAGATGTAAATTTTCAGATGCCCGTCTTTATTCTTCTAGATACTAATTATGCCTACAATACCAAAAGTGATTGTTTAGTCATGGCTTGCATTGCAATGTCAGCTTTGCTCATTTTGATTCCTAAGTCAGTTGTTGCTCTTTTTGGAAATAGTAGCTTCTCTGCTTAAAGCAAGGCCAAATGTAGAGAACTGGGCAGCATTTGGTTTATGTCGCAAACCTGTATGTGTGTTGTGGACATGAGCTTTTCAAAGATGGGATATTAACACATGAATGAATCACTAGCATATAAAACTCTAGTGATTGATATCTCTTTGTTAAATAATATATGATTGATAAGTTAGCTGTAGTAATTAAATACAGCAATTGTCATTTAAATATGTAAAGGGCTCCATGGACCCGTAACTATCTGTAATTTTCTGAATTAGGAATAGAAACACTGGCAACTGAAGCCTCCACAAAGAGGTTTACTGCTTAGCTTAGACTTCTGTGGACAACAGTGAGTTAATTGAGATATGTTTTTGTGTAGTTATCTTTTTATTTCCCCCTTAAGGTTTCAGCTCCTTTAGGAAATCTGCAGGCATAGAAGAAGTAACCTCTGAAATTAGTCCTCAGAAAGGATACTGGAAAGTAAAGGGTAGATAGTAGACATGTTTCTCTACAGCATCAGAAGCTGAAGGAAGTTTTGCAGTACTGGGAATCTCAGTTATAACAGTCATAAAACTATTGAGAAGGGGGAAATGCATATGGCATATTGTGCTAGGTCCACCTATCTCCTGAGCCAGCTTTTATCAAAAATTGGTCATCTAAGCTAATATATGATCTGGATTTAGGGTAGTGATCTGCCTCTCAGGTGGGCTTGGCACAGCTGTGTGCTGGCAGGGCTGGCTGTTGCCAGAGCTAGTGTGGGATAACTCAGTGTTAGTGTTGAGCTCTGCCCATTGAATGTTCTTTCTGTACCACCAACAATCATTTAGGAGCTCTAAACATGGATATTTGCCAACTAGACTGATATTTCAATAGGGCCCTGAAGCAGCACCTTTTTATGTAGAAAAACACTGCTTTCTCAGGGACTGGACTTTTTGGTGTACTTTCATTCTCCTCATATGTCAGAAGAAAGAGGTGGCAGTTACAGGTTTGGCAAGTTAACAGAGGTCTGTGGGTAGTGAATGAGGGTGGGGTCTTTGGAAGGATAGAATAAGACCAGAATGTTGTGGGTTTGTTTTCCTTTTGGATGAAGTAGGAGATGAGTTAATGTGAATGAGGGGAGAAAGCTGTAAAAGAGCAAGTGTTATTGATGTTACATGAAATATGCTTGGCCTTTTGAAATGGGCAATACAGTTCAAGAAAAAAAGAAACTCTTGAATGTTCTAGCTAAGCATGGCATGATGTAGACTTGTGTTCTGAATTCGACAGAGACGTTTTGGTTATGTCCTTTAGGCTTTGAGTGTCTGTCATGATACCAGCATTGTAAAGCGAGGGAAAGAAAAGAAGGCTATCAATTGAATAGTTTTCCTGAAAGCAGTCTGTTAATGCAAGCCATGACTTTAAAGTCTGTGTAATAGGGGATATCTCATTGTGTGTAGTGTTGAAATATGTTGGAAACTGTATTAAATGTAAATGTAAAGTGCTGTTAGGCTCTACCTTGATTCCTGTTCTGCTTTCAGCTTTGTACTATCAAACTGCATCAATGATGGCTCCTAACAAGCAAAAGATGTGGCTTTAGGCAGGGGTGCCAGACTTGTATATGCTCTGCCACCCACTTCTCTCTTTGAGGCTCTTTTCAAAGAGAGGGAACTAATACAAACAACTGTATGTTGATATGGTTGAAGTCAGTGCACTAACTGTGGGCACTGCAGACTTAGTGATTTCTTCTGTATTTTGGGGCTAAAATAATTTCAGTTTTAAACTAAGATGATTTTTTCTTTTTTTTAAAGCCAAAGCTTGTTTTCTGGTTTTTGGTGGTGGGGTGTTCTGGTGTTTGTTTGTTTCTTTCCCTGTGTGCAGAAATAGAAACTTAAGCTCTCAGAGCAGAAGTCTCCCTAAGCTGGGAAGGTGATGATACCATTGAATTGTACACAGAATTGCTGAAGTTGCACAGGACCACTGATGCTGTCATGTGGTCCAGCCTGCCTGCTTGAGTAGGGTCTTCCTAGAACACATTGCACCAGGTGGTTTCCAGACAGTTCTTGAGTATCTCCAGTGAGGAAGTATCCATAGCCTCTCTGGGCAGCCTCTTCCAGGGCTCAGTCACCTGCATAGTGGAGAAGTTCTTTCCCATGTTCGGGTGGAACTTCCTGTGCATCAGTTTCCACCTCTTGTCCTGTTGCCTGGCACCACTGAGTAGAACCTGACTCCATGTGCTTGATGCCCTCCTTTCAGTTCCTTATAGACATTGATAAGATGTACCCTCTGTCTTTTTTTCTTCTCAAGGCTGAACAGGTAGTTGAGGTATTTCTAATATTAGGTGGTTTTTTCCCACTGAGATCGGTAGTTTAATTTAAAAATGCCTTGAGTAAAACATGTTGTCCTAGGCAGGCTTTTGTTAGCTTATAAATATTAAAGGAAGTTAAGGAACCTCTTTCAAATTCTATAACCATATTAAACTCACAGTTGACTATTTCCAATGTGTTGTAGGGAGTATTTCACAGAGGCTCTGAATTTGGGTAATACTAACGATGATGCAAGCCCAGAGAAACTTTCATGGGCAGATGCATGCGTGAGAATGTGTGTGTGCATGTATTGAGGCTTTTTGAAACGTGGCATTTTTGAATGTGGGCTGAAGAGGTTGCTATGTAAGTATAGGAATGAAGTAAATACTTTTTATGTGTGCATGGAAATTATTTTTGAGTAGGAGAACACACACATACACGGGCTATCAATGGACAAAGAAGTGCCTGAGTAACTGATTAAAGGTTCTTTGCCACCATGAAACCAGTCATTGGGAACAGAAGAGGTCACCTGAAAAAGAAGTTCTGAGCCACAGTATGGTTCTGCCAGCCTTTAGTGTTTAATTGGTGTGGAGTTAATGACCAAAAGATTTCTTAATTGCTGTAATGCTTCCAGGCTGCTTATCTTCAATAAGCTGCTGCCACAACAGATGGCAAGCTAGTGGTTTAGCTGAGGTTCACTAGAAGTTTTTAACAATTTTGTTTTAATGGCCTTAACTTATCTATGTGGCTGTAGCTAATGTGTAGTTGAAACCCAAATCTTCACTGGAACAGGCTTCAGATGAATTAAGGTTTTAGTTTGTCACCCAGCAAGAGAGAACTCTCCTTTTCTGTCAAAGAACTTTGCAGTTTTATCTGCATGATCATCTTTATTTTATCTTCACATTTTTCCTGGCTACTCCCAAGATTTGTCTCCACTATACTGTCATTCTCCACTTCTTTTCAGGGAATCTGCAGGGAATTGCACTGGTGTCTGCTGTGATTTGAGACAGCTTGCAGTAGCAGCCTGAAGCTGACTAGGTCGGGGTTTTTTTTTAAGCATCATAAGAATCTGAACCACAAGAATAAAGGTGGACAAAGTTAAAGTTCCATAATTTTTAGATATAAAAAAAAAAAGCTTTCAAAAAAGATTCTTATGCTTTCTAAGGAAAAAAATTACAATTACTTTTCTGTCTGGAAAACAGGCTGCCATACTTATACAGTATCCACTAGTTACAGATTTGAAACCTTATGTAGGAAGATACAGAACTCTGTACTGAGAAACATTGCATAGTAACTAAGTTAAATATTAATTATTATCTAATGTTTTCAGAAGTGCTGTCATTGGTGGCCTAGCATACTGCTTTTCAGAATTATGCAGAAATTATGATAATCACATTGAATATTATTTTGACTGCTTGTTGTATGTTTTTTGTAAACTTGATGGCTGTATCTTAAAAAATGAAGAGGAACATTCTTCTGTCAATATTTAAAGGTAATTCTGAGCCTATGTTTTCATTTTTATTCTGGTGAAAAATCTAGTGATTGTGTAAGGTTTAGGGAGTTGTTCTGATCCCTAGAAATTTGTTAAAACATTGCTGGAAAACGGTCTGTGGTAATGTATCCTTCAAGTAGAATGTTCAGACAGAAGTGTGCTTGCGTTTATGGCTTTTAACTAAGATCACAGAAATGAGGATTTGTCTAAATGTGAAGCCAGTTTTGAAACAAACTCTGAAGTCAGCGAGTTGCACTTGATGGTGTTACCTATTGGTGAGATTGGTTGGTCCTCTCAGTCAGTAAGGTGTTACTGACGATTTGACAGGTAAGCTGCAAAAGGCCACGTTAGTCTGTGTCTCCTCTGCTAAAGCCTAGAGGATCCTAACTGGTATTAGACCTCCCTTGCACCAAAAACAAGAAAAAAAAAAGTCAAAGAAATTTACTCTAAGCCCTGTTTATATTTGTGATAATCCTGAGAAAGTCAACATCCTTATAATGAGCTTTTTCCATGAAGTCTTGACTTAGTGAAATAGCGTATAAATAGTGTACAGTGTTACAAAAAGGAGTCAGGTTGGAAATGACCTCTGGGATCATGGACTCTTGACTGAGATCAGCTGTGATTGATCACCACCGTGTCAACTAAACCATAGCACTAAGTGCCATGTCCAGTCATTTCTTGAACACCATCAGGAATGGTGGACTACCACTCCCATGGGCAGTCCATTCCAATGTTTAACAACTGTTTTCATAGAGAAATTCCTCCTCATGTCCAACATAAACCTCCTCTGGCACAGCTTGAGGCCATTTCCTCTTGTCCTGTTGCTGGTTCCCTGGGAGAAGTGATTGAGCCCCAGCTGGCTACAGCCTCCTGTCAGGGAGTTGTAGAAAGCTGTAACATCACCCCTGGGCCTCCTTTTCTCCAGACTAAACACCACCAGCACCCTCAGCCAGTCTTCCTGGGGCTTATCCTCTACACCCCTCACCAGCTCCATGTTCATGCTCTGGACTTTAATGACTTTCTTGTAGTGAGCAGATGAGAACTGAACACCAGGACTCAAAGTGAGGCCTCCTCATCAGTGCAGAGGGTGACAGTCACTGCCCTGGTCCTGCTGGCCACACTACTGCTGATCCAGGCCAGGTGTCATTGGCCTTCTTGGCCACGTGGGCACACCTGGCTCATGTTCAACCACTCTCAACCAGCACCCCCAGGTCATTTTCTACCAAGCCCTTTCCAGCCACTCTGCCCCATCCTGTAGCACTGCAGGGGTTATTGTGACCCAAGGGCAGGACCCAGCACTTGGCCTTGTTGAATCTCAGACCCTTGCGCCCACTGACGCGCCTGTCCAGATTCCTCAGCCGTGTCTTCCTACCTTCCAGCAGATCAACACTCCCATCCCAACCCTCAGTATGTGAGGTATTGCCCTAGCATTAAAAAACAATTCCCAAATAATTGTATTTTTACATTTTCATTATTTTCACAAGTTAGAGAGGAATTCATCTGATGGAAAAAAAAATTTCTATGGTTTCTTTGTTACTCATGTATTTCCTTCTTTTTTATAACAGGAAGTTAGTCTTCACTGTTTTATTTTGCTTACATTGTCCTGTCTCTGACACTTCTGCCACAAATATGTTCTTTGTATAGTGTGCTTGAGTAATTTATCTTTTTGAAGTTACAGGCAAAATTTTTTTCAGTGTTGGTATTAACTCATGATCAGCAAAAAATAGTTGATGCAATGGACTGCCTTTATTGATGTTTTTTAAGACTTTTAATTTATGACTAGAAATTGTCCTTGTCTTAATTTTTTCACCAAAATGTGTATTGTGTAGGGTGATGTTTGTGACAGGAGAGAGTTTGCATAGCTGTAGCAGTAATCTATAAAGGAGTGTTACTACATAGTCAGAAAGGTGTTAGGTCTGATGAGTATTTCTTTTCTTGTGTCTCTGCTTAGTGGGCTTTACTGGGGTTTAGTGGAGCATGAATCCCTGTCGTTAAAGCATGAGAGGATCACTGGAAGATGTCTTCCTGGCACCTGTTGTGTCTGCCCTTCCAGTATGCTGTTGGGATTCTTTCCCTCTTAAGCAAAATTTGACTGACACTGTTGAACAGGAAGGATGTCGGTAGCTCCTCTTTATGTAGAAACCAGTCCTCACGGTCAGACCTCGTGAGCTACTTGGTCTGCTTGAAAGGAAATTATACTGGATAGGCTCACAACCCCACTATATTGCCATAAATAGGGGTGGGAGGGTCAGAAAGGATGTCTGTGTCCCACTGCTACTGTGTGGATTTATTCTTATTAGGCAGTCTTTTTATTTTTTTTCCCCCCATCTTCCTAGTCACACTTTTACTTGAGCATTTGTGAGAGAGCACTTGTGTGGGTAACTGGTGAGCAGGCAGTCTGACCACCATGGTGTATCAGGAGCTGGGTAGCTTGCAGGGAAGTTGAGCTTTTTGGGCCTGTTTTTTCCCTCTGTGAATCATCTCAGGTAGACTCCATTAATTCTTGAGCTTTTCATCTTCTTTTAAAATACTAAAGCACAGTAGTATTTGTAATTATATACCTTGATACATATTACAAGGTGGATGATTTGTCTGAAAAATACAGTTTATTTTCTTTAAGATTGTTTTGTGTTGTGGGGTTTTGTTGATTTTTGTTGTTTTGGTTTTTAATTCCACTCTAGGAAGTAGACATAAATCCAAGCAGCCATCTTTGCAAACCAGCTCCTTAAATCTGACACCAAAGTAGATTGTAATATTCTAGAATCTCTTATCAGTGCTCTGAAGTCTTAACTTCAGGGTTTTTTCCATGCTTATTTTTATCTCGTTCATCTGTCTGTCTTCTGGCCAGTCGAGACAGTACTGATTCTACTTTTGTTACTTGTTTAACCTGCTCTTAAAATGACCTATTTGGTGGAGACTCTACAACCCCACCAAGCAGCCTATNTTTGATTCTGTTGTCTTTTGTTAATAAACTATTTTTATCTTTGAAGTTTAGGCCTGTTTTGCATTTCTCTTAATCCTTATTCTCATAAAACCACTACACAACACTCTCGCCTGGTGTGAGCAGGTGAGCAAGTGAATGTGAAACCGCTACATTAAATGGTGTTTCCGCCCGGTTTCGAACCAACCCATGACACTCGGGTAGACTCCATTAATTCTTGAGCTTTTCATCTTCTTTTAAAATACTAAAGCACAGTAGTATTTGTAATTATATACCTTGATACATATTACAAGGTGGATGATTTGTCTGAAAAATACAGTTTATTTTCTTTAAGATTGTTTTGTGTTGTGGGGTTTTGTTGATTTTTGTTGTTTTGGTTTTTAATTCCACTCTAGGAAGTAGACATAAATCCAAGCAGCCATCTTTGCAAACCAGCTCCTTAAATCTGACACCAAAGTAGATTGTAATATTCTAGAATCTCTTATCAGTGCTCTGAAGTCTTAACTTCAGGGTTTTTTCCATGCTTATTTTTATCTCGTTCATCTGTCTGTCTTCTGGCCAGTCGAGACAGTACTGATTCTACTTTTGTTACTTGTTTAACCTGCTCTTAAAATGACCTATTTGGTGGAGACTCTACAACCCCACCAAGCAGCCTATTTTTACTCTTAACTACTTTGCTGTTAATTTTCTATTGCATAGAATTCTCCCTTGGTGCAATTCCAACATTTTGTTGCTTATTCTGTTTGCTGTGGATAGAGAGAACTGACTCCTCCTCTCTCCACAGTATTCTGATGTGTAAGATTGGTGTCCCCAGTTCTCTCAGCCCTTCCCGGTAGGTGATACTGTCTGTGTCTGGTGGTAGTTCTGTTGTGGCTTTTCTCCAACTGTTCCTGTCTGGCTCAAAGACCTGTGTTCAGAATGAGTTGCAGTTGTCCCTCTGAGACCTACTGGAGCAGTATTAAGTGAAAGGATTATGTCCTGTGTCACATAAGCTATGCATCCCAAGGTAGCATTAGTTTTTTCCAAGAGTCTGACCTTGTTGACTCCACTTTTGCATGTAGTCACTTCGGTCTGTTCGGAAATTCATGGTAATTGTCAAGATCTTGCTATTTAGTTTGGTCATAAGAAAGTTTCCATACTTAAGGCTTTCAAAAACATTAATCAAGTAAATAGTGACATTTATGCTTCCTCCCCTGTGTAATTCTTCTATTGAAGAAAATTTTACTGGTTTGACATAACCAAGGTGACTGTTCCTCCTCTCTGTATCATCTAAGTGCTTAAAAAGATTGGGTGTATTTAACTCTCCTGGGAACTGAAGACAATCCATTTCTCAGGTGTTTCTACCTTTGTTGTTATTTTTTTTTCTCCCTCAGTTTTTAGTTTTTTTAAAAACTTTTTTCAGGTGCAGGGTTGGGTTTTCTTTGAGGGGCAAGGTTGTTTCTTTGTTTTAAAGAAAGGGTTTAAATAGTTCACCTTTTTCTAAGCTTGTGATTATCTAAGACATCCTCCATGAGTTTTCAAAGATAGGATTATTGATTTTGAGGTGGCTCAAAGGATTTCCTGAGGAAGTTTCTTGAATGTTATCAGATCTAGCCTATTTGGAAAACGTATAAGTATGGCTCTTTCCAATAGTCAGCTAATTCTGGGTGGATTTTTTTAATCATTTACTTGTACTAATTGTGCTGGTCACTTGCTTGTAGTTGATCTCTTTGGTGAGGACTTGTTCTTCATCAGTCTGTTTTCTCTCTTCATTCAGTAATGGAGAAATTCTAGTAGTAGCAGTAGTGTACTGATACAATGATTTCTTAGTAGCCTCAAGCTGTTTTGTAAGAATTCTTTTGTTTTGTGCCTTTAGCCTTTTATATTTGTCCCTCTTATTCTTTTGCCATTGTTATGCTTGTTACTCCCTTTGTGTGCTTTTTCTGAGTCATTATTCTCTTGCTGTTTTCTATTCTCTTGCTGTGCTTGGTTTTCTTGAATTTGTTTGTTTCTATTGCATCATTTTAGAATGAACTCTTCCTTGCCATAGACTTGTCTTCTGTGAGCTCTTACTTAGTGATGTGAAATCTCTTGCTGTTCTTCCTTCCTTTCCCTCTTCAGTAACCATTGAATTTATGGTTCACTTCCAGTGAAATGGTCTCTTATTGTTTACTGTCAACTACTTTTTTCTTGCTGCTACAGCAAAAGGAAATGTCTTCAGTTGCTTTCTGTGTTTTAAAAATGTAAATTCCTTGAGCCATTCCCAGTAGGTGCCTAGGTTCTTATTATCTCCGTGTAACAAAACATCTTATGTTTTTTTCCCCTTTCAGAAAGGATATAATCTGTCTGGCCTATTTTGATGGTCTGTGGTAAGCTTGCAGCTTGATAGCACTCATATACTTTCCTCTTTTATTATTTGCAGACTTTCAGGATATCTTTTTCTGCATTTGTGATGCTTGTATCCTTTGGGTGTAGGGCATAACACTCAGCACTTGGATTTGTTTGGTTTGAGTTTTTGTTTGTGTATTTAGGTTTTTGTTGTGTTTTTTGGTGAACTGACTGGATCCTCTTTCTGTTAGTAGTCTGGTGGGAAAGGGACTCATGGAGTAGATCATAGTCTTAATTACATTCAGAGAAGTCTAACTCCTTTTCTTATGCTTAAGACTGATGGATTGGTTACTTGGATTTTATGAACTTTTGTGAATAATTACTTGTCCTTACTTCTAGGCTCTTCCCCTGGTATATCATCTTTGGACTCTTGATGTTTTGTTCATGATTCTAGTGAAAAATAGTCTTCCCTCAAGTTAACAGCCAGGAAAGGTTTTTTTTGTATGTTAATTCCTTGTAATCTTACACATTCTCACCGACTGACATGCAGAACCTCATCACATGGTCAGAAAAGTCAAAGCTGTCCTTTGGCAGCATTTTCAAATTCATTGGGTTGTTTGCAAGGAGAGTTTGTTCCTGACAGTGTTAGTGTGTGGAGAGCTGATTGGGAGATTCTTATTTGTTCTCAGTTGTTGTTAGTAGTATCCATCAAGAGTAGTTGGTGTGATAAATGAACATTAAACAGCTTTTATTTTCTTGGATCTGAAAGAGGCAAAGAACATCTGGAGCAGTATGCACCCAAGTGGGGCCAGTACACAGCTTGTTCTTTATGGTGTTTTTTCTGATACAGCTGTTTACTTGGCTTTGTCTTTTGCAGTCTCCTCTTGAATTGCCTTTAAGACTTTCCAGTCACAGATGTCTTGGCTCAGCTGCCTCCTGCTTCTCCTTAATGCCTCAGCCCCCCAAAAACAAACCGCACAATCCAAATCTCAAAACGTCTTGCTAAGAATCTATAATGTAGAACTATGGGCACTGTATGTTTTCCTTGTAGTCTTCCTCAGTATAGGAAATACAGTCAAGTGTTCCTACAAATCCAGTCCAAGACATAAATTTGTCTCACTGTCTCATTATAGCCTTTTCATCCTTGGGTCAGGAAACATTGAGATGAAAGTTTGGGAGATGCCACTTTTTTTTGTTCCTTGTATGTGTGTGGGAATCATGGTTGTCTTCCTGCCATTTACACTCCTGCATTTTGGTGAGAGGTGGTTGAATAGAATCCTGGACACTGTGATCTCTGACTCTTGAGTTGCAACAGTAAATTTGGGTCGAAGGACTTCAAACTTTACACGTTTCCTCATTTGATTCAGGAAATGTCTGGTCCCTCCCAGGCTGGTACTTGAAGCAAACCATGTGTTGTGTTTCAGTAGTGTATTTCACGTGGCCATAAGGAACTAATAAGTGATGTGACGTGATACATGTGTGCATGGTGAGCATTGAGAGTTCTGCAGTTTGAGGATAATGAAGTGCAAGCACTGAGGTAATGTTGTGTGGATATTAGCTTAACTTGGGGTTTTATTAACTTTCTAATGATTTGTTAGAAACACAGCCTTTGAATGCAGTTCTGATGTTAAAGCTTACTTGCTGCATCTTCTGTAATTTTGCAATTACTCTTAACTATTAAAACTAGGACTCTGCTTCTTACTGATGCTGATTTTTTGCAGAATTGAAATGGCTTAGAAATAGAGAATTATTTCTCTGGCTTGTACTGTCAGTGTCATGTCCTAGTACAGCATATGCAATTTGCCTGACATTTCTTTTTTTCCTGTTGAGGGGAAGACATGGCTAGTTTTAGAAATTGCATTTGGTGGATCATTCTGAAAATGGCCTCTCCCATGTCCAGAATGTGGCTTTACTTAATGCTTTATGAAATTTTACTGTCAGGAGGGTGTAGTGAGGCCATTTTTTGGTAACATAATTCCTGAAGTAGAGCATCTACATTGTAGCACTGAGGTTACACAGTCAGTTAGTTACTTCCTAGAGGTTGTCTTACACATCTTAAACTTGCCCTTGGATGAGTGCTTTTTACTGTTCATGATGAAATTGGTGGCACATCTTTTGGTTGGGTTCTTTTTGTGTAATCCTATTAATTTTACATATTTCTGTTCCTGACTGAAGTTGAAACAACAGATTAAAGCTCTAACAACACTGACTAGGAAAAAGATTTATATGCATGGCTGTTACCTGTCAAGGCTCTTTGAGAGAATTTTGGGGTGCTTTAACTACCTGCTCAGAATACTTTGCATTGGACTTGAGAAAATGAATGCTTGAATTGTGTTCATTATTAGCTTTTCATATCTTTTTTTAGCACATGGCTGCAAAATCACTGGAAAAATGTTCAACATATTTTTAGAACAGAGAAGGCAGAATCCTGGTAGGAGGTGGATTGGCTGTGTTCTGCTGTGTCATATTTAGCTACAAAGAAGGGAAGTATTGCATGTGGAAGAGTATGTGCTTCTAAGGAATTTGTAATGTGTGTAATTAAAACAAAATTTCCTTCCCTCCTTTTTTCTGCTGGAAAGCCTGGGTTCTTGGTAGCTGCATATGCCAGTATTACAGATACAAGTATGTTTTCACTGAAGTCTGAACTTCTCTGCACTTAAGTTAGTTCTGTTATTTTTGTATACTTGCTGCCACTTCACTTGTCAGCTAGGGCATAGCATTTAATGCTGTGATGAAACTTATCAAATACAGTTCATTCCTGCACATCCCCCAGTAAAAGACCTGATTTCCTTCCCCTATGATTTTATTTTGGTTTAAGGTTTTCAAGTTTGCTTTGCCTTGTGAATTGTCCATACCTTTACACAAAATATGTATTTTTTCTTTTTATTTTAAATGCTGTTTTAAAATACATGTAAGAGCTTTGTAAAAACTCCTGTAGACAAATCCCCTTTCCTCTCCCCTGCTGCTGAAAAAACCACCTATAAGACAAAGGCAGCTCTTATGTTACAGTTGAGCTGCAGATGTATTTGGGTGGCTGCAAAGCTTTTTCATGTGAATGGAGATAAAAATGTGAAGGGATCGGAGCAGCTGTTTTGATTCTGCCTATCTGTAGAAATATGTAAAATTCTTTTAAGTAGCTAATTCAGCTTTATTTGAAATATATCTTCACTGTCCATATCTTCAGTTCTGCTTCATATCCTTCATGCTGACTGATACCCTAGTCCTTCAGTTTGAGTGTATTCCAGGACAGTTGACTCTGCTTCCCTGTCCTCGGTTTAATTGTTGTTTTCTGCCCATCCCCAGAGCACTCGCAGAGAAGTGCATTGCTTAGCTAAGCTGAACGAGCCAGGCCTCTTGCTGACGACCCAGTTTGGCTGTCACCATGTCTGTTCCAGTTAGGCATTTCTTCAGGGTGGTTGACCAAATGAGGTCTCCTCCAGAGGGCTGTGAAGCAGCACTAATACTTCCTTCATAGTGTCTCTTGAAAACAGTGTGATGCATCTTGGAATCATGTTTCCTTTTCACAGTTGTAGTGATGAGCATCAGCCATAGGTATAACAAAATCCCTGTTCATTTCCCAGTCTTGATAGAGAATTAGTCTGAGAAAGGCTTTTTGGTTGCAAATATAGAACAAGACACATTTCAGTGTCAATGCACCTTTAAGATGTGCGATTTTTTGATTTGGAGATGGGAATTTCAAAATCCTGACAGTTGGAAATGTAAACTATGAATGATGAGTTGAATATAATGAAAGAAAAGAAATTATGGAATCATCAATACAAATAATTAAATATGCATGTGCATGATTCTACTTCTTAAAAAATAACCAATTTCTAGTAATGTGTTCTTAATTTACATGCAGTACCTCAGACCAGTGCAATGCAAAATACAAAGAAGATAATTATATTAATTCTGCTGGCTTTAATCCAAATAAATGGTCTTATTTAGCCAAGTAATTGGTTGCACAAGTATAGGCATGCTGTATTGTCTTGATTTCACACAATTTAAGAGCTGATAGCCTCATGCTTATTTTAGTTGGTTGAGTTTTGTTCTGTTTAAAAACATTTTTCTTTGAGAAAAATGAAGACATAAAGAAGATGAACACAAGCTTATGTTACAGTTTGCAGCTTTCTGACTGGTATTTTACTTCAAAATGTGGGGCTTTGATTCTTGCTAGAGTCACCATTTCTTTGCTGAAGTGTCATTATTCATTACGCTAAATAGGCTGTAATATTTCTATGCTAAGTTCTGTTTTAACTTACTCCCTTGAGCTTAAATGTAGATTTTTAAAAATTACCTTGAATGACCAAAATAATTTTATTTTACTGTGGAAGTGAATTTTTCCTCTATGATGCTGTGAAGAAATGGCTCATCAGCTGCAGCTGCCATTTTTATGAATAGTGATGCTGCAGTTTGCAAAGTAAGGCTTGACAGTTGGATAAAAGTGTAAGTTTAGGTTTCTCTTCCCCCTCCTGCTCCCCAAGGGAAACATATTTCCTTTCTTGCTATACAATATGTATTTCTGTATGGTAGATGTTATCTATTTTTCTAGTATATGTTTATAAATGTAAGCGTGGTAGAAATTATGCTTTCTAATACTTCCCAATTTTTGTAAGATAAGACATTGTTTTAGGTTCAAGGGAAGATAAAATGACAAGTTGGGGTTTGCCAGCATAGGCATGGCATCAAGGATTTGTTGCTTTCTCCTGTGGTGATCTTTCTCTGCTGGAAGGCAATCAGCCATTAACCACCAGAGACTGCAGTCAGACTCACTGTGGCATTATTAACCCTTGCTTGGACACAGACACCTTCCTTAAGAAGGGACATGGGCAGAGCCATGGAGACAGCTAGGCAATTTTACCTTCGGGGTGGAGCAGCACTGCACCTACTGTTCACTGCTTTTGAAAAAGTAAGGGAGACTTCAGCTTGTTAGGTTTTTAAACGTAATAGGAATATTTTTGTGTTCAGATGACATGGATCTTAGAGCTTTTTGTCATGGAAAACCTTCAGTAATGGGTTTGCTGGTGGGTTATAGGGAGTTGTGGTGATGTTTTTCTTTTTGTGTTGTATTGGAAGAAAACATGAAATTATACTGATAACGCTTATAGGGGATATAGGGATTTAGAAAGGGATAATCAGAACTCTGAGCTGATTGACAAAATCCAGTATTTGTACATATGCTGCAAACAGTATTCATGGAAGCGTTGCCAAATTTCATGTGACTTGGGTAGGATGATTTCATGTGACCTTTAGGATGGCTGTGCTGATGGCCTCTGGATGCACAATATTCTCTGAATTTAAAAAAAAAAAGTCTATCCTGGTCCTTTAGTCTCTTCACAGTGGTGTCAAGTGAGAGATTATTGGGTGTGAGTACTTTCTAGGAAGGATGATGTAATTATCTGTGTCCCTGACTTCCAAGGGCCTGTTGTCTAACCCTTTCCAGTTTCTTGGAATGTAACGAGAAGATGGCTCATCAGATAAAAGCATCCAAATATGTAGCAGAAGAAGAATGGTGATGAAGAGCATTACTTGATGTTTGATTCTCAGCCTAGATGAATTCTGTTACAGATAATTTGCTACTTGCAGTTTTTAAATAGGGGTTATGCCAGATCATATCTTATGGAAAAAGCACCCAACAGGACTTAGTTCAGGAAGGTCTTTGGCCTTTGTCAAGACACATTTCATGAGATCATGTGCCAGGCAGTGCTTAAGATAAATTTCTTAATTACAAGTTAGGTAGGTTTGGTTTTAGCAGTGGAATTCAACTCAGAATATCTACAGAACACAGAGGAACTTCTGGTAGGGTCTGTACACTCCATTCTACAAAGCAACTGCTTATTTCTTAATTAATTTTTTTGTAGGGTTTTATTTGATAGTGATCAGTTGTCATGTGAGACTTTTTAAAATAAAAAACCAGAGGATGTGAGTTCTATGGCAGTGGTTGAGGCAAAAAGGAATATACCCATCTGTAAGTTTAATGGAATATATAGTTAAAGTTGGCATCACTCACATTAACAGCCAAGGAAGTAATTTGACTTTATTCAATAAAGCGAAATTGTCACAGCGTGGCTCGGGCTGCCTGCACACTGTGACCTTCCTGGAAGCTCCCCGAGTAGGGCAGCGCTCCGGCCAGCAGGCGAGTGGGCACGGCAGGATGGCAGCTGAGTGACAGGGCAGAGGCAGGAGAGGTCCTTGGATGGAAATCCCAGGTGAGGTTTCTTAGCCTGCACACTGAGGGGGTTCCAGGGACAAGAACAGAGATCTGAGGGTGGGCAGGGTTTTTAAGCAGGGACCAAAGGGGAGGAGTTTAAGGGCATGAGCCAACGGGAACAGAGGGTAGGCAGGAAAGAGGGTGTAGCCTGGGAGTACAAGCAGGGGAACAAACCAACTGGGGTACAGGGGGCAGAGAAGCAACTGGAAAGTGTCCTTGTACAGGGAACAGGGGAAGGAATGGCCAGTGGAGTAACAGAACTCCAAACAGACCCATATAGGGACAAACAGGGGCGAGGTTAGGATGGCCGTCACTCTCGCCCAGGCATGGATAAATCAATGGGCAGTCATATTCTCTAGGTGGTGCCACTCCAGGGCTCAGCCATCGGGACAGGCTCACTGGCCTCCTCAGGAAGTAGATAAGAAATAGTTATTTGGGTACAACCTTGCTTTAACTTCCATTCAAAAATTTACATCAATGTGGATTGTTCTGTCTTATAACAGGGTACACATCAGAGTTTCATCTTTTTAATTTTGGATTGTGATTTTTTTCCCCAGTTCCTCTAGAAATCATGGCTTTTTTGGTGTGTGCTAACATTTTCATGTTGTGGCACTATAACCTGTGAACTCCTTATTTCCTAACAGGTGCTCATTTCCTGATATATTTTAGATTGATTCAGCTAAAAGAAAACTGAGTGTGCTATTGAAGAACGCGTGGGAGGAATGGCACAGAATATAGATGTTGCTTCCTTGAAACTCATTACAGAGTAACAGTATCTGTGTTCTTTTCCAAGTACTACTTCACTGTTGTCTTTTTAAGGAACTACTGAGGGGAAAAAACTTTCCTTGGGGAGTTTCATGCACCTTTCTTTGCATTCTAGATCAGGTCATTTAAAATGGCTGTGTTTCTGAGTATAGATTTTTGCCTGTCCAGGTTTGATGGGTTTGTGAATTTTAAATAGCTGTTTAGATTTCAGTCTGTTCTGATTGCTGTGCTACAGTTAATTGTTTTATTTTGGCACTGATGATCCAAAGGAAAAACAAATGCAGCAGGTAAATAATCAATTCTGTGTAAATCTATCAGAAGTGGTTATTCTCCTTAATTTCCAGAGGACTTGAGTCTCACAGAGCTGAAGTGGAGGAAAAAACTGATTTTCTTTCAATTCTCTATTGTACAATGCTGTCTGATTTCCTTCCCCCCTGCTCTATTTTTCAAGGTTTTGTGTATGTCTGGGCAAACAAAAACAAAAAATTATGTATACTTTTTGCGCAGACTTTTAGAAGTTATCCACATATTTGATCTGCCAGAAGCTGACCGTGCATGATGAACACTTAAGTAAACTGTGGAGAAAAAGAGGCCTTTAACTTTCTCAGACTACTAATATTATGCCTCATGAAAAACGGCTCTTGTGTACAGGTGATTTATTATCCTTCCTCCCCTACCCCTGCGATGAGCCTATAAATACTTACATCTTACGAAAAATCTTTGGGAAAAAGTCTTGTTGGCCAAGTATCTTACACTTGAATTTCAGTAGGAGGTAGTAGGCACCTGTCATCTCGGTTTGTTTTAGGGTATCTCCCCAAGTGGGTGAGGTGGGGAGAGCTTCCCCACCCACCCTGACCCCACTCTTAACTCATAACTGTTGCTAAACCAGAAAGTATTGGTCTTTTCAAACAAGTCCTGTATATGCCTGCTACTTACACTTCTATAATTCCTCTCCATAGATTGAACTTCTATAAAAACAAAGACTTCAACTGGAAAAAGGACAATCTGAAATAATTTCAGTTTTTGTTTAAAACTCCATTGATATTTTGACTTAGTATCAAAGGTCTTAAAGGATTTCACTGTTGGAAAAGAAGCAATTCAGATTTCAGATCTTGGGGGTGTGGGGAGAGGAATAATTATGGGTATGTGAGCCTTTTCATGGTACACTTGCTTTATAACCTACATGCAGGGTAATGGAACTTTCTAGATTAAGCCTCCCCACTCTCAGCTTGTTGGCTTGCTTGACATTAACAATTTACTTTAGGACTAGCTTTTACTGAACTATGAAAATAGTGTTATGTTTACTTAAAGCCAAGTGATAAGTTTTAATAATAGGACTTGTTAAAGAAGGGAAGCCTTCAGAGAACCTGTCTTGCAGGTTAGTCAGATTCTATAATGGTGTGATTTTACTTAATAAGGAAAACATTGGAAGCCAATGTTATTATGTAAAAAAGCTGAAAATTGCCATAGAAGTGTCATTAAAATTATTGAAATCTCATAATGTTGATTTTATTTGTATTTTTCCTCATTATTCGTGTAAGAAGACTATTAATTATATTGGCTAAAGAGGATTTAACCTGGGATCTTACAAAGTTTATATTGACAGTAGGACAGTTCAAAAAAGGAAAAAACCATTTTGCTCATAAGCACTTTCTATGAAGATGCTTGGATAGGGAGTACCTAATTTTGATATGATGACCATCTATTGCCAAATACATCTTTATCTTAATATATTGTTCCTCATATGAAGTAATATCATACTTCAGCTGTTGCAGGGGCTAAAGTGAGTGACTTCAACAACAGCCTTGATAGCCCCTTGAAAATATTTGGGTTTGCAGTTGAGTGTAATACTGGCTCTCTGCTCTGCTTGTCTTTACAAACAAAACAAGTGTGAATTCTCAAGTTAGATGAACAAGGTTTTCTTAAAGCCAGCACTGTCTCTCTTCCTCCTTCATTTTTCATAGGTCATTTCCTGTGTGTAGCCCTTGACTAGGTAACTTCTGACTAAGCATGATGGAAGGAGCACGGTACAACAGGCTGGTGTGCTCTGCAGTCAGGATTTCCAACCTACCCCATCCAAATGCATACACACAAGAATCACTAACTGTGCTGGTTCTCAGTGCTAGTGGATGTATCTCATGTGGTATTCTGCAGGAAATCTGCTTCTGAATGGTTTTTTTAAGTGCTTATAGCTATTGAACATAGATGTGCTGTGCACTAGATACCAGTATAAGTAAGCATTGAGTCAACATGTTCGGTATGTTCATGTGCAGAGCTTTTGCCCTTTGGAGCTCTGACAGCCTTCTCATGAATGCTTTAGTCTTCACTGTTGTTCAGCTTCTGGCAACTTCTGTTTCTTCTGCTTCTAAATTATTTTGTATCTAAAAGCTGTTTAATCTATATTTGACAGCAATATAAAATTTTTTAAAGAATCTAAATATCAAGAGAGTCACAAAAGCCTTGTAACACTCCTTGGAATGCTTGTTCTTTCTCAGCTTTCACTTTTTTATATCCCTGATCATTGACATAAAGATTTAAAGGTTCTCTGAAATTTAGTCCAGTAGCTTTTCAAAGGAGTACCAAGGGCTTACTCATGGTATCACTGACTTGTTTATGTGTATTTTTTTCTTCATTAGAATGTTTCCAATCTCAGGAGTGTGGACTGCACTAGAATAATGCAGGCTAGGCTGGGAAAGGATAACTGGGGTGTTTGTGAATATTAATACCAATGACAGAATGCTTGGTAAAAGGAATTGATAGTCTGCAAAGTTACTTAATTGCCCACATCAGATCTTAGCTGCCTTAATAGTGATATTTGAACTTAAATTATAACTAAATATTATCCCCTTGTCTTTGCTTGGTCTGGTTTTTATTTGGTACTTTGGCAGCTTTAGTAAAATCAAGGATCTTTTTGCATAGGAAGCTTTCACAATATCCCTGTTGGTGACAGTTACAGATAATAAGTAACCACTTCATCTGTCAGTGTCTCTCCTATAATCCTGAGACTCCCTGGCAAGCAAGTCTGTGTTAGGATGTACAGCTACATTCTGTTCAGTGTCACTACAGATGTGTGATTATGGCATGAAAAATGTAGGTATTTGTCCGTTTCTTTAGCAAAACACTCTTGCTTCTAGATCAGAGAGGGAGACTATGGTAGTTTGTTTATCTTTTATCTTTATAGTTAATAAAACTAACTGGCGGTCTTTATTCGTTCCTCCCGCACCAAGACTTGTTTCACTACTGCATCATGCTAAACCATAGGAACCTCCAAACTTTTCCCTGTTGCCCATCAAACATTTACCTCTTTTCAAGCAACTGATTCAAAAGTCTTTGAAATTAAATTCTGTGTAACTGATGGCAAAAGACTTTTTTTCCCCCCCTCTAAACCAATAATAATAGACTCTGATAGCTGCTTGAATGTTGCTATGCTAATGAACCTGGAAGTGTGTTGCACATTACTGATTATTTTCCTGCCCACTGTTGGGCCGCTAATTTTGCATTTTCCTTGCTCCAGTGCTTGGAAGAAAACTCTTACTTTAATCTTTTTAAAAATAACATTTTAGTATGCTTTTCTTAGAGATCATGCTCTCCTACTACACAATCTCTTGTATTTTGGGGGGTTATTTAAAAATGAAAAATAAGAACTCTGCAGACTTGTATCTTCTCTTCTATTAGAAAAGTTTCTTGCTCACCTCCACTTTGTGAACAGGATGTCAGACTTTTGTGACTGTGGACAGGGACCATCAGTGACCTCAGGCCAGCCCAGCTGGAGTGCAGCAGGCCTAGGCATGCTGTGATAGAGGGCACTTCTGCATTTCTTGGCCATGTTGTTATTGACCGTAAGCATTTGGATGTGGTCATCCTGTCCAAGAGGATTCCTGAGTGTAGTTCTGGGTAATCAGTCATCTGATTCCAAGACCTCGCTGGACTGTTTCTTTCAGTATTAGACCACTCTCAACAAGTACTTTGATGAAAAAATGACAGAATATGCTATTTTTTTCTAGAGTATGTTCTGCTTTATTTGGCATATGCTTTGGTTTGCTTCAATTTTGCAGTAAGCAAATAGGCTCCAAGCCTATTCAGCTGATATCTTGCAGGGCTTATGGTGTTTGGGTGCAAAAGCTTGTTCTTGCTTTCAGCTGGTGCGTGGCACTGGCGTGTCCAGAGTAAGGCCAAACCAACCTTTTCTGTGAGAAACCAGGCAGTACTTTGCTTAGTCTCCTGATAGTGTACTTCCTATGCCTTTAAAAATGCTCCTGTGTTTCTTAAAGCGGATGAAAAATAATCACCATGTTGAAATAAATGAAATCTCATAGGCAAGACTGATGATGCTGCCAACTAGAACTGTTTCAGTTTGCTCTTCCTCTGAAAAACTGGGTTGTACCAGATGTTAACTGGGTATAATGTGAACTTAAAAAACGATTAAGGAAGGGATAAGTGTTGGTAGTTTACTGCTGTGTTTTACATCATATCTCTTCAGTGNTAAGCGGGAAACTCTGTTGCAACAAGTTCGGACAGGTACAGTTCCTTCTGCAGACCCATGCCCCGTAGTCCATGGTGATTTGCATCGGGCTCTTGCAGACAATGCTTGGCAAGCTCCAGCAACGGGCAGGCAATGCTTGGCAGACATCCCAGGGTGCACCTGCAGACAATGCTCAGGTCCGAGCCAGGGTCTCTCTATCACAGGCATCCCACCTCAGTCAGGCCAGGGCCAGGGTCTCAGTCTCTGTCCCACAGTCTCTGTCCTGGGCGATGGCCGTGAGGCAGATGAATCTCGAACCGTCTCTCACAGTAGTTTACTGCTGTGTTTTACATCATATCTCTTCAGTGCTGTGATACATGTTTTGCAGAGGCTACTGTCACTGCAGAGGCTGCAGTCTCTCCTGCCTGTGTTCAGGAGCAGTGTTTAAAGCAAACCCCAAAGCCTTGCCATGGTAGAGGTCTGGCCAGCATGTTGTCCTGTCTGACAGTGCTTGCTGCTAGAGAATGGAGAGAACTACCGTGCACGTGTAGAATAATCCTTCTCCTGTGTGTTTTCACAGATCTTACCAGTCCAGGGATGTCCTGCATCAGATTTTGTTATCTACAGTTGAATGTCTCTCTGATGCATTTATCATCATTCCTTCCCCTCATCCACCTTGCATTTTACTTTTATAATGGCTTATTGTTAAATCAGTTTGGGTTAGGGGAGAAGGATCCTAAATTTTCATTGACTGAAATCAGATAGTTTGTTATCTGTTGAACTAAAGTCATAAAGAAATCGTTCTTCATATCTGCGAGTCACTTAGGATTTTGTAAGCATCACTCAGCTGCCAGCAGCAGTTTTGTCACCAATTTAGCTGTGTCTGGGAGAGGAGAGAAACAGCTCGGGCTGCGACTGGAGTGTGCCCAAGTCAGAGCTTCACTGGGGCTGCTGGGAGGGAGGTCTTGAGCAGAGAGTGGGACTTGAGAGCGCTTCTGCCAAGGGGTGATGGGTGATGGCAGTGGGAGGTGAGGGAGAGCTGCGCTGAGCAGTGCCTGAGGCAAGGCTGAGCACAGGGACAGCCATGGCAAATGGATTTTGGCTTTAAAATGCAGGCAGGAGAACAAGACATGTGGATGGGTTTAGGGAGGGGAGTAGCAGGCTGAAGTTTCAATGTTACTCAGATACTGACAGATGTTTCAACAAACTTAATTTGTCACCTCCCTATATAAAAATTTAGTAATTGATTCAAGTGGTATGGAATACAGTTACTGTATTAGGACCTTGTAGAATTAAGTGCAGCCACAGTTGTCCCTTGGTAACATTGGTTATTTTTCTGGTCTGTCTTTCCTAATGCACCTGAGAAAATCAGTGCAATTTATCCTTGCTGTTTTTCACTGGGAGAAATTTGATTCAATCTTCCCTTTTTTCTTTTTTTTTTNNNTTTTTTTTTTTTTTTTTTTTTTTTTTTTTTTAGTGTAACATTTCTTTTGAACAGTTTAGGGCTCAGTGATGTGAATTGAATCTGAATTTCCTTTCTCTGCTTTTCTTTTTCTGAGCTCTCCTGAGATCTTGCATCACTCTCACTTTCATGATGTTTGTGTGGCTTTACAAGGCCTCAGTTGTGAGAGAAATGGGGGTGTGTTGTCTAGTAATGTGTCAGCCTCCTGAAGGTCTGATTTTAATAGTGACAGGCTAATAGAGCAAATTATGGCAGCCTGTGAGTGCTTATTTTGTAATTGCTCAACTGGTTCTTCAAGGTCATTCTGGTGTAATCACACAGTATTGTTTAAACTGATTCCCTCTTTCTTCAGGCTTTCTGGTATGAATTATGCTGTGCCAAAATGTTGCATGCCTAATTCTCCAGAAAAATCCACCTTTTGGAGAAGGTGGGGTAGTGTGATAGTAACTTCCAAGAAACACAAGATATATTTCTCTATATATTTTCCATTGTAAATAACATTCATAATAACAACAGAAATACTTCCCACGCTCACTTTTCATTATGGTGAAGAGTGCTTGTGGAGATTCAGATGTTCCACATCATCCATGTCAGCCTTCTTTGTGGAATTTACCTTCACAAAATAACTTTTTAAAACACAAAGCATTAAAATTATTAAAAAGGATACTCAGGAATGAAAAAATAAGGCTTTTAAAATTAAATTTTAAAAAGTTAGGGTAATCCAGAAGTGACAGCTGTCTAACTTGTCACTTCCACTTGAATTCTCTGCACACAGAATTACATCTGTCAACATATGGCACAGTAACTAGATCTTGGAAGGTCCTTCTGCCATTCCCCAGTCTCTTTAGTTACATGAGGAATTTAGTGCTCTTAGCTTTGTCATCTTGGGCACTTTCTTGTTAGAGACTTTGGATAACTGCAATTTCTCTTTTGAAAGCTTAAAAAAAAAAAATTACTCTTCTAGTACTATCTAAGTACAAAGCAAACATTAACATCCTGAAATTATTAGTGCAACTCTGAGGTCCCTGAGCTTCCTTAGGACTCTTGGCTGAATGACATCCACTCTTGGTGGTTTGCTAATTTTTCACTTGTCTGTTTTCTCTGTACTATGGTTTTTTTCTAGCAGTGCTTCGCTTTGAAACAGATCTTCTAATGCATGTTCCATCAAGGCCTTTCACTGGGAGAATGTCTTTAAGTTCCTCCCTAATGAACATGAACATGCAAATAATAATTCTGGTGGTTTTGCCCTGAACTTAGCTTATTTAAGCTATTTTTTTAATGTTTCTATTTATTTACTTACTTTAGCCTTACCAACCCTGCCAGGCTCCTTGCTTTTTATGTGCCTCAAGAAAGAATTTAGCTGTAGTTTTTATACTTTTTTTTTCCTTCCGTAAATTATTTGTGAGACTGTCTCATGATTTCTTTTCTGTTTTTAGCTTGCTATTGTTTCAGCCTCATTTGGACAACTTTTACAAGATTCTTCTAATATTTTCTCTAATATGTTATTTAGCCATCTCCTTCCTTGCCTGTCATGTCATTATTCATCCTCGCTTAAATCTTTCTTTTTTTGTGATCTTTTGTATTTTCTCTAAGCCTCACATACAGTGTCTTATATTTCATTGCTTACAGACACTTAGTTTTGATTATTTTATTTGTGTCCTCCTATTTGTGTAATTCCTCTCTTTAAATTCCTTTTAAATGGTGTTTGTTCCTTCTACAGATGTTTAGGTCACTTAAATTCTGGGGGAGGGTTACACTAATATTTTTAAGAAAATTCTGCACAGTGCTTAGGATCAACTTGTTTTTTCTGACAACCTGTTCCATGAAGCAGTCATTCCTGATATTCAGTATTTTTTCTTGGCTTCCTGTGACATTTAGTGGATAACAAAAACCTCCTATTGTTTTTGTCTTTACTTTTATAACATTTCTGTGTACCTTGAGCTTGGTCACACAATACCTGCATGTTTCAATGGGATGGCTCATGTATTTCTCATTATCACTGTCTTGAATGTAAAGAAGGTAAATGAACTCCCTTAATGAATAAATAATGCCTTTGGATAAACTTCTTTTTATTAATTTTCTCCCAAAAAAAGTGTTTTTAGCTGCAGATAACTATTTCATTCTAAGTTTTTGTACTGGTTTCTTTATTTTTGAATGTGTATGCATGCCAATAGCCAGTGGACCCCCAGGCTGGAGGATATCTCTCCTTGATGAAGAAGGTTGCTTTTAATCAAAAAACCCTTATTTCTTCCACTTTTTGGAAAGTGTCTAAATAAAAATAGGGAACTTGTTCCATATCAGCATTTTTGTTCCCATAGTTTTAGACCTGAGATGCATGACTTGCATATGAGAGCTTTTTCTTAAATATCTACTCTGGAAAGATAGCATAGGGTACGGAAGTGAAGTTGTGTGACTTCTTATTTATATTTTCTCTAGCAGTGATTTGACAATCCACCACTTTGCCTTTGGAAGAATCCAGCTGAAGGCAGTGGCTTTGCAATAATCTCCCTGTCCCTAAACGGAACAATTGGTAATGCTGTGAGATGTGTAAAGGATGCTCCTTTGCACTGAGGATGGCTCCAGTTAGAGTTTATGGTTTGGGCACAGGGCAGGAACGTTTTCTTAATCCTGTCAGTACAACAGGCTTCTTGGTTAGACAGACTGGTTTTGTTGTTGTCTTTATAGTAGTCTTAGAAACATTAATATCCAACACCAGTAGGTGGGAAACTGGATGGCAAAAAGTTTAGCAAAGACATGTGAAAAATGGAACCGAGGCATGAGGTAATTGCTGTCTGAAATTCAAAAGCTCAGCTCAAGAAGAGGGAAAGACTAAAATAATTAACTGACTTTATTTCTCTTTTCCCATTTTTTTTAAATGAAATGCTTTTTCTTCAAGTTGGTATGATCTAGAGCTCTTCATTGTCACTGACTTGAATTCATACATTGTCTTGACTTTACTGTTGATTTAGTGTCCTCAGATAATGCTGTGAGAGAACACTTGAGGCTTGTAAAAGGCACTTCATTGCTATCTGGTGTAGTCTCTGTAGCGCTTGTTTAGAAGAGATCTTGGAGGTTTCTGTGTGAGTTATAACCTGGGGCAGGAGGAAAACTGCTGCACTGGAATAGCTGAATGCCATGGGGAGCCTTGCTGAGGAATACTCTTCTGGTTAACACTGCATATTTTTCTAAGCAGTATGGTATTCAGCTTTCGAAAGGCAACAGTCTTTGTTGTTCTGATTTGCAATACAGGTTTAAAAGTTAAGTGCAAACAATCAAATCATGAAGGAAAAATGTAATTTTGCTTATGATTTTTCTGTTTTCCTGTATCAGTTCTTTCAGCTTAGAGTTGCTACTGAAACAGCTATAGTGCAAAAGTTTAAAATCCAAACTTCTGCATCTGTAGAACATTTTGTACAAAAGAAAAGGAGATTTCCATCTCTGCAGTTGAACAGTGGTTCAAATTTCAAAAGCTGTTGTATCAGTCTTCAGATACTGAGGAAGATTTTAATTTTTATAAAGCTCTTTTAGCAATAAACCAATTGTCACCAATCTGTTGTTACTTTTTTCCAGGTTTCGCTGAATGGTACGCAGTTTACAGACAGTTCTGTTGGATCAGAATTCACAGGTGTTTCCCAGGTATGTGCAGTCAAATTTTGTGGGTGTATATAAAAGCAGAATTATTTACTAATGGGAGAAGAGGTTAAGCAGTATTATAAGTACTAAAGCAAACTCTTCAAAAAGAATGCTGTGTGAGATTGGGACTTTGCTGTTTGAAGTCAGTTTCTGATTATTTCCTATCCAAGCTTTAAAAGCAGTGGAAGCTTTAGTAAAATTTGATTGTTATAGTACACTGAAATTGGATGTGGATGTTAAAAAAAATCTATGCATTTTTATGGTAATAAAGTTATTCTTGGAAATAAATCTAAATACGTAGCAGAGATGCAGTTATTTCTGTTCCAACTTGTCCTACTTCCAGCTTTCATTTATGAATGTTATATCTGAACATGTTTCAGAGAAAAAATGAGACTGAGTGTTTTCTTGTAGAGATGCATCCCACATTTTTTGAAGCTTGACTAGTGGAAAAATATCTTGCTTTTCACAAAATGTGCACTTTGCTCTGATGACACTGAAGTGACATACAAATGTGACATAATTGCAAGCTCTCCTAATCCAGCAAGAGTTTACTGCTCCTGTTGAAATGGTTGCATGAACAGTCACTGTGTTCATCATGTCTTAAATAAATAAGAAACTGTAATTTTTAGTTTCATTTTAGTAGGACAGAATCACAGCAGGTATCAGAGGTGCTTATGGTCTAGATTTTGTCAAAGTTCCAACTTTCATTCTTCATTTGCATTGTGCTCTAGGAACCAAGGGCTTTAATTTGAGCTTCACATCTGTTGTAAATATGGGCCCAGTGGGGAGATTGTTAGGGTTTCACTGAGTCTGGCCAGAACAGAGATTGTTGTTCCTGCTGTGTTTGCTGTGGGTTTTTAATGACTGTGGTGCAGCTTTAAGCAAGTTATACACACACATCTTAACTTTTAGAAGTCCCTGCAGAGTGGCTGAGGTGTGTTTGCCACAACCTTTGCCTTTGCAGAAGAGTGTCAGGTTGTCTTAGCTTCTGAACTTTTACGTTTTTGTCCTCTTCTTTTCCTACTTGGTGGAAGATCTCCTGCAAAATAGTTATGAAGATGTTATCATTCTGACAGGGACCTTAATCTGGCTTAAAAAAAAATTATGAAGGAAACTTTCAGGACTAAGGGATAAGCAGCCATGGCCTCCCGCATGCAGGGATTTTAGGCATTAATGAGATCTTCAGTTGAGTGCAGGTCAGCCAAGAGGAATGTCTAACTTGGGAAATCTGTTGGTGCTTCTAGAGCCAATAAAGGAATTGGTCAGTCTTGGCCTTTTAGATGTCAGAGTGAGTCTTCCTGCATGAGAAGGTTTTTACTGCAGTAGAATCCTGGAGAGATTGTGTTCTTTTTCCTTCTTTAGTGCTTAGGTACAAATTCTAGAAGGGCCAGCAGTGAGTAAAGGTTAGCTGTTCTTACTAAATCTGTTAAATTTCTCATGAACTTTTGAAAGAGAGGAGGATACTTGTGGAAATGAATTCAGTGTTTCTGTTGGGTTTTTATGTCTAGAATTCTTAGTTTTCCTTTCCATATTGCTGTGTCTGTCAGTTTTACAAATGTGAAGAACACCAAAATCAAAGTTTGTAATGCTCTGCTGCTTTTCTTTTGATGTCAGCAATAGAAAATTGATTTGTTGTTGCTGTGAAGACAAGAAGAGAGTGAATTACAGTTTAGCTTGAACTGGTCCTTTGCCCTAAAGAACTGTTCACCTGTTCATGTACAGTTCAGCCTTACAAGATCTTTAAAGTTATGTTTTTTGTTAGTATTGAGATTTGAGCAGCATCAAGAAAAATGCTTGAATTACTTAAAGTTGGCTTTTTCTTTGAGAAAGAATTTAACTATTTTGATGCTTACATAGAAGACGTTGCTAATTAAGGTAGAGTTAGTAGTTGCAATAAAATTGGGCACATGTGTGATTCTGCCAATACGATATTTTGTTCTAGTCATCTTCTCTTATGTTTCATAAAGTTGGGTCCTCTTTGTCTTGTGCTGCCTGGTTTGTTTTTGATTATCAGCCTTGGTGAAGAGTCAACATTTCATGGCTGAACCATAGTTTCATGCACAGTAACATCTTGGAAAATAATTTTGGTTTTGAACTACCTCTGTCCTCACAAATTGCCAATTCTACTTGATTCAATGACTGATAGTGGATTTTAGGACCCTGTTGATTTGTTTTGTTGAAACTGATTTAAACTTCTATTTTGTAATAAGCTTAGCTGAAAGTGACTTTGTTTCAGGTAGTATTATAAAAGGAAATGTCACAGAGCTTCAAAGATGAGATGTTTTTCTTTTTTATCTGTAAATGATGACAGTAAAAGGAAATATCCCTTTTTATTTTTACTTACTAGATTATTACATCTAGGCCAAAATAGTTTAGAGGGAAAGACTGTAGACCATGCTCCTTGAAAACATTTTGTTCTAAATGGAAGTGTATTAATAGTCAGAATTGTTTGTCCCATGGATATTGAGACTGCTGTATTTGATTTTGGGATGCTCCAAGTACTCACCGTTTTATGAGTAGTAAAATATGTATGTTGTTTTCTGGGGGTTTCATTGTTTCTTTCAAATCTCAGAACATATTTTCTGATATGTATTCTGTGAATAACCAGTTATCTATCAAAACTTTTGTTTGTAGACACCATTTACCTTTGGCTTGGGCCAAAGGGCACCATATACAACTGGCGAGCATTGTCTTCTTTGTAGAAGTGAACGAAAAGATACTTCGCTTTCAGAGAGCGGAATAAAAAATTCTAGCAAAACAGCACTTTCCACATCTCCAAAAGCAAACAATATGCTGCATCTTCCACTGTGGGTGTGTCCAGACTGTCGAAGAACAGTCGAAAAGGAGGAGAGACATGCTACAATAGAGCAGTCTCTCGTGGTAAGTTCAAGTACCTCAGTAGACTGAGAAGATGCTTAATTATGGGCTGCATGTCACTTTGTGCTTTGGAACCACTGGAACTGTAAATGCTTAAAAAGTGCTTTAGGAGATTTTGAGTTGGTGGTCTTTAAACTGAACAGGCAAGTTGTTCCAAAAGGAAGGAGTTCCAGTTCTGAGTTGTGGAGTTTTAAGTAGAGCAGGTTCGGATCCATTTTTTTCTGAGGTTTTTGCTTTTAATTCATTGGATCTTAAGCTTTGTCCTTATCCCCTTAAGTTCAATTTCTTCTACTTTTACCAACACGACCTTACTCATTACATGTTTTTCTATTCTGTCTGCTTATGTTTTCCTCTCTTCGTGAAGTAAACTATCTGAATTTTCCTTGTTCTTTCAGGAGATTTCTTGAGTAGCTGCACTTGCACTGACACTTCCCTGCAGATTTCTGAGATTTGCTGTCTGTTCTTTCCTGTATTTTTTAACAAAGAAGCACAACTTTGCATAGCATGAATGTAATGGTTTCCTAGGCTTGGTAGCACTGCAAAGACCAATTCAGTATGTGGTGCTAATACTTCAGGTTGCGAGTTCATCCTCATGTAAGAGCTGTGCTTAGTGTTGCAGGAAGATACTGAAAGTTCGTTGACAGGTCCAGTAAAACCTCATTAGAAGTAAACTGTTGTACTGCAAAACCAAGTCTTCATGACTGACCTGGGAAGTCACACACATGGGACAATTGGAAGTACTGTACATCTGACATCTCCTTGCAGAGAGCTAACAGGCTGTGAACACACCCATAGGCACACAAAGATTTTTATTTCAGTAAATTACTATGAAGAAGGATTGTATAGAGGGCCTAGTTAAGCTCATTTTAAAAGCATTTAATGATGCTTTTTGTGAGGAAAATTTAAGAGTATCTCACTAGTTTACAACTTGTGTTTACAGATAATGTTGCTATTAACAAGGGTAGGAAATTAATCAAAAGAGATTACATCTAAGGGAATTATAGTGGTGATATGGTGGTAAGCACATCCTAGAGAGTTTAAAGCACAGCAAGACCAAGGCACATTATCGTTCAGTTGAGTCAAATTTTTTGACACATTTAAGCTCTGTTTAAGGAACTAGTAAAGAAAATAAGTGTCCTAGATGAGCAAGGAAGGCAGGATTTGCCTTCTGAACGTTTTGTTAAGTTATAGATACTCCAGGTATAAATAAAAATGTACTTTTTAAAAAAAAAATTGCAACTGTTTTATTTATTAAAGAGAATTTTTAAAAGCAGGCAGCAAATGTATTTTCCAAGATTGGAAGCTTGACTTAAAAAGGCAACTATATTAATTAGATGGCTAGTGGAATTAGAGAAGCCAACTGGGAAAAAAAGCCAAAATTAGCTAAAAAAAAATTGTTACTAGTGACTGCAAGTCAGAGTACAGGTGGTTTGCTGTAGATGTTCGTGTGTTCAGGTTGCTGTTGCTCTCATTAGCTTGCTTGGTAGCAACTACATGCAGGTTTGTTCTTACCCATGTCTGCACCCTGATCCAATATTTGGGGCACAAAAAAAACCACCTTCAGTCACGTTACTGATGTGAGAGAGGTCTCTCTCTCTGGTGCCAAGGAAATCTAGTGACAGACTTGGGAGGGTGCAGGAGAGAAGTGTGGCATGTGCTGGAGCTGGAGCACAGAGAAGAGAGAGAAACTGGAGACAAAAACAGCAGCAGTCTTGAGCAAGTGGTCTGTGTCATCTGCTAGAATTGAACAGCACTATGCACAGGAGATCACATCCATTTCCAATGGCAGCAGCTTTTTTGACATCCACTGCTATGAAATGCTATGTCTGGCTGTTACAGACAAGGAGATTTTGTTTTTTTTTACTAGAAGGGAAACTCTGGAAGCCAAACATACTGTTACATGGAGACTGAAGAGACAGTGCTAGTTTATGATTAAGTGTGGATGATGCAAGCCTTCCTTCAGTTTAGTTCATTGTTTATGCTGGAGTACATAAAGGTGATAATTATAACCAGCGTACTTTGGTCATTAGAAATGAAGCTCTGTTTGTATTGTTGGTCATCTCAGTCCATCTCTTGCATTTATTAGGTTTTTAGAAGACTTAATTCTTTGTGTCTGATTGAGTGTCCTCCCAAAATGCACGCAGCACTAAGATTTGGCACTTTATTATTTTTATTTGCCTACCTAATAACATTTCAGACCTTACAAACTGTTCGGGTTTTTTTTCTTTTTCAGAGCCAAGATTTCCTTTTGCACATGCCTCTTGGAAACAGTGGATCACAGCAGGAATCTGTAGGAGGAGGAAGAATAACTGTTGGTGCACAGACAGTGCCTGCTGCAGATCTTAGCAGTTCCTCTCCTTCAAACATAGCGTGCAACTGTGAGGCCTGTAATGAACGCAGGTAAGAACTGAGCTCAACCTCAGCAGCATGGGGGTTGTAGTCAGACTTGGACAGTGTTGTAGCTTGTTTGTAGGTGTGTGCTTAAACTCTTGAAACATGTTGTCCGACAGTAACAGTAATTTCTGGATGGTAGTATTTACCCAGTTTCATACTTTATTCTAGACATTTTCAGATCTTCTTTTTTTTTTTCTGGAATGGTAGGAACCAATACACCTATGTGATGTATACAAATAGAGGGTAATTATTTTTGTCTTCACATACAGAGAAAATTCAGCAGAGCCTGAACGTGAACCTCAGCAGCTTCAGAATTACTGGTCCGAAGTCAGATACATGGTTCGGTGTATTTATCGTCAAGCTGGGACCCCTTTGGCAGATGACCAAGACCAATCGTTGGTACCAGATAAAGAGGGAATGAAAGAACTGGTGGATAGGTATATCACTTCAAAGAATATTAATTCTATTTTGTCCAGGATTTTTCAATACTAGTTTGAATGCATGAGAAGCTATTAAATTCATATGCTGTTTGCAAGAGGAATATAAATGTGTAATTATGAAAGGGTCTCAGAATGTTATTCTTCAGAAGACCTTATTCATCAGGCAGTGTTAAGTTTAAATTGCCTCACTTGAAAATCTTACCTTATGAACTAGCCTGAGGTAGTAGTAGTAGTTAGTGCTTGCATCTTACTGTGATTGTAATACCTGGAAGAAATTTTATAAAAATCAAAAAAGATTATATTGGACATTGATCACCAGATGAGGTGGATTCCAAGCATGTCATTCTCATTTTAGAAGTCACAGTTGTAGCTTTTTTACATGTTGAAGTGAAGTTAAAGATGGGCTTCATGAGATTCTCACTGGTGGGTTTTTTGCTTTTAAGAATAGTGTGCCAAACCTTAAAAGGGATCCAGTAGGATCATCTCAGTTTGTCTAACTCAGTGTGTGGTCAAGCAGTTTTTGTTCGCCTTGCTTCCATATGTGCTTAATATACTGAGATCTGAGCAGTCTGACCAGCTGTAGTTCCTATGTGCAATTTCTAGTTGAACATAAATTCCGGTGAGGTAAAGATGCCTTTGAAAGAGAAATTCATCTGGCATTACTCTTAATATGACTGTACACCTGAACTGGCTTTAATAGATAAATAAGCATATTGCACTTTCCTTATATAAAAACTGCTTGGTTTCAAACCTGAGTTGTGTACAAGCAGAGTAATATAGTGTCCCTCCCTATTAGTCACACTTAGTTTATTTAAGTGATCAAAACGTGCAATATAGGCTTGGAAATCAAAGATGCTTAAATGTTGCATAGTGTGTTGGTAATTAAAACTGAATCACAGCTAAAATTATTGTTGATGTTATGCATCTCCTTAATGGAAAAATTTTGGAAATCAGAACATATAACTTTCTTATGTACTGAGGAGCTTTCATTACTCAGAACTGTTTTTCACTTTTGACAGAGATTATTAAAATACAAAGACAGAAACAGGATCTCAAAGAAGAAAACCTTGAATTTCAGTTGGATTATTTTTAACTTGAGTTCCTTATGGTCTCTAAAGTGTAAAATAAAAAAAAAGGATATGGTTTGGGCAGGCACCAGTGCATCCAGTCTGTGGACAGTGCGTCCAGTCTGTGGTGCTAATGTCATGCAGAATTTTTTCACAGAGCTAGTCAGTGCAGGCATTGAACACATAAAAAACAAACAAAAAAATCCTCCATTTAGGTAGCATGCAGAAGACCATGCTGTGGCTGAGTAACTGTTTTAAAGGCAGGAATTCCCACTTCCATGCTTGGCTCATGTTAGACACAGCTGGCAAAAAATGAAGTGTCTGATCATCGTTGTTGGAATAAGTAGTGTTGCCAAGTAATGTCCCTGTTTTATGTTGGAATACTTGATGGCAGTATGATAGGACTATTTTGTGAGTGGTGAGGGAAAACATGGATTAGATAGCTGCAGACTTCTATTCACCTAACTCTTAAGTACTTAGCCCATTCATTTCTTCTTCCCACCTCCCTGTGCTGTAAAAAATCCAAAGCATTCTGCGCATGCTTAAACTCCATGCACAGAAATTTAGAGTGAAATTGAATTATATAAAGTGGTTTAAAGCAGCCATTGTGTTCAGTTTTCTTCTGTAGACACAAATTTGTCACACGTTAAGAACAACATGGAGAAATTGTGAAGAAGCTTATCTGAAGAGTCTGGGTGCCTGTAGGATTGGATACAAACAGAGTTAAGAGTTTGAGCTCACAAGTTGTAGTGAAATTGTGAAGTCCAATATCAGTTTGCTCCTCAGGTGTGCAGGCATCCTAGTCCAAAAGCTACACAGGAGCTCAGTCTCATAAGTGTAGAAGTAGGGGACTTCTGATTCTAGAGTATATTCTCTGAGATTTAAAGTAGTTCTCTAAACCTGAGCCACTGAGCTTATTTTTGATGATGATAATGATAACTGGTAAATATTTCTAGGAAAATGAAAACTGCTGGTTACATGCTCTTTTTTTTTTCCTTGTCAAAAATATTCTAAAAATCAAGGCTTTGTGAAAGAGATCCTTACCAGCTTTACCAACGGTTGGAACAGCAAGCTAGGGAATATGTGCTTGAAATGAAGGTTCGTCTGCTCAGACACTTGTCCCTGGGATCTAAGGTTGCATCAACGTTGGCAACAGAAGGGTCACCCCAGGCACAGCAGTTCATCTCACTCCTATTGGAAGAGTACAGTGCACTCTGTCAGGCAGCGTGTACAATCAGCGCCTTCCTAGTTACTCTGGTAAGACTGAAAAGCAGCCTGTGTGCTCCTGTGTGCCAGGGCTAATGCTGACAGAGTTGTTTCTGGGCTCTTTCACATGTCTTCTGTGGTTGGAAATTGTAAGGTTCTTTTTCTGTTTGTTCTTAGAGACAGGGAGATCCTGAAAATGCAAATTAAATATTCAGAAGTGTGGAGTAGGCATCTCTTACAGTGGCTTGATGAAATTATTTTTTGTTCACAAAGAAAATGGTGGGATGTTGTTTGTGGCACTTAGTCTGAAACAAATCTTTAAGCAGATTTACAAAATATTAGACATCCTAATGTGGAAAACACTTCTCTTTAATCTTTAAAGGTGTCTTGACAACCATGATTAAGTGACACCAACTTCTGTGTGTAGCACTAACTTAAATTGTTTCTATGTTCAACTTTTCACTTAGCTCCTAGGATGGCTACCTGAAAAGATTGTGTTGCCTCAGACTTCATCTCCTATGTCATTTATTATTTCTAAGGTTCTTTCTTAAATGCTTTTTTTGTCAACTGATTGTGATATTAGACTTGGGATTATATTTTGGGTATAAAAGAGGCAGTAGCTTTAAAAATTTCTTCTTGAGTAACTGTCCATCAAGTAATGTAGTAAACAAATTCTGTAATTCTATTTGTTTAAGGTCTTAGAAGGTTATTAATCATGTTTTGTTATTAATCCTTTCTTGTGCATCCTTTGTTAATGTCCTTATCCTGTCCATTCCTTTTCTTGCATAAGCTCTGTGCAAATAGAAAAAAAAAAAAAAGGTGGCTGAAATGGGGAATTTGGATTTTATTGCCTGTTAGGTGAAAGTGACTGTCTAGGTGGGTAAAGAGAGGAAACAGTAGATGGAACATAGACTATGATGGCCGCAGGTGAGGATATGAAGTGGAGAGAAAGCAAGAGTTTCATTACTGAAGTAGGGCTGTCAATAAAATTAAATGGGCAAAGCAGGAAGATGTTCCTTCAAAGAAACTTGAGCATATCTGATGTTTTTTTCCTGTTGTCAGTGCTCTGTATTTGCAGTGGTCTGTATTATCTTTCCCAGCTTTATCACTTAGATACAGACATGAGGTCACTCCTATCTCCTGTTTATTGGCTGCTTTTAACAGTCATTAAGTTTCTAAGAAGGTGCTTGAGAGAGGGTTGCTCTTCAGGTTGATTTGCATTGCAGCTTGTTCAGCTGTAAAGCGACTGGTTTGCAGTGCACCTTTGCTTTCTCAAAGTGGATCTGCAATAATGAACCCATTAGTGCCAGAATTACACAGCTGATCAGAAAATAACCATTTTATACCTTTTCCCTGGCAATTACTGTGAACTAGTAATCATGAAAACTTGGTAGGTATGGGAGATTAAAATAATAGCCATGAGCAAACAAAAGATGCTTGAATTCCCAAGTCAACCCCTTTTCTGACAATATTAAAAGTAAAATGAAATTCCTCTCCTCTTTCAAAAAACGAAGTGTGAGAAAACACAAGATATGCCCGATTTTTCATGTCTTTTTCCTTCTGCAGTCCAATATGTACTGAAAACTTCTTTCTACTAAGCTGTGACATTGAGAAACTGAAATGGGAAAATGTAGGATACTGTCTCTTGTCATACATTTCTTAGATTTATTAAGTAACATTTTATTAAATGGAGTAGTATGTCACAGCTTTCCACACAGGTAATAGGGTTCCTAGCTTTTTCAGTGTGCATGGATGTTTCCTCTCAAGATACCAGTGCACTACGGAAGAAGCAGTCTTTTCAGCTAAAATACATAAAAGGCACCCATCATCTCTAAACTTAGTGCTGCCTTCCTTTTAAAGATAAAAGCTTTGCACATAGTGTACTGTAGAAAGGCATATCATGCCTTGAACCTCCACCTGTGAGAAACTGATTTCTCAGTGAAATTATGAGCAGTTGTCCTTCCTTTTGAAGGAATCTGTCTGACTTCAAGAGCAGGAACTAAGGCTTTGTGCTCCACCAGTGCACAGGGAATGATAGATTATACTGACTGCAATTTGGAAAGACTGTGGTCAGTACAGAAGGACCCTCAAGTACATAGCACAGCAGACTAGAGAGGGAAAGTTGCCTGATATTTCTTTATGAGAAATACCATAATCTGCATAGATACACAAGATTTTATAGATAAGTTTTGATGGTTTTGTTCACAACATAATATGGAAATTCTGTAAGAAATCAACCTGTCTCAGTGACCCTTGAGAAATTATTAGCATTTTATAGAAATTTAGAATATTTTGATGACATAATACTCAAGCTGAAAAAGTACATGTGTCTTGTGCAACTCAAAAACTCCCACCACCCACCCTTCTTAATAATAGTCCTTTGAACTTAATTGGTTTTTTAAATAGTGATAGTCTTGTCTTCCGTCTGATATAAATATGTTTGGTTGGTTTATTTTTTTTAACCCACTATTAAAAACAAGACTTTAAAATTCCGGAGTATAATGGTGTTTCTGGGTGCTTGGGGTTATAGTGTTTAAGGCCCACTTGCTGATCTGAGAGCCAGAATGCTTGCATTTAATTCTGCTGTGTGGGTGAGTCCTGGTGTAGAAAACCTGCATACTGCTGGCCGTATATGGGAAAACTTGCTGCCTTGAAAAGTGTATTATACATCTTTTGAATTCTTGTGTTTTAATGATAATAGTTTTAAGGTTTAGCTTTTGAAATGACATACAATTATGTGTTAAATAACCTCAAATACAAAAATGTTCTGCTTACAAGAGGAGTAAACTGTTGGTCTCGTCTATTTAGAGAATTTCATTTTTTAAGCTGTAGTTGAGGAGAACTGTTTATTTCATTTTTATGTCAGTTTTGAATAAAGATTATAGGTTGACATTGCATATGTCTTATACTAGATAAGTTCAAAAAACTGAAAAATAATAATCAATAGACAAATGTTTGACAAGAAACCCTGAGAATTACAGGTTCAGATCATAAAATATGTCTTTTGATGCAGAAATGAATGGGAACATTGAATAATGTAGACTAGTATTTTTTTAAAATAATTTAAAAAAAATTCATGATAATTTAAAAGGAATGATGCTATGGTTATTTAAGTCATTAAAATTTGCTTAAATTCTGAGGGTTTAGGTAATAAAACTGTGTAAGATCTGAGCTGGTTCATCCAGCCTGTAGGTTGGAAATTAGACTTTAAAAAAAATCCTTGCCTTGGACAGAATTTTTTTTTTGTTCCCTAACCCTAGCTTATTTCTTGTTGTTTTATCATTATAGGAAAATGAACATTTGAAGAAATTTCAGGTGACATGGGAATTGCACAACAAGCATCTGTTTGAAAATCTGGTATTTTCTGAGCCACTGCTGCAGAATAGCTTGCCAACGCTTGTGTCACAGCTAAGGTAGAGTTTAACTTCTGTTTTGTGGTTTCAAGAAGAAATGAAAACCCATGTTTGCAACCACAACATTAAAAAAAATCTGCTGCTACAATTGAATTGGTAAAAATCTTTGTGGATCTGTCTTGAAAAGTGTTGTTGATTGAGCAGCTGCTGTCATAACTTGCTTGTCAGAAGAATTACAACCCTCATTTGCTTAGTTGTAGGTTACCCAGTAAAATGACAGCATCCTGTGTAAATACTGATGAATAGTACTGTTTTCAATTACCAGGCATTGCTGCTGTTTTTACAGCTCTACAAGTAAATTAAGGCCTCATTGCCTTCTACTTCCCGTAGTGCTCAAAACTGAATTTGGAGTTTTAAGCCATCTCTTTATTGGAGAAAGCAAAAGAAACAAACCCCCTTGCTGTATGCTTGTAGGTCTCATGGCTTTAAAGCTCCTGAGGTATTAAATGGTATGTTTTTTTAGCAGGGTTCCTCTGCTTGTAATTTATGTACTGACAAAGTGTTTGTGCTTTCTAGACAAGTATTAATAGAAATTTTCTTTACCCTAAGTCCAAAAATTTTTACCATGCAGTTGTGGGTGGTCCATGTTGACCTCTCAGTCTTGTTTGTGATGACACATTTATGATCTATGTACATGTGTTTCAAAGGTATTGTCTTGGGTAATTTTCCATGGTACAAGAGCAGTTTGACTAATTCTGTTACAAGAGACTTTGCTCACAGTGATTGAAGAAATTTCTTTTGAGTCCTCTTTTTGCTAGTAGATACTAGAAAGGAAAAGAAGAGGAACACAGTTTAATTGTTGCCAGGCTCAGCAAGAAGTCTAAGGTCCCTCATAAGTTACCCGTTTCCTTTAGCTTAAACTGCCTTGATATTGAAAGCCTTTCTCTGCCTGCCTCCAGCAGTTAATTTTGTTGCTGTGTTCAATGGCATGCTGTCTAATTGTGTAATTTTCCAGTGGTCTGTGGCTTCTTTTTCTGTGACTATCCTTCATCATGTCCATGCTTTTTGATGAGGCCTTTCTTCATCTCTTAAGTACAGCAATCCTGACTATATAAAAATGTTTATATTGCCTTAATCTGCAGAGCTGAGAATGGCCTTAGTGAACTTTATGGTCATTTCTTCACAAAAGCATTTTTCATTTCATTTACCTGTTCTTCTCAAGTGCTACTGCAATTACAGTCAGAGTAACAGAAGTTGTTTTTCTGCTGTCACTGTGGTGACAGCCACCTTCAAGCTTACAAATAATGATGAAACCAGAATCTCTTCCTGCAGGAGTTTCTTTTCCAGTGCATTTTTATTTGCTAGGTAGTTTATGTGAAACAGTCTTCAACTTAGGTTTTGCCTAGTTTGATTCACATTAATCATTTTTTAATAGGAAAGGTTCAGCACAAGCTTCCCATTTCTAGGTCATATAGTGTAGGAAGGATATGTTTCTGCCTTCCAGTGGAAATTGGTGGCAAAATGTTCCATTACAGAAGCCTCAAATGGAAAAGCAGGGATCAGCCTAAGTCCTCTGGACATTTGGTCTACAGAGAATCATTTGTGTAGTAGAGAAAGTATTGCCAGTTTCCTCACAAAACAGCATTGGCCTCATTATTTTTTCTTCTCTAAGAGAAATGTGAAATGGTATTTTGACATCTCAGGTTCACTTAGATTTTGGGTGTTTGTCCTTTCTTTCATCCTTTGCTTAAATCACCATATTTTTTGTATATCTCTGGCTTTTTAAAAATATGTAGTTGATGTTCTGTGGTTAGTTCTGAGGATGCTTATCAGGTGTCAGACTAAAAAAGGTGTTCACATAGGGAGGTTTAAACAGCAGCCTTGAGGGATAGAGCTTGCTTAGCTGATACAAGATCAGCTGTGTCAGTATTCCACAGCTGACAGGGGACATCTGCTGGGGTAAACCACCAGAGTCTTAATGTGTTCTATCTTGTTTGGCTACATAGTCAGCATCTGTGGCTTGTTTAGGAGGCAGCTCAGCTGCACAGTCTGCAGACCAGCTGTAAGGGCTGTCCGTGGCTTAACAAGAGTTAATTAGACAGCAGGGCTTCTGGGTCAGATGCAGTATTTTGTAAGGATGTATTTTCATAATGAATATTTAAGGAAATACAGTCCTTTCAGAGGTGAGTGTGTGGTACTTCCTGATGAAGGTGTCAATATGAAGAGTTTCGTAAAGGTTAAGTGATGTTGATCAGGTTAAGATGCTTCTGATTAGATTTATCTTCTGACATGCCTCCTGCATTCACCAAACTGCTTTATTGGGGTGTGGTAATAAAGGTACTGATACCTTGGGCATCTCTGTCCCCTTCACTCTCCCAGCATGGGATGGGACAGTGGTGAGGATAATTGCAGAGCTTGAGTTAAATGTGATTGTTCAAAAAAATTGTGCTCCTGATCAAAATATGTAGGCATACAGTTTGTCAACAGGTGTGGCTTGGAAGTCTCAATTACTTTAAAATGAGCAATTCTTGTTAAATTTTATGTATGTGTTATCCTTTTTATTACTTTTTTTTACTGCAATCCAGAAACATACTCTACCTCTATTTAGACAACTCAAATATTACCTAGATTGTTGCTTTATACTTGCCTTGGGGGGTGAAAGTATATTTACTAGTATCATGTTAGCTTTACTCAGAGTCACAATAAAAAATTAAAGTGTAAATGCTGTTGCCTTGCTAATACAGATTTCTTTTTTTAAATTTACTTATTTTGCTTCTGACTTGACCATATTTTAAAAAAGATTTTGTGCATAACTACTATTTGAAAGTGTAGTACTACTCAGGAGCAGTTATGAGAACAAATTACTGATTTTTATGCAGGAGGGATCTGATTTTCACGTAATTACATAATACCAGAAAAAAAGGTTCCAAAAAAAGTAGTAAATTGTGGTCTAGTAATAGGAGTTGGCAGTGTTTGCACTAAT
>VZTR01000443.1:277227-293107 GCA_013400775.1 Chaetops frenatus | reverse complement strand
CATATAACTGCATTGTCATTCAGAAAGACAAAGGCATAAATCAAGAACAAGATTAATTTAAGCCAGGAAGCATTTGGAAATCCTAATGGTTAAAGTGAAAGAGAATAAAAGGAAAATTAGTGAGAGAGAGAAATCTTTCCACTCACATCATAGCAAATATTAAAAAGCCTTTTTTATTTTATTTGACTTGTATGAAAAAGGAGGCTTGGAGGTTTTGTGTGTTGGCTTTCTTTTTCAGACTCGTCTGCTGCTAAGTTGTGTCAATCAACTTCAATGATATTTAAAAAGAAAGGCATTCAAAACATCCAGAAAACTTCCTCAGTAGGACAGCTCATCCATTTACAAATGTAGTTATGGATAGCTGTTCCAACAGATGGTTTGTGACAGACTCATCTGGAAGGTCTATCACAAAGGTGTTTCTGTTAACAGGAATAAATAAACGGTTTATCATTTTGTATTGATAAAAGCATATGGTGTTCCATCTTAAAACTGTTTCATGGCCAACCTGGGTTTCAGCCAGTGAAGATTATATACATAGCATGCAAAATTGTGTCCGATTAAAATTTGTAATTATAAATTGATGGAGATACTGGTAGCATATTTGCTACTAGTTAACCGATTTAGTAACATTCTTAGAATTGTATCTTTAGCGTTTGTGATTCTGCTCTGAGACTTCCCAGCACATTTTGTTACAGGTACATTATTTGGGAGGAGGGAGGGGGAAAGGAGGATTCACTTCACTAATCCTATTAAAACAACATTAACAATATATCCTATGTCTGGATCTGAATTATTGAATGTGTAATTCTAAATCCTGTAAAGACACTTCAGTAATTATATGAGTCTTAATTACTCTGTGTGTTTCAATTGAAGGGAGTGATATATTAGCACCGGCACTATCAGAAATAAGACCCGAAGCACTTCCTACTACATCTAGCAATGAAACAACAGCAATTACTGACAGCAAAGAGAAAAAAAATGCTGCAAAGAAGAAATGTCTGTACAATTTCCAGGATGCCTTTATGGAAGCTAATAAAGTTGTCATGGCAACCTCTTCTGCCACTTCTTCTGTCTCCTGCACAGCAACTACAGTGCAGTCAAGCAGCAACCAGTTCAAAGTATCATCCAAGAGACCTTCATCAATAGGTAAGGATTTCTAACTCACATACAACTTTGGTAATTGGCTCAAGTACATTTAGTTAACATAAGGATTTATATAAGTGATTAATTTAGTAATATTATGTCTCTTGATGGTTTTTGGTAGTTCCTGTTATTACTCTTGAATTAGTCTCTGTACTTCTGGATTGAAAAACTTTGTGAAAGACCTTGATGTTGGGGTTTGAAATTAGTAATAGAAATGTGTTGAAATACTGCTGGTTTTTATAGAAGCTGAGAATATATAGTACTTTGTATGATTTTATGGATAGTTTACTAATTATTTTTAATTGTAAGTGATTTCTTTTTTCCCCCCAATTTAGGTGAAGTGTTCCATAATATTAATAAAGAGGACCATAGACATTCTGCACCAGTTGCACCACGAAATAGTCCTACAAGTTTAGCATCCCTTCCTTCACTGTCTCCTGCTGCACTGTCTCCAGCCTCTACACCACATCTTCCAAATCTTGCTGCTCCTTCTTTCCCCAAAACTGCTGCAACAGCCCCTGGATTTGTGGATCCTCATTCAGGTCTTTGTCCTACTACAGTTGCACCTCCTACTTCAACCACAGACAGCTCTGTAAGTGCCCCACCAAGTGTCTGCAGGTAAGTTCTTCGTTATTCTCGCCATTCTTTTTTACAATAGAAGGGAGATGAAAATACAGGTAGCTCTTCTCCTTTGCTACCGGTTGAAGTGAAAGCTGTGTTTGTGTTCAGCAAATGAAACCAAGTGCAGATACTTAGTATGTAACTTGCTGTGAGACTTCACAAATATGATTTTCACTGTGAAGTCCGGTTACTGAATTTAGAGACTTGAAAAGAAATGTTTGCTCACTTTTTGAAATGTTACCTCGGATATACAAGTCGAACTGTTCTTTCTTACTCTCATTACTGGTTAGTGGTTGCTGCTGCTGAGACACAAACCTCTTGTATAACATGCCTGTTTTCTGTCATTTTGGCATTAGATGGCTGTGAAAACTTAGTCTGTAATTTAGCTCAAAATATAAAGAGGTCATACATGGTCTTGAAACCTGCCACACAGTGACACATTTTTCCGACTACACTTAAGACTTCTTAGATATCAGTCCTGCCATTTATACAGTGGTTTCGGTGTGGAAGGGTATTGTGATTTCTGAAGGTTTTCAAAGGTCTTGAAGGTGGGAAGGACTTTGGTGGAGCTGTATTTTGGTAGTGTTATGTACTGTGGCAGGCTGACAATGGTGCCAGCTCTCTGATGTGTCTGAAGGGTGGAGATATAACAGAAAAGCAGTTGAGTCATTGCTCTAAGCTCTGACTTGCAAGGCTGTGATCATGGATGCTATGAATGTAGTCTCCTGGCTGCTGTAAGTTTTCGGAAGATAATGTGAGATTTACGTAGAGTTTGGTAAATGCTTCTAAAAATGCCCTTGTTTCTATTATCAACCATTTTTATTGATAATATCTCAAGTAACTTCTTTAGTACTTGAGAAATTATTGCAATTCTGTAAAGAGTTTTTCTTACCTAGTGTGGGGAGATCATTGAATGTGGACTATTGAACACAGTAGAAATCCAACTTTTTTATCATTGTTTCCAGGTGCCAACATGATATTTTTAGTTCATAAAAAAAAAAATGAACTGGGAGAGACCCAGAAACAGTGATTGAATTCTGGGGAATGAGAGAGAGGTTAGAAAGAAGACTTATACTATATTTTGTAGATAAGACAGACTGCGGCCTGTTTTCACCTTTCTAGAATAAAAACAAAGAAATACTAACAACAGACAAGAGAGGGCATTTTTTTAATACTTCTTTCTTTGAAGCAAAATTACGTCAGTTGTAGAAGACCTGGGCTGTAGAGACGTGTGTGCAGTTGCACCGTACTCTGGGGGAATCAGCTGCCTGCTTATGGAAGACGTGTACTAGTATTTCCCCTTCAAAATCAAGCTGCAGATAGGGTAGTGGGAACGTTTTGGTTTTAGCCTACCTTGGATTTTTTATTTAAGTCAAGAGCTTGAAAATCTATCTAAAACCAGGAGATTTGCAACTACATTTGAAACCTTCCTCATGCCACAAGTGGTGAGATGGGCAGCAGCTTCAAAACTGGAGTCACTACTTCTAAAATACGTTACCTGTTTAAATCCAGAAAGAACAGTTCCAAAACTCACTCTCTAGGCTGCTTGTTCAGGGAGTCACTAAATTAGTTTTTCATCAATCACTTTCCTGTGTATCATTTTATCCTTCTCCTTGGTTTTTAATGTCTCCATTTGCAAGCTAGTGGATGAAGGCTTTAGAATTTGCTACATCACTGGTAGCTGATATCCCAGTTTGAACACCATTGTTCCTGGCAGATGCAGACATAAGTGTATGAGTGTCTTTAAAAAAACAAAATTATTACTGCTTTATGTATATATACATATATATATAATTATATCATTATATACCTTATTTATTATCACTAAGGTTTTATAAGCTTTTTTTTTTTTGATTTAACATATAGTGATCCTGATTGTGAGGGCCATCGCTGTGAGAACAGTAACACATATGATCATCAGCAGTATGATGGAGAGGAGAGCCAGGATGAAGATAGCTGTTCAGAGCATAGCTCCAGTACCTCAACTTCCACAAATCAGAAGGAAGGAAAATACTGTGACTGCTGTTACTGTGAGTTCTTCGGCCATGGAGGGGTAAGTTTTTGTATTTTAAATTGCTTTTGTTCACTTTTTTGTCACTTACTCGTCATCACTTGCATGTGATTTATCAGACTGCATCAAAGGCAATGGCTTTGGATCTCATCCAGCAAGTTGTAAAAGGAGTTAAAAAGTAATTTTCCTCTTTGAAACGAAGGATTGAAATAAACCTTCCCAGTTCAAAGCATTTAAGAGCAATAAAAATGACTAAAAGATTTAGGAAGCAACTGACTTGGATAATAGATACCGTGTTTGATTGAAACTGCAAACAGGGGCATTGAGCCATTTAAATAACTTTACAAAATTCATTCACTCCCCTGTAGTACTGTAGTTACAACTAATGTGATGAGGTTGGGTAGATGTATCCTTTATATAGGGCATTAGCAGTTTATGAGCTAGTCTGCTATCTGTAAAAATAGCAATCCTCAAAGTATTCACTTTTATATGGTATATAGAAGGAGAAAAATCTCTAGATTTTCAGCTAAAATGTAACACAATAATTTTTTCTTAACTTATAAATCTATGTATGACCTGTTTTAAGAATCAGTTCACTGGTACAATTTGAGTTGCTGGAATTTTTCCTATTTGAAGTAAAAGCTCAGTTTATTCGCCATGTATTTGATCAGGTGCAGTTTCATCTTAGTGCTTCAAGTGAATTAAAAGCCCCTGCCATGTGTCTTAAAGGGGCCAGGGAGGGGATCCCATTTCTCCTTGCATGCTCCCCACCATGTCTGTGCTTGATCTATGTTTGATAGTTACCTGACTGCACAGTAAGTTACTCATGTTGCTGAAGTGGCAGAACGCGACAGGATTTTTAAGTTAATAGGCTTTTGTTTTGGTGGTTTAGTGAGTTGAACTGGTGTAGCTGCAAACAGATGGGCACCAGATCTGGTGCAGGAGCAGAGAGGGTAAGGCATCAGGATGAGAGAAGCACTGAGAAGTTGCAGGGCAGGAGCAGTGGTTGGGAATACAGATATGAAATACGATGCAAGTATTTCACTTGCAGCAGTGTTAAGTTATTGATAGGACTCTGCTGGAGGGTGTGCTGCCAGGCTTCAGTGCAGAATAATCAGCCCTTCACAGGTACAGCCCAGAAGCCTGTGTAGCCCAGCTTCTGAAACAGATTTAATAAGAAACACACACAAAGCAAATGTCTGCTCCTTTGAAATTTTCAAATACAACATACCAATGACGAGTGAATATGGAAATATAAGTCACAGTATTTTTTTTCTTGCTTTTAGAGGTTATTTCTTTGTCTTCTCACTCATGCCATCCCCCTCAAGATCAGCTGTTCTTTCAGTTGGAAAACGTAGTTCAGAAGGCAGCACCAAGTCTAGCAGGTCCATTGCCTGTTAAATACACTAGGTTCACATACATACAATGAGTCTGATAGTCCTGTTTGGACTTTCCATGTTATTTGAAGGGAAGTCTAAAATTTCAAAACCTCAGAAGCATTAAGTCAGTGAAACTTTCCATTTAGTCATTAAATTTTTGTCTTGTGTCCTTCAGCCTCCAGCTGCACCAACCAGTAGAAATTATGCAGAGATGCGAGAAAAGCTTCGTTTACGTTTGACAAAAAGGAAAGAGGAGCAGCCGAAGAAACCGGATCAGATCTCTGAAAGGGAAAGTGTTGTTGACCATCGAAAGGTGGAAGACTTGCTACAATTTATAAACAGCTCTGAAACCAAACCAGTAAGCAGTTCTCGTGCAGCCAAGCGAGCCAGGCATAAGCAAAGAAAGGTAAGACATGAAAGTATGTTTTTCCTAGACCCCACACTTTTGAATCTGTGCACTCTCCTTAAGTATGCCACTGTATTCTGAATAATCTTAACGCTGTAATTGTTTTCTGTGTAGTTTGTGCTACACTGCCAGTTTTACACAGCTGGCTTACCTGTTCTGGTGCTACCTGAGAAGTTATGTACTAGACTGGGAGGATTCTTCACAATGCCGTTGCCATGTGTTTTGGTGCAAGTCAGCTTTATATTGGCATTTCCCACACTTCAGAAGGTTATTTCTGAGTATCAGAAATGTTACAAATTTTATTGTTTTGTAGCATTGACATTTAAAAGCAGGGGAAGTTAGAAAGTCATTGTTTCTGTGCTGGGAATGATGTGAAGCCACGAAACATAGTTTTGTGAGAGAGGAAGAGTTGAGATTTGGTATTTTTAAAATAATTGCACTGAGCACCTTGCTGTCTTGATTGACAGAGGGTAAGTGCTGTGCCATGTGATGACACAAAGAGTTATCCCAAGCTGGAGTGGTAAGCTGCAGAGAGGGGGCAGGGAAGAAAAAATTACAGGTTGCTTTCAAATGAAAATCAGCAAAAACGATTTCTGAAAAACTCCAGTGTGTAGCAGTGAAATTATTTTTTGGAAACAGTATTTGCTGAGGATAATATAGGAGGATAATACGAAAGAGGAATAACAGAGGAAATATCCTTTTTTTTTTTTTTTTTTTTTTTTTTTGNNNNTTTTTTTGAGTTGGAACAAGCAGGAAACCTTTTCTTACAGCAATTCAAGTATCAGCCTTAAGTATAAAGTTCAAGGCACAATGAGATTGGTTGCTGAATGTTTTTGATTTCTGGTAAGTGTGTTATGTGATCGCACTGTAAATATTTTCTTGTTTGTGGATTTTCTTCTGACGCTACTTGTGCATTCTTTAAATGCTTCCATGCATTTGGAAGACCTGATGTTCACAAGTTGAACTCCTTATTCATGTTGTAGCATTATTCAGCATCTTGAGGGCTTAGATTATTGATTAATAAAATTAACTGTGTGAAATTTGCAATGCAAAATTGACTTTGCTCTTAACAGTGCGGTTCGAGCNAACACCCAAACCCCAACAGAGCATAAGAACTGGAAAATTACCACAGGGTCATTCTCATGAGTCATTCTCATTTTTTGAATTACTTCTGTTGCTGTGAAAAAGTAATGCCATACAGGCACCTCTAAATGTGCAAGAAAATAAATGGTCATGGTTGTTCTCATGTTTCTTTTTGCTAATGATGCAAGATCAATGCTGCACAGCAAAGTTTTAGGCATTGGCAGTAATGGCTGGCAAAATCTCTACTGTCTTTGTTTTGGTTAATGAACTAATGAGTGACAATAGAAAACTGCCATCCTTAGAATTTTTGACAACTTCTGATGTAATTATTATTTGCTTAGTGTTTTGGTGCAGAATTTTTTTCCTGATTTTTCTTCCTAACATTCCTGAACTCTGAAGCAGAGCAACTCTGCTACCATAGCAAGAGAACAGGTAAATGATACAACCTGATGCAAGCTTGAATTAGCTTAGAAATACACAGTCTTTGGAAAGGAAGCTGAAATGTTTTGTGGATATAGAAAACTTTGACATGAAGCTAGTCTTAGTCTTAATAGCAAAGAAAAGATCAACAGTGGGTATTAACAAAGGTCAGATGAGTTACAGAAACATGGAAAATATGAAGAGAGAAAGGATAGTAATGTATTTAAAAGGGCAGCCATTGTATACTTATTTGCTTGCTCTGCAGACTTAGAGATTAAGTATGTTAGTATAATCCTAGAATTTATAACATTCATAAAGAAAACTAGTAATAATCCCTAAAACTCTTCATTTCCAAAATATTTGTCATTTTCAATAAGCCTATTGTTACTTTGCAGCTTGAAGAAAAAGCTCGACTTGAAGCTGAAGCCAGGGAGAGGGAGCATCACCAGTTGCTTGAGGAGCAGAGGCGGCGTGAGGAAGAGGAAGAAGAGAGACTGAAACAGGAATTACAACGGCTCCAAGAGCTTCAGCAGTTGCGGGCTGTAAAGAAAAAGAAGAAAGAGAGAACAAGTAAGGACTGTCCGAAGGTGGACCTGCTCACTAGGAACTGCCAGGCAGTGAAGGAACCTGTCCCAAACACACCTGAAGACATTCAGAATGGTACCCTTGAGCAATCAGAAAAGATAGAAACCTCAGCTCGTTCACTGTCAAGACATGTGAATCACACAGAACAGAGGCCAGTTCTAGAGACGGGCTGTGAACTGTCCAATCCTGTAAACACTAGAGACTCAAAGCTGCTTTATCAGAAAGAGGGCAGTGTAAAGCAGCATGAGCCCCTCTCTTTTCTGCTTGATATTATGCATCAACATAAAGAAGGAAGCAGCAAACAGAAACTAAAACAGATGAACAGACAGTGTGTTGAACAAGTGAAAAAGCCTGTTGAATCCCCTAAAGCAGCTGAGATTCAGACTAAAACCAGAAACCAAATAGAACCCAAAGCAAAAGCAGCAGAGCTCCCAACACTTGCAGAACCTAAAAAAGATGAGAAGAAATTAAACAATAACAACAAAAAACAGTTGAACCATGTAAAGGAAGAGAAAGCACCCGTAACAAGTGAATCCCCATCACCAAGTGAACAGCAGCAAAATAATAAGCTAATACTTGCAGATTCTCCTCAACCCAAAGGCAAGAACAAGAAAAACAAGAAGAAAAAAGGGGACAAAGTCAACAATTCCATTGGTAAGTGTAAGAAGGTTGCAGAACTTGGGTTATTTTCTATTGCTGCCATTTAATTCCATAAGTCTGATGTCTTTATCTTCAGGCATTCCTGTCAATGTGAATTAGAGAAACTGAAAAATTTGTGTCAGGAAAACTCAAGTCATTGGTATTATAACAATTAAGAGATGGATAGCGTTCTAGTAAAGAAGCTAGGATGCTTTCAAAAATAAACAAACAAGGGTGCTGTAGGTTTTGTAGGGGGTTTTGTCAGTTAGGCTTTCCAGGAGACTGGCTTTCTTTTCTTGCCTAAAATAAATATAACATTTAATTCAATATTATGTGGAAATCTCTTCTGAATTTCTTTAAAAGCAAGATTGTTTCTTGCATTAAGATTACAGTATGAAGTTGGTCTTGCTTTGTAGGCAAGGGAAATAAGGGGATTCTGCAGTCAAAGAATGGTCATTCATGCATAAATATGTGTTTTTTTCCAGTGGAAATAGTTCTTTTCTTAATTACATTAAGAGGTAAGTAAATAAGTAAAAAAAAAATTACTATTTTTTATTTGCTAGAGTGAAAAGTTGCAATGGGATGTTAATTAATTGATGAAGTTGAGTGTGTTCTCCTTATTAGCTCAATCTGGTAAACAGAATTTTTTTATTTCTCAGATAGAAATAATAAAACCATAGAAAATTGAGTTAACTCAAGCAAGTTGCACTTGAATAATTTTATTTCCAACTTATTTTTTGTTTGCCTAAACACATCCAACAGCTAATAGCAGAGCTGAGAAGCACATGCAGTTCTGGCCTCTTGACGTTATGAGCACAGTAGTCAAACTGCTGTTCTCAGGCACCTCTTTATTCCTGCACATCCTTGGTCCCTACTGGGACTGCCAGTTGGGATGGCATTTTTGTGGTGTGGACAGCTGTCTGCTCAGAGCACCCAGTCATTCCCCTGGGATCACCTGGTAGCTGAGTGATAATGTTGCATAAATTCAATGTACGCTTGCTGCCGTTCAAACTGGTAAGCACAGTAAGAGAGGAGACCTTCATGCCTTGGCAGTCTCTGCCAGTGTTTCAGAATAGCTGTGATAAGCTTTGTTATAAAAATTTAAAGCTAATTCCTGGTTGTTGGAAGTGCTGGGGGTTTTTTAGTGATTTCATGGTTGGATTGGGTCAGCCCACTATCTTTTTTTTTTTAAACCTGGTGCCTGATGTTTCAATTCTATGTCAATCAAGCAGCAATACAGTATGGAACCATTTTCTCTGGCACTTTAGTTCTTGTGCATATGCTGTTGTGGTGTGTTTGGGTTTTGGCTCTTTTAGTTTGCCAAAAAGAATGTACTCCAGTGATTGGAGCAAGATAGAGCTCCAGAACTGGAAGCAGAAAGAGAAGACTGGAGACAATTGAAGGTTATGGAAGAAGGGTGGTGGTGGAGGGTGTTTACTGTAGAAGAATGTGGGTACCTTCCAGCAGCTTGTCCTCCTCCCTGCCCCCACCATTTTTTTTTCTCTTGCTTAAATCAAGCGTACCTACAATCTCCAAAAGTTAATGTTTAAATGTGAAAAAATACAGGGAGGTTTCTGAATTTTTCAAGAAAAAATTGTGCTGTTCTCTGTAGAGTTGGAATTTTAGTTTAAGTAGTTCTGACTTGTGAGCTACAGGAAAGATCATGTAATACATGATTTTTCATGTGGTGATAATTTTTTTAAGACATTGGGTTGGTGTACCAAATTAGCAAAGACACAGAAATTGAACTGAGAAAAAAACAAAGTAGAACTAGGGTAATTGAGAGAACATGAAAAGAGGGAAACAACCTGAGTTTTCAGATAAAGTGTTAAAGCAGTGAATATTACTGCTTTTGGCAAGATCTGTTTCTTAAAGAAATTTCTTCTGGCAGAATTATTTTAACTCCTTGTTATAAAAAGGCTGAGAAAGCTAGGAGTGTTTAGGGAAGCCCCATGTTTATAGGGGTTTCTGCTTCCTCAGAGGTAAGTTGAAAAGCAAATACATGCAACTTTTAAAACTACCACAAGTGTCTTTACCAAGAGTTGTGTATTCTCATCATCTCAAGAGTTCTGGAGTCCAGGTGTGTGCTTGGTGGTTCTGGTTACTTTCTTTGTCTCACCCATTTTTTGGAATGTGTTGTAAAGCTGCTTCAGAAATGAGATGGGCGTGTATATGCAGTGAGTAAGAAACTTCAAGAGGAAAATGTTAGATCGGTTTTTATACAAATATGTGCTTTCTGATGCATTTCTTTTTCAAGTCCGAAAGAGAGCCATATGCTGAGATAGTACAATATGCTAACAGGTTCTACAGTGCCTTCTTTGCTATAGCTGAGGCCATAAAATTCAAGTCACACAATGTCTTGAATATTTGGGTTTGGGTTTTTTTAAATGAAGTCTAATGGTTGTTAACATGACTTAAACTCTTGCAGACACAGCCTGATCATCATATCCCAAAGGTAGTACAGCAGTTCTACAACCCAGAAGTTTCAAAGTATTTTTCTTTATAAATACTATTTTTTAAATGTTTCTACAGCTACCTTTTTAGTAGTAAGACCAAAAAATTTCGGGCATTCAACAGCTATCTGATTCAAGCCCTCTGTGTATTTTGGCTACTCTAATGTGTATTCCAGTGTATTCCAGGTTTATAATACCTTTTGCAGCCCATGCAATCAGTACGTTTACTGTTAAATCATCTCTTCCTTTCCACCAGCATAACTCCTACAAGTCTGGACAGAGATAGTATAGGGGTTTTAAGAAGTGTGTTTTTAATTATAAGTGTGTATTAATTCAGCTTAAATATGAATAATGAATAGTCTGTGAGGTTCAGTCAGTTCTCCAAAGACATCTTTAATGCAGCTTCTTCATCTCTGCTTCCCCCTTCCCCATGGAATCTAACAGTGTCATCATTTCTCCTTTGTAGATGATGTGTTTCTACCCAAAGACATAGATCTAGACAGTGTGGAAATGGATGAAACAGATCGAGAAGTGGAGTATTTTAAAAGGTAAAGTGCTGTAATCCCTGTGCATAAAGCTGTTGTTGCTTCTTTCCATATGTCATGGTTGTAAAACAAGCGAAAACAACACCACACCAACCCACAAGTTACAAGTTAATAACTAACTCCTGGCAGAAAACACTGTTGTAACATAGCAAATCCTGTTACAGCTGACATCCTGAACACTCTAACAATCACCAAAGCTGTGATCTGTGGGCATAGCTCATGGCTGAATAGCACAAATGCAGAATTAAGTGCCAGAATTGTCTGTGTCCTTCAGGTTCTCATCAAGGACTTCAGAATATTCTCAATTTGTGTTATATATTTGCAAAGTTTGTGCGAATATTTCCTTTATTATCCATATAGGCCAAATACTGATTAGTGCTTAAAAAAAATAAAGCTATTAGGTTTAAGTTTCCAAACAGATACTTCAGAAAGGTTTGTTCATTTTGTTTTCTTCTTTGTTTACAGAAACTGTTAGTTGGGAATTTTATACTATACATGAAGTAGAGATGTGTAACTGTGGGATAGTATCTTATGCCAGTCTTTAAGAGGAGGTGTTTATCCTAGAATCACAGAATGGTTTGGATTGGAAGGAACGTTGAAGATCATCACGTCCCAGCCCACCTGCCATGGGCAGGGACATCCTCCACTGCAACAAGTTGCTCAAAGCTTCATTCAACTGACCTAGTATAGTGACAGTAAAAGAATAATACAAACCTGTGCCTGTGCAAGTTTTTTCTTCTGTACTTATGGGTTGATTTTGGGATTTGTGCACCATATTAAGAGTTGGACTCAACGGTCCTTGTGGGTCCCTTCCAACTCTGAATATTCTGTGATTCTGGTTACCTCTGTATTCCTCAAATATGGGGAGACAGCTCATGTTTAAATAGTGTAGCACATGTTCTTCCATAATACTGAAATCTGTGCAAATTTGTTCTTCAATGGTGTCTGGTTATGCTAGTTCCCCATGAGTACCTCTAGTGAGCCTTTCATTATGGTACCCAAATCTTTAATGTCACAAATAAGTCAGTTTCCTGCAATTAAATAATTTAGGACTCAACAGTAGTATTTCGCAAAGCAACATAAGCAATTTGTTACAAGAAAGGGCTTTCATTATGGATTTCTTTTCTAAATTTATATAGTTTTCATAGCCTACATGCCTGGGATATGATGTGTGTCTGGGTCTTGCAAAGACCTGAGTACAATTGCTGCTTATTATTGCTACAAAATGCATATATCTGATTAGTTATGGAGTTACAATGTACAAGACAATGAAATTGCCACAGGTACATGGTCTCTAGTCTTAAAAATTAGTTTTCTGAGTGGTGCCAATTAAAGCATTATTTTAATCAAAATGTAGGTTTTACAGGTGAAATATGGCATGTGTTAGATGCTGCTAGTGTTGCTATAGCATAAGCCTTGTTATGGAATATTCTTAACTTCCTTCAAATTTGTAGTATCTGCAGTAAATATCAGTTATTTATTCTCTATAGGATGAATGAAGCAGTGTCTTGCATTTGTAGAGATGCAGTTTAATTTTGGAGATAAACTTGACAAATTTAATTCCAACTAAAGAGTTAGCACTTGAAAGCATGCTGTTTTGTAATCCATTCAGTAATTGGTGGAATCTACTCCTTTACTGTCATCTCTTAGGAAATGTATGTAACTGTCCAGTTTTTTTATGGATACCTGTTTAGAAAAGGTGTCTGAAAAGCCCCGGTAAGTGTTGACTTTGGGGAGAAAAACAGCTACTTAATGCCATTAAGGCACCTTTAATGCTTAGGTTATCTACCATTTGATAATTCCCAGCATAGTACTTGGAAGACTGGTATCATGGCTTGTTTTAGTAGCCCTCCGTGGTAATGAGCTGCATAGGCCTACTGAATTCATATTTTTCACTCGTAGTTCGTTCATCATCTTTTCTTCCTGCTTTGTAGTGGTGTAATAGATGGATACTTTAATTACACCCTGACATCATGATTAATATTTCATGCTGCTTCTAACTTTGGCACAAAAAGAACAAAATAAGTCTGATTGTAACCTTCCACTGTACCGGTTTTATTGTGCTCCTTCTGCCTTGCCCCCCTTTTTTGGCTTTTGGTTGTTACATAAGCAGTGTAACCTTCCAGAGAGAGGTTTGCAATGGTTTGATGCAGTCATGCAGCCTTTAGCCTAAACAAGCTACGCCTTGCCTCGAAAAAGTTCTTCAGCACAGATTAACAGTCCCTGAAAGGTCTGCATGTGGCAACTTTTTCCAGAGTTATTCCATAAACTGGGGTCAGTAAAAGCAAATAAGAGGATTTTTCTTCTAGAGGTGTTTTCCAGGCATGTGGGCTACTTACTGTATTACAGAGACCTCCTTTTCCTAGGTCTTTATCTCAAACGCAACTTTGCTGTATTAAGAAGAAAAGCAGCTGTGTCGCCTGCCATTGGTGATGCTGCTTTACACACCATCTACCACTCATTCTTACCCTTTCAAAATTTTTGGTGAATACAGCAGTGCCATTTCTGTTTCTAGTTGACATTTCACTTGCTTCTGTGCTGCTGAATGTGCAGCATTCTTTGCTACCTCTTTCACTTAGTCCTGCTAATGCAACGGTGTTAAAAGTAACTGGTTTGTGATGTATTTGAGCGATGGACAGGTGATTTTTTTTTTTTTTAATATATATGGTTTTGTTAAGAGGTTTTGTCTTTCTGAATGAGACCTACTCTCCAAAAGAAGGATATGAAACATGTGGTTTGATTTTAAGTATATTGGTTTCACTTTATTGCTTTTTTTCTTTTCAGATTCTGCTTGGATTCTGCCAGACAGACAAGGCAGAGACTTTCCATCAACTGGTCCAATTTTAGCTTAAAAAAAAACACCTTTGCTGCACATTGAAATGACACAATACAGGGAGGGAACCCTGCAGGAATCAATGAACAACAGCTCCACTTACCTGTCCTGCTGTGCTGAGAGCTTATCTGGTCTTGAGCCAGTGCTGCCTTGCCTTGTCCCCAGTGCTGTGTGGATCTGCACTGAACCCTTTGGCCTGATAATTCTTGCGGACTGAAAAATTGCCACTTTCTACCTGAATTTGTTAGCTTGTGTGCTTGTAGTCTGTGAGTGAGACTTACTTGATTGTAGCTGTATGCCGTTGGGGTTGGAACAATAGCTCTTTTCCATCTCCTTCTGAATGCCTTGGCCTCAGAGACTTTAAATTGCTTAGGCTTGGGTGGAGGCCAAAATACTAGGTTGCATCATCTGCAGTGGCTCCTGTCACTTCTGCATCTAGCTATGTTTTGTCATTCTGACTCCTGACAAAGGAATGGACCTAGTCAATTGTGCTTTCATCTGCTCCAGAATTTTCCTGACATGACTTCATGAAAAAAAGGCTCTTATGGGACAAGTATTCCCTCAGTTCTTTCACAATCTACTGTTTAAGAGTGTACAAGTTACGCTATTTGTGTTTTGATTTTTTTCTTCCTGACTTGTAGCCAGCTTGTGTAAGAATACTTGCAGAATGAGAAAATTTAAAAAAGAACAGTACTCACACTATCAAATCTGTTATAGAGTGTATAATTGTATTAACACTAAAGCCTAACTGGCTACTTTTTTAACATATTGTTAAGTAATATTAAAATCATGTCTTTCTTTTTGAAAGATGGAATACATTAGTATGGCAGATGACTTGTGTCTTGATTTTTTTCTGCTTGGGTGGGGAAAGGGAAGAAAGAAACAAAAAGTATTTGTAAACTGAATTTCAGCTTGTGTCAAAATTGGTCAGTGAAGACTTGGGAACTTTTATCAGCTTTGTTTGCCAGCACACAGGATAGGAAAAACTATCTGCTAGAACTAAAAAGGCTCCTCCTGATTGGTAGAGCTAAGTTTCTGTTAATAACTGTAATGTTTCTGTTTCAATGGATAATTTGTGAGAAACAAGATAATACAAAAATTTCCAGTTTAAAGTCAGTGCAGAAGTCAAGTAGATAGGTTCGAGGCTGCTGGCAGGTAAATGGTTAACAACATAGTAGTGGTTTACAGATCCGTATTATGCCCAGTGAGAGGGAAGATGAGTGATTTAGGAGTTTGAGCTGTGCAGAGGTAGCACACTTGTAGAAGTTTTCTGATACTTATTCAGAATAGAGACAACAGAAGCTTTTTTACTTCTAGATGACCATACCCAAATTGTAGGGCAGTCTTCCTTTTTTTTTTTTTTTTTTTTTTTTTTTTTAAAAAAAACACATTTCCCCCACCGCACATTTTTAAACACACNTATTTAAAAGTACAGTACAGCTTCAAAGCCCATTAATGTCCTTTCCCAGAACCATTCCACAGTTTTCTTTCTTGTACTTGTTACCACATATTTTCCTGTGATCCTCTCCCTGGGCTTGGGACTGAATTGCAAGACACAAGGTAATTACACTCAGCTTTGGACTTGGGTAGGTTTGGCAGATGATTGCTTTCATGTCCCCTATGAGGCATGGATATAGCAGGATTGGGTTGGCTGCAGACCACTGAAATACCTACAACTTCACATCCCTCTTTTTGGTCTGGAGCTCCTATCCCAGTGTGTGCTCCTGGTACAGAATATCTTATATTAATACCAACTTGCTCA
>VZTR01000443.1:214624-264781 GCA_013400775.1 Chaetops frenatus | reverse complement strand
ACTTGGTTCGCTTTACTTTTGCTAATAGAAAGAAACTGAGAGCTTTCATCAGCAACAGCAAGTTTTGCATTGAGTGAGGATCCTTGTCTTGTAGCAGATGTACTTATTTGCATGGGAGTGAGCTAATTTCCAATGATCAGCTCAGAATGGGTTCAACTAATACAGCCAGTACANATCACTGAAGAGTGTCCATTATCTGTGCAGAAGATTATTAGTCATATCATTTGCTCTATTTCAGCTAAAAGTGGACTTTGCCAGGATTTTAAAAGGTGTACCTATTTTTAGGGGTGAAGAGACCCAAAATTTAACCTGAAAGGTTCAAGTGCCCTTTTCAGGGTAATGTTCACCTAGGTGCAATTTGGTTTGCCTTTTTCTGTCTAACCAAGGCAGAAGCTTGGTTACATTGGGTAAGTACCCAGCTTTCAAAACATACTAATCTGAATTTCACTGCTTGGAAACAAAAATAATTTGTGTGGTTCTTGCTCTTTTGGAGCGTAGAAGTTATAGCCTGCTTTTCCTCTGGGATGAGTCACTGAAACACCCATGCTCCCTTTTATGGTGGCATTCTGGCAGTCCCTTGTTGGAGAAGCCACCCAGGAAAGGAAATGCTCTGCCTGTAAGTGAGAGTGGTGTGGCCAGTACAGAAGTTTGTGCATTGTGGCCAAGTGGGCTTCCTGTTTTATGTTCACTGTAGTCTTCCACTGCTGTTTTCTATTGCACTAGATGTTCAGGGATCAGCATCAGAAATCCCTTAAATATTGTCCAAGTTTCAAATAATTTCCAGTTCTTTGTCCCTGGTAGGCCATGTGTGTTGTTTCAGTGGACATACCTCAAAGGACAGATGAGGTTTTTGAGCAGAACTTAGCTGCATACTCCAGGGAGGAAAAAAAAAAAGGTGGTGAATTTTCACGTACCCATAAAGGTGCAAATGTAGTTTGATACAACTCTTGTCAAAATAAGTGTGACAACCAATGGATCCTCAAAGGGAGTATTAAGGCAATTAGGCAGAGATTAATTTTACAAGTCTGGGTTAAATTTTAACTGCACTGCTCCCTGTGTTGGTTAAGAAAATTAATGTTTAGCAGAGTAAAGACTGATAGCCCTAGAGAAAAAATCCTAGTGCAGCATCCTGCTCATGCTGGCAGTGCTTTCAGAAGACAGGAGGTATCAGTCAGGGAAGGTCTGCACTCAGTGGAGAGGTGGCCACCAGTAATCAGGAAACTGGCATTTTACAGAGGTTTTTAGCTTCCCTTTCAAACTTTGATTCTGTATGACTCAGTCTAGTTTGACACTTCCAGGAGACAGGCTGAGGCTACACCAGTTGCAAGATGCCACCCGCTGTCACCCTGCTTGCTGTGCTGGTACATCAGCCCAACAACAGACATGAAGTGTGGGCTGCAGACTTCATGGGAATTGTGGTTTCTAGTGAGGCCTGAAATCTGGCAGGGTAATGAAGTCTAGCACACTTGTTACAGCCTGGCCATCCTTCTAGATATTCTCTAGCACCTTTGCAATGCTGTTTCAAGGACCCAGCTTGCCTGGTGTGCTCTCAAAGCTGCTGCACCATCTGGCAGTAGGTCATCATGGAGTTGACGGTTCAGTTTTACTGGGCTGGAGGGTTAATGACTTTCTCACTTGAATACTTAAAGGCTGGAACGCCTGCAAGGGGAGTTTTAGTTCTGCAGATGGCATGTGAGCATGTCTGTGTTGCCAGACTTGAAGAGATTCAGTCTCTTTAGTCAGAGGCTGAACCCAGGAAAGCTGTGTAGCAGAAATACAAAACAGTAATCCAGGGCAAAAGGTACTTGAGAAATTCACCAGTCCAGCCTCCTGCTCTAAGAAGGATTAGCTCTAAGATGGAATCAGGTTACTCTGGTCTTTATCTGGTTTGGCCTTGAAAACCTTTTAGGACAGAGAGTGAAACATCTCTGGGCAATCTGTTCATTGATTTATTGGTTGTAGTAAATTGGCATTCTATTGATTATTATTGTTCATTTACTTTGGAGCCCTTAGATTCAGCTTTCATGTCTCTGTTTTTACCAGTAGAGACAGAAAGCTTATTTATGGCTTCTAAGCAAGTTCTGGGGAAGGAGAGGGGATTAACTCATGCATTTCAAGAGTTTCAAAGTGAAACAAAACAGCACTGCCATTGTGAAGCACCTGGCTTACATCAGCCTAGAGATCAGATTCCTGTGGCACATTCTTCCACTATGTGATGATAATGGTGTAGGCATTGCAACAATAGTTTTTGTTTGTGGTGGAATATTGTATCAACCTGACATGTGATGTGATATGTTTTGTTAATACTGTCTCCAGCCAGTTTGTTGATGGAGAGCCTTGTTCCATTTTGGCTGCATCATACTTGTGTCAGGTCTTTCCCTTTATGACCTACTCACTCCGTGTAAGTTGCATTAAGGAAATAATAAATAAATGGCAATGGGCTTTCCCTAGCTGAAATTAACTGTTGACCTTAGAGTACCATAAACTACATCTGGAAAAAGCCCCTGCCTGTTTTTCAGGTGGACTTGAGGAAGCCTCTAAATGGCTTTTTGTGAGTTAATGTCTGGAGGAGGAGTGGTGGGAGATGGTGTGAATGTTATGTGTTTTGCTACAGGAGCTGGTGATTGCTTGAATGAGTGGACTTCCTGATTCAGAAGTAGAGAATGAATGGTCTCTCCTCACAGTTTCAAATTTATTATAAAAGGTACTTTAGCAGCTCGGTGGTGTCTGCAGCCCCACGTAAGGGCTGCCTAGACAATTGTTTCCGCTGCTTGAGAAAAAGTCCATCTGACGTACCAATGGGAAGTTGACACTTTCAGTTCATTAAAGTGAACATCTATGAGTGCATGTACTCAGCTGAGAATGTTTCAGCTTCTAAGAAGGGTCTGAAAAAGGCTTAAACTTCAAAAGCTTTGTTGTCCAAAAGCACAGACTGTTACTGCTCAGCTCCCTCCTGCTATAGCTCTGGGACTAATTGTGTGGTTGGATATTTGATTGTTGCAGCAGTCTTGCCTTAGTGCTTGACCTTGCTTTATTTAAAAACCACAATTGAAACGGTGGCTTTATGTGTTTTCAAGGTAACAATAAATTTGGAACATGTAAAATAACTTGCCTGGCTGATAGTTCAGTGAAGGGACCTTTACAGAGACCTGGTAATATATTGATGTTTTACTTATTTTCATAATATTTGTCTGGTTTGTTCTCTTCACAGAGCTAATATACCTGACTGTATTTTTCCCTCAAATTGGCTATTACTGTGCTCCACTGCAAGGTGCTCCTATAAGGGCTTTTCCTCCTCTATTTTGTTCTAGTCGTTGCTTTGACATGCTCTAAGCACTTGGATATCTTTTAATATTAGAGTATAATAGGATTAAATTTCGGCCACCAAATCTCTGATGTCAACCCCTCAGTAATGGGTTATCAGCTTTTCTGATGTGGTTTAGAGGGCAGCACTATGTTTGGCCCCATCTTGTTCTCACCTGAGATATTGCATCTGAAAACTAGAGATACCAGCATCTGATGGAGTAGTGTATATGGATAAGAACTGTTAGTGAAATTAAAATCACCATTTTGGGTATGCACTGTTATGTCTTCTGTCTTGAAATGCAGCAGCCTTTTGGCTTTGGCATAGTTGAGGTTAAGATGATAGACTGAAATTACACTTCTACCTTGTTTCTTCTTTGGATAGCAAAAGAGTTAATGGTGATCCCTGGGAATTTTAATCATGACTAATTCAGCTTCGAAGGTATGTTAGCAGGTCATCTAGTCCAGCTTCCTGCTACCTTTTGTGATGCTTTGTTTGCTGAAGTGGCCCCTAATGCACTTTTTCTCTACTTCGAGTCATGCTGCACTTGCACAGACTCTGCCCCTACCTTCAGGGAGATCTGAGAGCAGACTTGCCCAGCCAAGCAGGTGTTTTATACCTTGGTGGGCTTTTTTTTTGTGTTCTTTTACCATGGATCAATGTTTTCCTTACTGCTGAAATACTTGTTGCGTTCTGCACACCTTCCATGTTTCAACTCCAGATAAGCTTTTATTTTCCTGCCTCCCTATGTACCCAGGCGTTGTCTCTGTACTCCAAGTAGCCTGTCTCCACTTCCACCTCCCGTGCACTTCCTATTAGTGTTTGAGCTCAGTCAGGAATTCCCCCTTGGGCGGAGCTGGCCGCCTGCCACGTTTGCTTGACTTCCTGCATATCAGAACGGTCTGTTCTGCTTTAAGTGGTTGTTCTTGGGAGATCAGGTGGCCTCCAATGTCTCTTTGCCGCAGCTCCAATGGGATCCTGCCTGCCAGTTCCCTGCACAAGAGTAGATCTGCTGTTCCAAAGTGCCAGATCTCTATTCTGCTGCCCACCTACCTCACTTCTTTCAGGATCTTTAAATCATCCAAAGGATTGCTGCAGCCAAGGCTGTAATCAACTTTCATAGCTTCAACTAATTTATCTTCATTAATGAGTAGCAGATTGAGCAGGGGCGTGCCTCTCCTAATTGACTTGTGTATAACTTGTATGAAGAAGGTACCCTTCAGGATAGCTCTCTGGGATTACTTACACCCTCCCTTGTTACCCTCCCAGGCAGATACTAGCATGGTGAAACCCTACAGAGAGAATCATAGCATCATTAAGGTAGGAAAAGATCTCTGAGACCATGGAGTCCAACCTCTGACTGAACGCCACCATCAACTAAGCCAGAGCACTAACTGCCACATCCAGTCATTTCTTGAACACTTTCCCAAATGGTGACTCCACCGCCTCTCTGAGCAGCCTGTTCCAATGCTTAACCACCTTTCCAGTAAAAAAATTTTTCCTAATGCCTAGCCTGAACCTCCCTGGCACACCTTGAGGTTCTGGCCACTTATCCTGTCTCTGAGAGAAACAGGGCCTGCAGTCAAAAGACTTTTCATCCCAGCCGATGACTGCCGATTTCCGCAACTTTCTCCTGATTTTGGTGGCCTGTAGCAGACTCTAATCGTGCTGTTAGGCTTGTTGGTCTCCTCTCCTCTCCTGATTCTTAAGCTTTTGATCAGACTGTCACCTATTACTTGGCAGAGCTCTGCACATTAAGATCATTTCTTTGCAGAGAATGTGGCCCCAAGGTCTCGCTTTTCTTTTTACCTTCCTGGAGACCAGTCCATCCATCCATCCCAGCAATGCAATTGTATAAACTATCCCACCATGTCTCAACTCCTAAAAATGTCACAGCATTGTGCCAGCACATGGACTTCCAGTTTCTTCTGTTTTGCAGCATTTTTTCTGTACAGGCCCTTCACAGATAGCCCATGTGATATGCCTGGAGGGTGGGAGAGGAAGAGTGTTGGGAAGAGAGTAGGGACACTGGCTACTCTTTGTTCTTAATTTTCCTTTTCTGTGGAACAGGTTCTGGTGTCACAATGTTAATCTTTTTGTGAAGCAAAGAAGGTGCTCCACTTGTGTAGGAAATGTCAGGAATGTAATTCCTGGGTACTGTGAGTCCTGAGAAAAAACCTTTCATAACCCCTTTCTGGGATGAGTGAGTGAGCACACAGTGGGGAATACAGGCATTTCTAATCCGGCTCTTTTGTGCTCAACCTCTGTGACATAGGTTTGTGTACCTGTAGAATGATGCTGATCTACCTCTTAGAGATTGGTCACTCTTCATGACAGTTTTCAAATATTCTAAATTCTGATGATTTACTTTCATACATTCTTTTACCTCCTTAATGCACTTGCACAAACACATGTTCTGTCTCTGTGATAACCTCTGTTCAGCCCTCTTCAATGAGTTTGCTTTTCTTCAGCATTTTTCCATACAGTGGATTATGAATGTCCCACAGTGAATTTGAGATTTAGTCCCCAGTGAGGAAGAATGGAAGGAAGCTCTTTCTTCCTCTCCAGTGTAAGGGAGCAGAATCAGCTGGCATTGGCCCTGTACTTCCTCCTCCTTCTCAGAAGCTGGAAGATTGCCGTTCCCTCCTCCCACATCCTCATCTCTACTCAGATGTGTGCAGCTATTGATGATTAGAAGTAATTTCTTTTCATGTCCAGGGTTCTTCAGGTGAATTCCACCCAGGCTGTGATAGCTCCAAAACTGAATATCTGAAGAGGAACTATCCTAGAACAATTGCCAGGAGCTCAGTGCGCACTTCCCCTGAGCACTTCTCCGTAGCTGTGGAAGTTACGATGTGCTCATTGGCTGAGGTGTCTTAGTAACTTCTCTTTGAGGGGATTTTACTGTACGTAGTTGGAGAGACTCTTTGTTAGAGTTGTGCTGTGTCCCTGGGCTATACCGCTGCTGTGAGCAGATTGCTCAGTTTTACTCTCTCCTTTACAGTATATCCAGCAGAGTGTGCCTTGCAAGGTGTGATAGTGGTGAAAACAGTGCAATAAAATGGATCGGGGTCTGGTGGCAGCTGTAAAAGCTTGGATGGGGTGCCTTGCTGTGTCATGTTATTGCATGCAGCCTGACACTAGGCAGACGTGAAGATGGAAACAGCCTGTTATTAGTGGAATCCATTTCAAGAAGGAGTAGTTTTTCACATGCTTTGACACGATGAGAATATTTTACTGTAATTTCTTCAGCTTACCACTTATCGAAGGGCATGTATGTTTTAATGAAATCATAACTATGTTTTTTTTCTTGTTTCTGTTGTTAAAGATTACCAGAGTAGTGTTTTGTCATTTTCTGTTCTGTGGTGTCAAGAATGACCTGTCCTTATCTGTTTGTCCCAGGTTCTAAACAGGCACTGAGGCTTTACATGCAAACCATTGTTTCCTTTCCTCTTCTTTGAGTGATGTTTGTCATCTATTTTATTAAACTTCTGGCTCCTTAAAAAATGATCTGAGAAGTCACAGTGTACATTAATGGTGATGATGTTGTGCTAACAGGGTATTCAGTCCAAAGTAACTTTACATACCGAGGTCTGTCAAAGCAGGCTTTGGCTCCATTCATTCTTGTGCACACTTACCCTTCCACACCCACTGCTAAGCTAAGCTTTTTCCCCTCCACTGCCAAGCCAGCTTCACCCTCTGAGCTACACTGCATTCTCTGACCCCCAGAACGTCAGCTGTGTATCTCATAGCTTGTACCTCCACTCCTGCCTGGCACTTGGGGTGCATTTGTTGTGTATATCTGATCCCACCTGGCACATCAGTCTCTGCAGAGGAGCTCAGAGGTAGAGCCGTGCTCTTCAGTGTGCTGCTGCTTTGTCCTGTCTCTTATGACCCCTCGTCAGGGGCCAAGGAAGCACAGCTGCCAGAGGACATATCAGTGCCATGGAAAGTAGACCTGAGCCACAGTGGGATGACAAGGAATAAAGAGGAAGCCCAAACCCAGGTGGCTTCTCTGCTGCAGGTGCACTGTACCTGTGCTTCAGCCTTGATTCAACTCTTCCTCAGCTGAGGCAAATACAGAGCTCCTGTATTTCAGGAGATGAAAGATAGGGTGTACCAGCAAAGGAAGAAGGGTTTTCCCTAGGGTTTCTTATTTCTCTGCAGCATGTCTCCATGTGGAGAATGTCTGGTGTGCCACTGCAGTAGTCTTGCCCCTAGCTAAGTCCACTTACATTTCCAGTGAGGCAAGAGTCTCCTGGTTTGGGTATGGTTATAAAAATGCAGCTATAGCATGGACATGAAAAAGCTGAACTGATGCTTTGCTGAAGAGTCATTTTTTAACTTGGAGTGTGCTTGTACTTGGAACTCTATTAACCTTTCAGTGTAGTTCATGCTAGTAAACAAGTACCAAAAAAGAAGTGGTTGTTTTGTTCTTAGATTGCAGTTTTCATATACACATTGATGCTGAGGGCATGCATGACATTAGTAAGGGTAACAGGAGGGTAAATAGAGTTAAATGACTCGCTGAAAGCAGTAGTCAGTCAGTGTCAGACCATGGAGCATCCCTCTCCTAGCAATGGATTCGTCTTTGTGTTCAGAGACCCATTTGAACACAGACTAAATAACTTTGTAGCAATAGTGAAACACAGAGATTGCTCATGTATCAAATTAGCAGTGTCTGTGTTAATTTGGGACAATCATTATCCTAAGGAGGGTTTTCCTGTTATGAGGAGAAAAGGTATTTTTCCTTCTCTCTCCCCTATAGCTTTATTATTTCACTTGGAACAGAAGATTTTTTTAAAAAAGCAGAGGTTACCTTGTTACCATTAATACAGTTGTGAATATAAGTTTAAAACAACTTCATGCAATTCAAATGCAAAACATGAATCTATTTGGAGCTGCAGTCACTTAACTGAAAGACTATAATGTTCAAAACAGATGTTTAAGAAATGTGTTAGTTACTCTGAAAAATGCTCTATGCTTCATTTCTTACAGCATAGATCTGTCACCAGCTACAGAGGACTTTCTAACTTAATATTTTGACTTCATTATTTAGGTGAGCTTTTCTTGTTTAATATTTTGAAAATTGTGAGGGAAAGCTTTCTTGTAATTTCTGGCAAGGCACTGTTTTGCCTTGATCAGGTGGTCTTTAAATCAACTGATATCTCTCAATTTTTAAGGTTGGATTCTGCTCCAATGCTTAGTAGAACAAACATAATTTGAAGATTGTTAGGTGCCAGTGGTTTCCAGAAGTACAGGATCATTTAAAGCTGGAGTTCAGTCTAATGAGTGCTGTCCTGTTCTTTTTCTTTCACTGCTAGAAAATGAATTTGAACTATGAGGCCCGGCAGAGGCACAGGTCAGTTCATTGTCATTTAAGAGCCATTAGTCTGATATAAATGCTTTCCCTCTTCTAGGTGATCTCTTTTTGAAATGTTGCCCAGTTTTAAGTGTTAAAACCGAATGAAGCAGATGAGCTGTACTCCCATGTTACATTTTCAAGGTGTGTCTCCCTCTGTTACAGCTTTTGAGCTGGAGCACATACAGAACATCTCTGCTACAGGCAAGGTTGAGGCCAGTCTCTGCTCTTGGCCATTTGGTTTCCAAACCCTTGTGGTGATGGCTATACAGCTAATGCACAAATGGTATCCCACTAACAATTTCCACACCTCATTTGTCTTCCCTGCTATGCAGAAGACCTGCTTAAAATAACAGCATCCCTCAACCACAGTCTGGTTGTGGTGGCCTAACCCTGCAGTCGCTCAAACCACCTTGGTAATTCCAGCACACTGTTCGTGCATAGCTTGCTCATCTCAACAGGGGCATTCCCATGCATGGCTCTGATGCTGACAGTCAGTGTCTGTCTTTGTTCCTGTCTAGAAGGATTTTCATCCTTGTATGTGGTCACAGCTCCATAAAGGTGCTGCTGAAGTTCCCATTGGCTTCAGTAGGGTTTGGCATTTCCTGGTTGTTCTTTGTGCCTATGTTCACTCAGCATGTGTTCAGCTCTGGTTTCATGCCCAGCTCTCCTCTCTAGCTGTTCCTCCTCCGTTTTTGTCTCCTTAAAAGATGATAAAGGCACAGAAATAGCACTTCATGCAGTCTTCAGAGGGGTTATTTTGTGGTTTCCTGGAGAGTCCAAGCTTGCGTCTTGCTTGCTTGCCAGTTTTTTTGCGTTTTTTTGGTTTTCTTTTTCTTCTCCTCTCTTTTGAAACTTGTATGCTGAAGGCTCAGCCTCACAGGAAACCATCTTTAACCAAACCACAGCAACAGAATTATCACACACCCCCCTCCCCAAAACCATCTCAAAGATCACATAGGTGGCACAGTTTCACAGCCCTAAGAATTTCAGTGCTTTGCAGTGGGAATGCACACACTGGGTAGGAAATCCCAAGGTGTTCCACTATCTCTGCCTCAAAAAGGGCCAATGTTCTTTAGGCTTATATTAATTCCTCTTAGAGTGTTGAGGTAGGTGTTTTTTTCTGGGGTGAGAAGAGGTATTGCTTCTACCTTCATCAGAGTGAATTCCAAAAGGTCAGGAGTTCTTGTTCAGGTTATGTGTGTGCTGAAGGGGTCATGTGTCGATCATGCTGGGATTTGATTAGAGTGGAGAGAAATTCAGCTGCCATCTGGAACCTTTTTGAAGTTGCCATTTGTTGTCTACGGTCATCATCTTTTTCTTTCCCATGCCTGGTGGCTTTTTATTTTTTTTAGGATGTCAGCTCATCTAGCATCAGTGCAGAACTGGGGATTCCTTCCACTTACACTGGTGATGCCCTGCTTTGGGAGTGTGCCAGGTATCCATAGTTATATTCTCTACTCATCTTTGTCCTCCACTAGCCTGTATGGTTGGATGGGATTTTTTTCTGCAGAAAGGTAACGCTACCTCTCATGCATCCTTTTAACATGCTGCTTCTGATTTTAGGTAATGCTGTTATATTGGCTGGTAATGTAGTGAGCACAAACTAAAGATCAATGGAAATGTCCTTCTCAGTAAAGGTGAGTTTCATATATGATCAAATGAGTTCATTTTAAGTACTACTTTTCAACAAAAAGACATGTATCACTGATGTTAATGGTAACTCTCCGTGGGACCNAAAAAGGAGAAACACCCAAACCCTAACATCCCTGTTCCATAGCATACACGACTTGTGTTGAATTAACTCTTAGGCTATTTAAGGATGGTAGTCACTCATTATCTCCCTTTCATGATATAAGGAAGCCTTTGAACCAAATACATAAGAGTTACCATAGTAAGTTAGCACCAAGCTAGAACTGGAACTAGGAATTATATAAAAAATGTCTACCCTGACTTGTCCAGAAGTTAACAAGCATCTTTTTTTCCCCCTTTCTTGCATTCAGGAATATTTGCACAGAAATTACAACATCCTTATGGAACAGTAACGTAACTTTTTTCTGATAAAACAATGAGGTTTTAAGAAACTGGCTTTGCTTGACACTTCTGCTCATCTGTTGGAAGTCTCTCTTCCTGTGCTGTCACATTTGATTAATTCGATTTTCTCAGAATTTTCAACTTTATCTGAATTTTCCAACTTTCCTCCAATTTATCCAACATTCACAGTTCATTTTCTGAACTGATGACCCTCTCCTTTATCCTCAAGATCTGTAGAAAGTTAGTGAAAGGCCAAATTCTGCTTCTTGTGTTGATCACATAACAAATCACTTTTTCTACCCTTTTAAAATTATTATTTATTTCCTATAATAAATAACACCTTTTCTGTAATCTCTTAAGACCTGATTACTATAATACTGCATTTTTTTATGGTATGCTGAATAAACCTCCATGAAAGGGTTTATTTCCTTTTCTCCAGCATCTATTCTGTTGTTTTTCTATACCTTCTTGGAAGCATAAGTTTTTTTATCTCATTCCAGAAGATGGGAAAGAAGCTGTGTGAGTGTTGCAGGGCTGCCTTTCCTGCTGGTGCTTGTCACAGGCAGAATCTTGGGAGAGGTGGTTTGGTTTGCTTTCCCAGGGCAGTAATGAGCAGTCAGCCCATGGGCTGACCTGGAGGACACCTTTCAGCCCTCACTGTCTTAGGGCTGGAGCACATTTGGAGATAGATGTTCTGTGCACACAGTGACTCCAACCTCTCCTCTGTCTTGTGTCACCATGGCAGCAGGTGGGAGCTCACTTCTGTGTCATGTTTGCTCTGGGGTCTCCACCAGATTTGGCAGTGTCTTCCAAAAGCTCCAAAGTCTCATTCTATCTTCTGCTGGTAAGGAAAAGAACCAAAACAGTTGGATTTAACACTCATGGAGCAAAGAAGCTTAAGAGCTGTGATGCATGTAAGGATAGAAAACATGTTCTTTCATATTTTTTTCCCCCTCATCTTTCCCCTTGACTTTTTGCAGAGTTGATGGCTGTTAGCATGTACATTTCTGCCTTGGACTAGTGGTTCATGCCAGAGTGAAAAAGGAAATGGTGTGAAAGTATGAGAATCCCAAGGCAGGAGAAAGCAGAGATTTGTGTGGGAGAAGGGTGATTTGATGTAGTGAATGTAGCAGCCAGGGTCTGTCAGTTGTTTATGCTTCAGCACTACCCTGCGTCTCTAAAGCCTTCACACCTCTGTCTCTGAGGCTCAAAAAGATGGTTTGAATGTGAGCTCAGAGAAATGATCTGAAGCCCATTCATGGTGTGTACTTCTGCTGTATGTGTTCCTGCATTTTTGAACAAGCAGCCCCTGGTCACATAAAGTGTACAAGCAGCACCAGAAATCTGTTCAGGAGAGGTGACACAACCCACATGGCCATGTGGTGGGGCAGACTGGCCACATGGCTGCAAGACAATGTCTGGCACATGGCAGCTCTGACCACAGGTACATAACTCAGTTTCTGGATGGGGAGACTGGGGGGGAAGCCCAGAAGAATTTAAAAATCTGCTTAAAATGAAAAAAGCATCTCTTGGTGCTCTGACTGCACACTGAACCAGAAAAAAATCTGCACATGTAAGAGTTCAAGCAACAAGCCATGAAAGAGGCCACTCCGTAAGACAAAAGATTTTTTCTTTTTCTGATGTGAGGTACAAGTGATGAAAACTGCCAGAGGATGTCGCAGTCAATGACTTAAGGATGGAATTTCCACATTGCTTGTGAGTCCCCTTGGTTGTACAGAGTGACGCCAGCCCTTCAGGGTTACATGAATGTTGATGGTTTTGTAACAGCCTTTAACATGCAAGGATTTTATTTTGGACACCAGTGCTCCTACCTTGGGAGCAGATTTGAATGACATCTCATGTTCCTTTGCAGGAAATGTGGGAAATCCTCTCCTGTTCCTGTATAATGAGAGGAGGCTTGGGAGAGGAGGAGGCTTGGTTTGCTCTCTGAATGAATGAAGCTGACCCTGCAATGCTATGTTGCCTTGGTGTGTTTAGAGATGCTCTTTGGAGCACTTCCAGAGGTGCACTTTATCTTCCAGGAATAAAGAGCTGTATATGGCCCTCTGTGTTCCCAGTAGTGCTGCTGAGATTCTGTTCCTGATTTCTCAGAGCAGACATGAGCAGAGCTGCTCAGCAGTAGATAGCAGGGTAATAACACAAGCAGATAGTATTTCTGCATAAGATTCCTGTGGATGGTAGTTTGCTTTTTAAAGGTGAACACCTCAAGACTCCCTCCTGCTCTTCTGATTTGCTGTGCAGATGTGTTTAAGTTGTTTAAATGGGACCCACCCCCCTGCATCCCCAAAAAACAACAACAAAAAAACCAAAAAACTCATCCCAATCCTTAGGTTTCCTCAGTCCCAATTTCAGTACTTCAGTTCATTATGTTATTGGTGGTTTCTCCAGGTCAGTACTGAAACACATCACTTGACAATATTCTTCTAATCTCTAGAAAGGATTTTTTTTAACCTATTTTTAACAGACATAATATATGTCAATTTAAGTAACATGGAGGCATTATGGTATTGAAGTGACTAATGGGATCCTAGTGCTGCCCTTTCATTCCTGGGATGGTTTGAAAACCCATGGTCAAATAAAAGTTAAGCTGGGTGGGGTGAGAGCTCCCCACTTCAGCAAGTTTTTGTGATGTGGAAAGTTTAAAAACACAATGTGCTAGGGAAAGTTTGTAGCTGTGGCAGTAAACACACCTTCCATCTGTCCCCCGGGTTTCATGATAAATATGTGTGTTCTATGCACACGCACGTGCATGGCTGCTTGAAAATCTTGTTTGAATAAAGTAAAGCATTTGTTGTGCTTTCCCAGGCAGCTCGTTGTCCTCAGGCTGTCATTAACAAGGGAGCTTCTCAGCGTCCTGTGCTCAGTCCTGGCTGTCACGGCGGGCTGTGCATGATGAAATCAGGGAATTTCAGCGAGCTGTAGAAGGAAGTGAACGTTCTGTGCGCCTGCGTGTCACCGTCAGAAGTACCCGGGTAAAACTGGTGGGGTGAAGTGAGGGCATGTTTAGAGAACTGCAGGAAGCAGCTCCTTTTCTCAAGCAAATAGGTGTAAAATCCCTGGATTTTTAACAGTAAAAAGCTCCAGTGATGGAGTTTTGTGAACCCAACACAGCTGTGGTGTCTGTGTGGCTGTTGGTTAAAGTTCACTGTGAAGCAAATGCCACGTTATACAGCTAGCAGGTGGTTAACCAAAGGGAATTTCACTTTGCTGCAGAGATGGGAAACCACAATACATGTGTCTTCCTCCAGGTTATTCAGTGGGCATTCACAGAAAAAATCCTGGGAGTGGAAGATGTGAAGAACGTACTAAAAATTTCAGGTTTAGGTTCTAGTCGATTCAGAGACTCTGTAACAGCTCTGTTAAATGGGTGGAGAGGGACGTGTTGTGCACAGATATCTTTGAGCTCTTCTGGGTTTTTTTAGAGGTATCAAGATACATAACTGGCCAGAGAAGTGATGGGTGCACCCTCCCTGAGAGTCAAGGCTGGATGGGGCTTTGAGCAACCTTGTCTGTAGCAGGGGATTGGAACTGTATGGTCTTTAAGATCTCTTGCAACCCAAACCACTCTATGATAATCAGACTGTAGTCAAAGAATACTTATTGTAAAGGGTACTACTTCTAATCACCTTCACCAAAGGATGCGTTTAGAGTAAAGCTGTTACAATTAACTCCTAAAAAAGTCCCTCTTAAATGGTACAAAACTGGAGGTTTTGGATTCCTTGATTTGTGCTGACAGTGTCAGGAACCACTCTGCTGAATGGCTAACACTAACCAAAATGTTTCTTGTGCTGGGCAAACTATCTGAAGGTGGCTTGCAATGAAGAAAATCTAATGGTAATTTTTCAGGTCTTGCATTGTTTCTAATAAATAATGGAATCCTTTGAGGGATTTTAAAGGAAGGTGGAAAGGTAGATGAATGGCCTGAAACCAACTATTTCTGCTTGCTTTTACCATAAGGATGTTTATCCTTTCAGTTGGATTGGACCTTTTGGTGTGTTTTACAGAGATAAGCTGAGTAAAGGGACCTCTTGATCCAGAAGAGCATGTAATTTCAGTGTATCCTTCAGGTAGTTGGGCTGTAGTCGTGTTACATGAGTACCAGCAGATAATTTACAGTTATCAAAATGAATTGTGTTATCTACTAATCTGGTTTCTTCTCTCTCCTAGGTCAATTTCCCAGATACAGCTAGAGCAAACAGGACTAAAATCAATTATACAAACCCCCAGGCCAGGACAGAATTTCTGTAGGCATCTCCCAGAAGAAGAGGTACAGAGCTTTGTTCCCTTTCTGTGTGTGCCAAAATATGAAAACTGATAAAAAAAATCTAGAAGCAGCCTTTGACAGAGGGCAGTAATGGATAATATACTGATGAGTGTGTATTTGTTCTTTTTCTAATCTTATTTCCCTGAGGATTCTCTGTTTGCTTTCTTAAGTTAGTGATTTAAGGACTTCCTGAGCCAGATGCTGTCATCCACACTTGTGCTTAAAAGCAAATAGATCTTTCTTCCTTCAGTTCATCTCATCATTTTTGAACCCATTTATATTTTCGTCATCCAAAACATCCCATGTCAGTGAGTTTCCAAGTCTGATTATACCTTTCGTTATGAAATGACCTTTTGGGTTGGGTGGGTTTGGTGATTTCTTTTCACCTGATACTGAATCCCTGCATTTTGAAAAGCAGCATGTACTAATCTTACATTCACCACATTGCTCACTCTGGATTTGATAAATTTCACCCATCAGTCATTTTTCTTCCTGCTTAAGAAGTTTGAGCTTATTTAATCTTTCCTTAGGTGAAAGCCTTTCTGTATCTCTTTCTTTGGTTCCCTTCTGATGTATTTTGTATGTTGTCTTTATGTAATTAAATTAGAAGGCAATTATGTATGTAAATATATATGTATTATATAATATGTAAATTAATTAGAAGGCAACCCAAGCTGTACAGGGGTGATGAGATATGGATTTAGAAGTTAGCACAATGTCTTTGGTTTCTCTCTCCAGTTCCCAGCTTCTTCATGTCTTTGTGGTGGCACCTGATCTCTGCCCTGGTTTGTTCAGGGAGCTTAAAACTAACCTGGATACAGCCAAGGACTTAATGTTTCCCTAATGACTCATAAGAGATACTCTGCTTATAAGCACCAGCTCAGACTGTGTTTGGAGTGGTGTGCCAGTCCATATCAGTTAAGACACAGATCTGTGATTTTTACAGAAGCTGATTTGCCAGAGAGGGAGAGGATGGGTTTATACTGTTGTAAGTTATAGTTACTGGTCCTCTCCAAGTTCCATGCCTGTTTTCCTTCCTTCCTTCCTTCCTTCCTTTCTTCCCTCTCTCCCCTCCCAAATGACATGACTCTTAGAAACAGAAAGGAAAATTTTCCCTAAAATTGTTTTTGTTTCTTTTCTCATTCCAAAGGGAAACACCCGAGCTATGCTTCAGAATATCAATAATTCCCAGTATTACAAAAGCAAATCACTTTCTTCTTCTGATTATAAGAAGAGGAGCTGAAACAAAACAGGAAACTGATCCTGACAGTCCAATCTGTGTTGCATGCATGGAATTCGATTTCAGAAGCCTTTCCAAAATTACACTTAAAATCACAGCACTTTCCATCCCTTTGCAGCAACTGAGGAGTTTCATCATTGGCTTTACTAGTTTGAACCACTTTTGGGTTTTGGTGAATGTAGAAGCAAAAAGAAGCTTTAAACGTCAATGATATGTGCTGATATTGTTGATCCTATGAAAGCTTTAGGCACCAGATCACTTTTTGAGTGTACTGGAAAATCCACATATATACTAAGAAATGTAGCTGTTCAGGAAAGCTCTGGAAGGTGATATAAGAAAATTGCTGCAGTACTATCATTGAAGCGTTTCATGACTGTTTTTAAAATAAACTTAAGATGTTCTGTAGCACTAGTCTTACTCTGAAACAGTTGTTCTTTTTCTTTTTGGAAAAAGTGGATGGAAAATTTACATAATTTTTCAGCCTTACCACAAATAAAGCTAATTCTACTGTCACAGAGAGATGAAACAGGCTTCATTTTTTTATGTGAAAAAGAATGAAATACTATTTCAGACCAAACTGAAGGGGAAGGATAGCTGTTTTCACAGAATCAGAGACAAGTAGGTTGGACAAGACCTCTGTCATCAAGTCCAACCTATGACCAAACACCACTGTGTCAGTTAGACCATGGCACTGAGTCCTACATCCACTCTTTCCTTAAACACCTCCAGAGATGTGACTCTACCACCTCCCTGTGCAGCCCATTCCAATGTCTAATCACCCTTTCTGTGAGGAAACTCATCCTAATGTCCAACCTGAACCTCCCCTGGCATCCTGTTGTTGTTTACCTGGGAGAAGAGGTCAACCCCTACCTGGCTACAATCTCCTTTCAGGCAGTTGTAAGAGATAAGGCCCCCCTGAGCCTCCTTTTCTCCAGGCTGAGCACCCCCAGCTCCCCCAGCCACTGCTCATCAGACCTATGCTCCAGACCCTTCACCAGCTCCACTGCCCTTTTCTGGACTCGTCTGGGCTTGTATCCAAGGTTGGATAGCTTGTCTAGTGAAAGATACCATCTTTCTACAACCCTTCTCCTGAAATAATATCAGAGATATCATCATGGTCTGGTATTTAACTTCCATTTCTGCTGAACTTTCTTACATTCCAGCCCCTCTGCTGTGTCTCTCTGTGAAGTTATACTGTATTTGGGCTGCAATGCAAAGCCAATGTTAAGTATTCATTGTATTTTCTTCTGTTTCATTTTATTTTTATTCTTTTCTTAGAATATTTTGCCTGGCATTCCTCTCATTGTTATCAGACCAAATGCTCTTGGTTTTCTGCCTTTTATTTTGACCCCCAGCCTTTTTTATTTACATTTCTCAACTCTTGCAAGTGCTCTCTTGTCTGTCAGAAGACACAGCCCTGTGGCAAGATGTCTCCTGGTTTTGGGTATGTGATACCTCTGCTTTTGAAGCCAGAGGCACCTCCCCTTAGCTGGGAGGTGGCTGTAGAAGTGTGTCTGCAGCACCCTGGCTGTTCCCTGCTCCCACAGGCACCTCCACCTGGCAGGGATACATTGCAGGGAAGCAGGAGGGTAAAGCCAGATGTGCCATTCTCACCAGCCCTGCCAAAGGACAGGTTTGCTTTCTCAGCCTTTCTTCCACACCAGCCCTTCCACTAATATTTCTGTCCATAAATTCAGTGCCTTTCTCTGCTGTCTTTTGTTTGCAGCAATGCTGGGCACTCTTTTAGCAACACCAAACTGGCAGGCTGGGGTTACTGGGAAGCTCCAAAGCTAGCCCATATTCTGCTGCTGCAGCCCTGCCTGCATCCTGCTGCGTGCTGACCCATTTCACCCACACTGTGGGCGGTGAAACCCCATCGCTGCTCTGCTGGAGCTGCTGAGCAGTCCCTGGCAGTGGAGGCTTCTTGGATGTTAAGTCACTCCAGTCTCAGCTCTGTTTTAAGGCAGCAGTGTAGGAGCTTTAAGCACTATGAGACTCTTATTAAAGCCTGCTGCTGTGAGGCTGACATCTTGAAAGAGGAGCCTGAGAAATTGGATCCAATCATTAAAAATCCAGGAACTTTGTTCACTGGGATCAGAGGGGTTTTTTTATTATAGATAGAGGGGCGGCACAGGGAGTGCACTTTTTTTTTCTTTTCCCTTTCTAGTTTCCAATTGTTTTGTATTAGTCACTGGTGCTGATTAAAGCCCAGCCCAGATTAAATATATTGAAGTGACACCATTGCCACTGTGTCAAGGAGCAGGAAGGTATAAATTGATCAAATGACACAATCGCTGAGTCCAACAATGTGAGCCCATATTTCAGTCATCCCTAAGGTGGTGGTGCTTAGTGGAAAGGCTTGTGCAGGAGCCAAGAAAAAAGGAACAAAAGGTTAAGTCTGGAAGGGTGGAGAAGGGCGGAGGTGGGCACAAAGAGGAACTGAGGAGCTGGCAAAGAGGTTTCAGCTTCTTCTAAACATGCAGTTTCATGAGAGCACAACTTGGATCTGTGTAGCTCAAGGCTTTAGGAAGCTGGAAGAATCATGGCTTTTATAATTTCTCTGGTCCTGACTAGTGTAATGGGGATGCAAAATTTTTTGTCTCTCTTTTGTGTCCTTGGATCAGAGGATGCATGCAAGTGATGGAGCTCCCAGACATGCATTTCACAGAACATGGAACCAAGTGATTTCCAAATAAAAATGTTTGAGGAATCAATGAAAACAGAATTAGATGTTTGAAAGAAGTGAAAGTACATGGCCTGGAGATAGATGGGAGTTTTGAAAAGCTGGTGTTTTGGAGCAAGCTAACTTAGCAGAACCAAAAAGCTTTTATTGAAACTCAACCTTAGTTGAACTGTTGACTTTAGCAGAGGAGATAAGAGGGAGAAAGAAAGAGCCTGTGTGAACCAGAAGGTCAAAGTTAAGAGTGGGCCCATCTGCAGGCCAGGTGAGTCAGTTTCAGGCCTTATTCCAGACAGTTTGTCTGAGCCCGTCAGGATTTCTGTATGTAGTGGAAAAACTTCATCGGGACAGAACAGAAGGGGCATCCCTGAACAGCCTGTCTCTTAGAGCATTGCCCTGCAGGAGGAAGGGTTCTTGCCCTACCACCAGATGCAGATGCACACATGCTCATGATCTAATCAAATATACACTCTCCTGCTACATATATATACATGGATTTTGGAGATTCTTTGCAGGCAATGTAGTGAGCAGCCGTGGCAGGGGGTGCTTTTCTCTTTGGTTTATTGCAAAAGTTATGATACATGTTGTGTCTGAGGAGGGTAGGATGGCAGGAGGCAGCTGCTTCTGCATGTGTTCCTCAGTTCCCTGTGTGGTCCTCCCAGTAGAAGGAGGGATTGCTCAATCCCTGGGAATGCCTGTGCTTGGCCTGGAGCTGCTCCCGCAGAGCAGTGCTGCCAGCTGGCATAGAGCTGCAGGAGGCTCCACAGGCTGCAGACTCCTTGTTGGAGGGAAGCAGACAGCACAGTAGCAGGAAAACAGGATAGAGTATTTTTTAGGGACCAACTGGACACTGTGTGGAGTTTTCTAATCTGGGTAGTCAAGGAAACAAATGAAATTTACTGTACAGAAAAGACTAGAGGCAGGTTGTGTGGTTTTCTTGCCTCCTACGATGATGTAGCCACAATCCCTCAATCTTCTGCTCTGCTGTCATATTTTATACTATTTTGTTCAAGTTCTGTGGCTCTTAGTCCAATTTTTTTTATGTTATTATTTTTGCCCCATGTTTTTCTTCATGTACAATTTTCAAAGCACAGTGTGGTCCTTCAGCTGTGCTTTGTTAAACGCAAGCAGAGCAGAGGGATTTCTTCACATGCAGCTGACAGCTCTCCTCTTTATCCTCTGCACTTTCATGTCTGGCTTATTTACAGCAGCCTGTGGCTCAATCCAGCCTCTGATCCTTTTTGAGGAATTAGCCCATTAGTATTTCCTTGTCACATATTTGTGCAGTTGGTTGTCCTTGAACAATGTAAATTTGTGTCTGTACTTGCTGAATTGCCAGCTTTTTCCAAACCATCTATTTGCCACAGCCATTTTGCTTCTTTCACCTATGTAATGGCACCTTATTTACATTTGGGATCTCCATGTGTATTTAATACATCTTCTTTGTCCCATCCCCAAGCACTAATAAAAATACCTCATTGTTATGTTCATGACCAATGTTTAAGGAGCCTTGCTGGTATATTCTCCCACATCAGTTTTTGCACTCCTGAAGATAATGTTTTTCAGAATTTACTTACTGAAATGTCTTGTGAAAAGGCATTGAAAGTCTCACTGTCTTTCATGATATCTACTGTTTTTCTTCTGTTCACTAGAGCTGTTGTTACACTGAAAAAGGAGGAAACAAACAGTCAGCAATTCAACCATGAGTAGCAGCCAACATGAACTTGTCAAGAATAAATCACTTCTTCATTGTCAGGTAGGCACCTACAAATCATCTGCTTGTTCTTTAGAGGGGAGATTGAAGTTAGTTTGTTGTCGTTTTTAAGATGTTTGTCCTTTCTGGCCTTGTGCAGTTCCATCCACTACTTCCCAAACAAGATTGAGTCTCTTCAGGAGTTTAAAAAATTAAACTATTTTTTTTGGTTATAAACTTCTTGGTGATTAGCAGCGGCCTAGTTATTTTGGAAAACCTAATGTATCCCATAAATCCCTAGTTTAAGTTCATGGTCACTTGTTATCACTTGTGCTTGTTGTGTTTTCTGCACTTTTACAGCTGACCTTGGTAAGAACAGCAGAACCTCTGCACTTCTATCAGTTTCAGTCCTTTTGTCTTGGTCAGAGTCTAAGTCCTTCCTTTTGTTTCCAAGTCTTTCATCTTTCAGTTTAATATCAGGATCCCAAATGCAGTATGGAGATATGCAAGTTTGAGAAGGACATGCTGAAGTTTGATGTCATTATATGCAGGTTCACAGTCATACTAAGATCAGAAATGCAGTTGTATCAGCAGTGAGTCAGTGCCCTTTCCTTCACTTTAAGTACTGGCAATTCAGGTCCTGGCTTAGAAACTTAGTAAGTGTTGCTCTAGTTCTTCAGTAGCTGTAGATCAGCATCTCAGGACAGGCCTCATGCAGGTCACATTCGTGATGCACTCACAGACCCATGGGAGAGTTTCCAGAATGATTGCTTGGTTTTAGTCAGTGCCACTGTTGCCTCACCTTTGTGAGTACTGGAGCAGCATCAGTGTTGTAAGACAGAGGAGGGAGTGCTCCAAGCACTGACATAAGTGTGAGGGATTTCCGTGGTGTCGCACTGTAGTTTTGTGCAAGGTCAGATGAGATTCAGTCTTCACAAAACAGGAGAGCAGCTACAAAGGAAGAGATTTAGAAATCTCATCCAATTGAGCCATTAGGAAATCAGGCATAAGAAAAGAACAGAAACAGCTGCTGTACCCCAGGCTTACCATAAAACCTGCACAAGCTGCAAAAAAAATACAAGTGTCATGGACCATGAAGTCAGGAAAGAAGGGATAGCCCTGGTCAACATTCAGCCAGACAAGGGAGACAGTCTGATGTATGTATAATGAAACTGTTCTATCAGGATTTTAACTTGCTGTGATTTAGGGGACTTAGCTATAAAATGACTCCTGCATTAGATCTCCCAGGTTTTCAAGGCTCTGTCACTTTCTATCAGTCTGTTAGCTGAGTTTTCAAAATAAACCTGTGCATTTGAATTGAGGAATTTCTATAGTCTGCCAAAATTAAGTGGAAGATTTCTTTCCTTCCTCTTTACTCTCCATCCCTGCCAACAATGGACTGTGTTCTCTTTCTTATAAACACTTCCACAAGTGCTTGTTTTAAAAGCCATGCTAAATGTGCAATTTTTCTGATTATTCAGCACTATTTCCTGAGATAAGGGTCTTTGTCTAGTGTTATAGCTGAGGATTTAGTGTCTCCTCTGTACCTCCATGGGGTAGTTATTTACATGTAGATCTTGAATACTTTGTATGTGATAGTTAATAAATAAATACATCAAATTCCTCTCAGGATTTGGGTCAGAGAGGAGGGGCAGAATAAAAAACAGACTAATTTCTCCCTTTCTTGACCAGTGCCAAATAGCTCTAGCTCAGGTTAACCCAGGAGTCTTGGTAGGCAAGTTGAACATGAGCCAGCAGTGTGTCCCTTGTACTAAAGGTGGCAGCTGTTGGGCAGAGCACTGCCACCAGGTCGAGAGAGGTGATCCTTCCCCTCTGCTCAGCCCCAGTGAGACACATCTGGACCAGTCTTGTTCTGGACTCCCCAGTATGAGACGGACATGGAGAGAGTTCAGCAAAGGACCACCAGGATGGTTCAGGCCTTGGAGCATCTGTCAAATGAGGAGAGGTGAGAGCTGGGACTGCCCAACCTAGGAGAGAAGAGAAGGCTCTAGGGGATCCTCCAAATGTGTATGAATATCTGATGTGGGGGCAGTATGGAAGATGGATCCAGACTTTTCTTAGTGATATCCAATGACAAAACAAGAGAGTAAGGGGATACAAGTTGAAATATGAAATTCCATTTAAACATAAGGAAAACCTTTTCTACTGTGAGGGTGATTGAATCAGGAGTAGGTTGCATAGGGAGATTGTGGACTCTTCATCCTTGAGATGGTCAAAACCTGAACTGGCCACAGCCCCAGGCAACCTGCTCTAGCTTTGAGCAGGGGATGTTGAACTACATGATCTTCAGACCTTCCTCTTCCCAAGCTCGGCTATTTTGTGGATTTTGAAAACTTTCCATTGACTCTGACAGTCATCAATTTGACTTAGGCAAATTATTCATGCCTAGACCTGTTGTCTTCGTTTAGAAGTTCCAGTAAGTTTCTTTCTGTGTTTCCTTTAGGTGCTGGCTCCATGCCCTTGTCCTTTCCTCTGAAGTACTCTTGCATGCATGCAGAATTTTCCATTATTGATTTAACAAATGCTTAAAAGATATTCTGCTGTTTATTTCCTAAAAGTCCCTTCCTTTAGGGTTGGTCTTGGCTTCCAAATCCATAAGCTTTTATAGCCTTTTGTTGTGTTTATATTATCCTTTTCTCTCTTCAACCTCTCACTTGCAAAGAGTGGAAATCCCAAGCTCCAGGACACACAAACACAAAGTGGTATTTTCCAAACCTGTAGTCCGTGGATGGTACTGGGAAGAGATTCTGGCTTTTCAAATGTGAAGGATCTGCTTACCCTGGGGTCTGAATTTGTTACTTGCCTTGACTGTCAGCCTCTTGTGTAGGTCAGACTCATCTTGAGTCATGAGCCATTGCATCAGGAATTGGAGTAATTGCACTGGCGTAAACAACTGTGTTAGCTACAGGTTGTACTGGTTTGGTGCATTGAAGCCCTCAATAGCTGGTTGGTGACTTGCAGGTTGTGCTGCCACTACAGGTGCTCCCTAAACTCGTTTGTAGCTGAACTTTCACTATTCAAACCATGCCTGCTTTGAAACAGGTGTTACTGGTGTGTTGATATATACTGAGCAAGGCATGTTTTGAACCACATCCTGTTAGTGGACAACAAGTAATAGGATGGGGCTAGGTGTACTGGAGACTTGCTCTGTAGTCTATGGCTGGGATTTTTAGTCAATATAGCTTTCAAAGGTGGTGCAGGGTTGTGTTTTGTTATTTATATAGGGCACTTAAAAAGTTGCATGATCATTGTAATTACTTAAGTATGTTATCTCTGAATGTGGGAACAGCCTTAAACTACAGCAGTGTATGAAAACCCAGAGTAGCCTCTTCAGCCTGGGCACATCAAATCTGTGGCTGCCAAAAAATGCAAGTGGGAGGGAACTTGCTGATCCTGGCAAAAACTGGCTACGAGAACTCGCGTGCAGAACCAGAGGAGGATAAACAGTTCAGTAATGTGGAAAACTATGGGAAGAAGATCTTCAATGGAATCTGTAGCCTGTGACAATGCAAAGTGTTTGTACAGGTAACCTGAGGCTGAGATTTTTAGTGTATCTAGTTCAAGGCTTTTTCCATGAAATCACAGGGTTGTCTTGTTGAAATGCTGTCAGAACAGTTGCACTCTTTGCACAAAGCTTGTTCTGGTTTGTGTTAGCACCATCTCTAGAAACCCTTCCAGGTTGCCCCCTCTGTTGTCACTTAACAAGTGACAAGGAGAGCTTAAACGAGTCACAGCCCTCTGCCTTCCTTCAGTAGAAAGTTGCATAGGGGAGACTGGAACTTTGAAAGTCAGTCAAACATGAGCCATTTTAATATTAACCCTTATAAGACTATGAACCCCAGCTTGTAGACAAGCCACTGAAAGATTCAGAAGAACTGCTGAAGAGGTACACAAGCTTCTTATTATAGGCATTGAGGTCCTTTTCTGTGGATGCTTGGGAACATCATGTGCCCCTCTGGTTACACAAGCAACCCAAGAGATCAATTTTGTGCATAACTGTTGCAAGTTATTGTCTGTTCTTGCTACTTGTCTTTGCATTATTTCAGCAAAACAGAAATATTTGAAAATACCTATAGTGCAGGAATCCTTTTGGGGCTTGGCTCAAAATCATTCCATTGACCAGGCTATGAAAGAGGTCCAGGTATAAATTTTGGTGACTGCCTGATCAAGATTGTTTGCAGGTGCTGGGGGTGCTAAGGCACAAGCTGACTGCAGGGAAGAGTAAAAGGTAGCACTCCCCTGCCTTTCCAGGTGGCCAGAGTGGCTTTTACTGCTCAAGTGTTTCCCAACCTTGTTACTGCCCAGTGTGTGTAACAAGTGACATTGGTGCAGGCAGGAGGGAGAGTGTCCTCACACCCTTTTGCAACAACTGCACGTTTCATGTTCCTCAGCTGTGCTAAGAGGAAGTGGTTATTCAGTCTTGCTGCCATTTCAGGAAGAATAAAGCTCCAGTAAACTTTCCCTGAGAGAGTCACCTGGAAACCACAGAGCTAAAAATTAGTATTTGCCACTGTCTATCAAAGCAGATACCACTAGGAGGAAACTTAGGACAAGGTGGGTGCAACCTGAGTTGAGGAGAAAGGCCAGACCAGTGCAGTCCCCACTGCACAGGAGTTACCCTGGCCAGCACACACTATTTTCCCCCTCAGTGGTTATTGTTAGGAGTTGAAGACTGTGACATTTTGAAGGAGGGGGCGTGGTGTCGTGCAACCAGTGTGTGTAGGTGCAACAAAACAAAGCCTTAAAACAGTTCACAAAATAAGCTGTCACCCATTCTTTGAGTGATGAGGTGGTCGTGCTCATCAATTTTTTCCACTGTCCCCAGGAGCTGTTACCATGCTGAGAGTTTAGGGGATTCCGTACCTGGTTATCAAAGGATGGATCTTGTGTGGGAGGGGAAAGCCTGCCTGCTCCCCACATTGGTTCCTGGTCTCAGCCACAGACTTGATTCTCTAGAACACCCTATCTAGTCCATGTCTTTGCCTTGGTGTTTCTTTAAAACAAAATCACCTTATTCCCCTTTCCAGACCCTCTCTGCTCAGTGGCAAGTGCTCCAGAGCCATCCTCTCCATTCCTGGCTTGCACATGGCATAAACCTCTTGGGCTGTCAGAGAACCCTCCCCCTTGGGCCAAGCAGACCACCAGGCACCACCTGTGTTCTGTTAACTTTGGAGTGTTTCTATTGCAAGAAGACTGGCCCTGAAAAATGTAAAACCTTCCAGGTGCCACAGGAGAAGGTGATGATGGTACTGCTAGAGCTGAAATGCCTTTTAATGACCACTCATCACTTTAATACAAGAGGTACTCAAAGAAGCAAGAAGAGCAATTGCATGGTGCTTTTGGGGCCAGGCTTAGTGATTAGAGACACTCAGCTGGGCTGGCCAGTGTCACAGGCTCTGAGTGACACTGAACTGATGGTGAATACCCCAAGAACCATTTTTTGTTTCGCTGGGATTGGAATAGGGCAAAAGTGAGCTCTGATAATCAGTAAGTGGACTGCTCAGGAGAGAGAGACTGGAGGATAGAGACACCCCTTATGACAGCAGCCAGGATCAAAGGAAGATCACTTTTCCTCCAGAGATGTCTGCTTCCCATCTGCCTGCTGTCATTGGGAGTGACATGAGCTCTGTCATTCCACCTGGGGAAGTAAGAACAGGCCTTGCAGAAGGTGGAACAGGTGCTCAGTGCTGAGGTCAGAAGAGGAGCTGAGAATCACTAAATTAGATCTGCATCACTGAGGGCAAGCTCAGGTGGTGGGAAAGAGGAGTAGAATGCTCTGTTAGACTGTGCTCAGCTGTGCATACATGAGTCACTTCACATCCCACCGGCTCCCACTTTCTCTTGCTAGGTGATGTTTTTTCCTCGACTGTCTGGGGACCTTTGCATGCCTCTCTGGAGGGCTGAATTTCTGAGATGTGGTAGTGATAGAATGAGGGCTGATTCTTCTGTGGATGTCGGAGCTCCTTTTCCCTGTTGTATGAGCTGGGATCAATTAATCCAAGATCTGAGCATCTCTCACCTCCCGACTTGTGAGTCCTAAGAGAGGTGGAGACCCTGCCCTGTTGTAGAATGGTCTGAGACCTCCTTCCTGCTTTGCACTGGGAGGAAACAAACAGGGCTTTGTGAGTGGGACCAGTCATTGTGGGGCTGCTCCCAGAGCTGGCCTGTGTGCTTGTGGCTCTCCTCCCAGCCTGGGGCCCAGGTGGTAGGTGCAGGTGGCTGGCTGGCTGAAATTGCAGCTGGCACGGCCCAGGGAGGGCTGTGGGGGCAGAGCTGGAGGGAGATGGCAGCTCATCACCTTGCCCACAGTGCCATCAAGGCACTGTTCCCATAGTGTTCCCATCTTGTCTTGGCAGAGAAGATAACTGGGTATCACCCAAGGCCAGACTGCTGTGGAGCTGAGAAAAACCCACTCTTCCATTCAGATGTGCTGTTTTGGGCTGTGCAGGGAGAGAGGTGGATATGGCTGAAGGAAGCCTGGCTGCAACAGGAACCAAGAAGCTAAGCAAGGCATGGGGTGTTCCAGCGCTGCCCAAAGAGCTGGTGGGGCACACACCAGCCTGCCTAATGCCCCTCCTGTATAAATGGGATGTGATAGTTGTGTGTAACTAGGGTATCTACCTGTGAGTATAAAAAAAAAAAATTAAAATGCTTTTTATGTGAAGACAGATTTGACAGAGACATTTGATGAGGGAGGAGGGTCCCACTGCTCTTTCCTCTCTCCCATTCCTTCAGAAATGAGAGGGTGGAAGTCTCAGGCAAGGTGAGTTCCTGTGACCCTGAGGAGGTGGGGGTCAGCATGAGCAGCCAGCTGTCCTGCTTGGCCCAGCCATCAGCCAGGTCTCCAGAAGATGTGCTGGAGGGTTGGTCTTGGGAAGGGTGGTGAAACTATGCATGTGGTTAAATACACACTTCTAGAAGGCACCAAAAACACCCATTTGAAATCAGCTGTCTCTTAGCCCCCCATCTGATCCAGTGCTCTCCATACCAGAACCCCACGTGACATGGAAATATCCCAAGCTCCTGAGGGAGGCTGTTGGCCACTCTCGACACCGAATACCCTCCACATATTGTGAAGTGTTCTTGCACCAGCAGCTTCTTACCAGCAAGTGTAAAAGCAGGGGTAAAAAGTGGGCTAAGGGGAAAGGGGAATAACTCACTGAGCAGTAGTGGGAGTGGAGACACAAGTGCTGTGCCACTTGGGATGGTTGGTGCCCCCAGGAGCTCCTGTTTAGGCAGTTCCTGCAGCACCCTGCAGATCCCCAGCTGACCTTGCTGGAGCCCTGTCCCCCAGGACAGGCTGCTTCAGGAAATGCCTCAGTGAGGGTGCTGGGCTGTGCTCTGCCCTCAGAGAAAAATTGGAGGCATCAGGTAAGATGGCAGGAGTGCTTAACCTTATGTCCCATGGCTCTGCTGAGGTCAGGCTGGACTGACCTAGTGTTTCAAAAGCATTTCTTATGCTTTAGGTTTTTAGCTGAAACACCTTCTGTGCCCCAGCTGAAAGCTACTGGAGCATAGTACTATGAAATGGTACTACAGCATACTTTGAATTCACATAGATTTTGTAGAAAAAGCATTTGAAACTTCCCTTTTTTAGAATGAGAAGCACTGCTGTTCTGAGTATAATGGTGTGGCATCTTGTTTGGAATTTCCCTTGCTTTCTATATATACACATGCAGCAAAGCCACAGGAAATGGAAGCTTTTTTTAAAAAAAGAATTGAGCATAGGTATCTGCTTCTTGGACAAATTTTATTCTTGTAGTTGGTTTTATTATTAGTGAGCACCTTATCTTGAAGCATCATTTAAGGCTTATTTTAAAAGATATGATATCCTAAATCATTGAAGCAGGAAGCAGACATTGACTTAGAAGTTGCACATTATTTGAGAAACCTTTTAGGGTCTGTACTGCCCATGCTACAGAAAAGAGCATTGTTGTTGATCTTTTCTCCCTTGTGGCTTTTGGGGTAGGGGCCAACTTCTGAGGCTCCTTGCATTTGTATTTTCTAAGATACAGTGAGTCAGTGTTGCCTACAGCTGCTGTCGTGATTGTGTGCTAAGGGCCCACTTCTGCATGGCAACCAGCATGGTTATTAGTAAACAGCCTTTACTTTAATATCCCTGGCAAAGTGCATTATAATTAGGTCCAGGAGAAATGAGAACAAGCTTGCCAGCAGCTGGAGATTATACAGTCTGAAAATCTCATTGCTGGTGAGGTGAGACACATCCTCAGGGCTGAGATGCCCTAAGCCTGGACTCAGGTTGGTTTGGGGAGCAAAAATGAGGGACGGTCATTTTGTGAAGGAGAAATTTTAGAAGGGACTAATCATGAAGGTAATTGGACAAGCCCATCTTGGCAGCTTTTCATATGTTGAGACACATTTCTACAAATCCCAGAAGAAGATACCTGCCAGCAGAGGAAGGTATCCTGCCTGCTCTCAGCTTCTGTGGAACTGCAGTGGTATCTGTCTGCCTTGTGCCTGGTATTGGCATGCCACTGCAGTACAGGCAGTGCTCACCTGAATGAGAGATCTACAGAAGCCTAAACAAGCGTTAACTTTGACTGAAAACAGGGTTCATTTCTCTTGGATGCCTTTTGTTGCCAATACAGCAAATAAGGAACTCACCCCCATCCATAGTCAATTTTTCTGTATGATTTCAAGAGTCTCTTGTGTGGGGATGTCTTTCAGCAGTTTTACAGATGATGTGTGTTTCAGTGAACGAGTGTAGTACAAATGGATAATGAAAGTTCACAATGTTTATGCTATTGAACTTCCTTTCACTGCATGCACTGGCTTTCTTACTCATTATGCCTTTATTGCTTTCTTTTAGTAAAGGAGCTGGGTTGCTGTTACTATTCAACCGAGCAAGACACTTTATTTGGACAACCATCCAACAAGAAGAGAGCACCAGTGTGGGGCCAAAAGAATCTTTTCTTAATTTAAAGGGTTCAAAAATGCTGGAAACTCACAGCCACTTTGACTTCAGTGTTGGAATAGTGGAGCTGACAGGTTTTACGCATTCTGGTCTACAAGCTGAGAAATGTGACATGTGAAGGTAGGGGGTGGTGGCAGTTGCTGGTGATGCCTTGGGTCTGTATGCTTTGCCTGGTGAGGAGGGGGCAGGTGAAGATTTTGTAGTGTTTTATCAAGAGATCTACTAGTGAATTTGGTGTAAAAGTCAAAGCACTGCATAACAGACAACTTTTATTAGGAGCAATAGTTTATGGCCCATCATAGTTCTTCATAGTGTAAGAAGTTAAGCCAGAACAGGAAAGAGTTATGCTTTTCACCAGCTGGGGGAAAAAAAAAATAAACTAAACAACCAGAAACCTCAGTAGAGGTAAAGTCAAACAGCTCTGACGAGAGGTATTTTTGTACAGAAAACCAACAGATCTGTCCTAGATTTATGCCACAGGTAGTAAAATGCCAGTCCTCATTTATTGCATTTAACTGCTTTATGTGGTAGCTGTAATCTGTGCTTGATTTGTAACCTCACCTGTTTTTTGTTTGTTAGTCCAGTGTTGTCCTTGCTGTAGGTATATCCAATTTCCCAGCACTGAAGTTCTCTCCTTTCTCAGGATTAGTGTGAAACTAACCTCTGCATTGACTGAGGACAAAGTCACAGAATTTAAATCCACAAGAATAGGCACTATTCATTTTTGTGTACTGCAGATTCTTTTATCTAATTCCTCCTATCTAATTTCTTATTAGAAATTATTATTTCTTATTGTAGGTCAGTTTATTCAACTATACCCACAGGGATTAACATAAATGGAAACCTATAGCAGACTTCAGCTTCAGATATATATTAAAGCAGTCGTCATCCCAATTCAATTAAAAAAAGGTACTGCCAAGACCTAACTTACTTTACTGTTGTGTTTGTTTTCTTAAGAGTCTCTTAGTGTGAATCAGTACAAAAATCAAGTCCCTGTTTTGCTGTATCAATCACTGGTATTATCATATTGATGTACACTGAAGCTGTAAACCAGGCTTGTCTAATGAGAACAGTCAAAAAAAGTAAGATTAGCTTATGCCACAGGAAGTTTAATCATGTTTCTCAGCTTATATTCCCTGGGCTGCATCTGATCTCTAAGACCTTAAAAGGCAATGTAAAAAATGGTCACTTAAAAAAAAAAGAAAAGAAAAAACTTTCTGCATGTTTGCGCATGTTGTTTTGGGAAGAACAAGCTAGTAGTGAATGACAGGATTGCAGTCAGTTGTAGATTAGATTAATAGTAAACATTGCTGGATGCAGTGGCCCAGGCATTGCTTTTGGTAATAGCCCACCTAAGACAACAGTGGCATAAACCAACATCTTCCTTTGGGGCTGCAACAGGATCCCGGAAAGGAAATACCCAGAAAAACATCCACATTCCTCTTAAGTGTGGAACACAGAACAAAGCAAAGCAGAAGACAGGAGTGTTCTTACACAAAGTAATTTTAATTATGAAGTGTCATGGTTGCACTAGCCCTTTACTTTCTATCCCATCCTTAACTCTTGCTCTGACACAGTGAGAAACACCTGGAGCCAAGGCTGTAAAAACATGTGGCACTCATATTTGTACACTTCAATTGCTGATGCTCCTTCTAAAAACAGTCCCCTGCTATTTTTTGACGTTCTCTCCAGTGCAGACAGGATAAGAAGAAATTTAAGTTAGCATTGATATAGTCACATGTGTGTGGCAGGGTAGGGGGTTAAATGTGTTCCTGTGCCTCTGAAAGGTCAATCTTCCACTCAGAGACAAGGAGTGATTTTTTTTTTCAACATATTTGAAAAAAGTCTGAGAAGCTGGTTATCACTAAAGTAATGAAATAACTCACATCTGAAACCATGACATTTAATTAGCCCTTAGTGTAGTTAGTGGGACTATTTCACATTTAAATACTTACACCAAAAGAGATTTTTTTTGACCCCTTTACTAATGTAGTAAAGCAAATGCATAATCACTTTTATTATAAAAATAATCCTTAGGTCAAATAGGAATACAATCAATAATTACACAAATATACATTTACAAATCTGTAAGATATATACTTATGGCACAGGCAATATAAATATCCCTGTACCTCATTTCTGTGCAAAAAAGGCAGGCTAGTTTTAGTTAAAAAACAGCCCTTTTATGTTTTCTTCACTTCTGATTTCAGTTAAACAGAAGGATTTTCAGATGAGATGGCTGAAAGTTCAGCCTAAAGAGTCAAGAACATACTTTCACTTTTAAAGCAGATAAAGCACAGTAAGATTTTTCCTATCTTCTGCCAAAATGTTTCTTCCTGTTCTTGAGCCTACATTTTTTGGAAGAGGAGGAAAATTTCAAGTTCAGTAATTTTTTTCACAAGCCATCAGACTGCGCTAGAGAATTAGACCCAAATAAAGTCAAGCTGCACTCTGAAGCTAAATTACCACTGTAGAGGTTTCAGTTTAGTTTGTAGTAGAATCTGCATTACACTTGCCTTCCTTGTAGCTGTCAAAAATAATTCTTCAGAAAAATACTTGGCTTTCTCTTGAAGCCTGTCACACAGTCCAAGAGAAGGCAAAAATCAAGCAAGAGGTAGATGTTGTTCATCCTCCTAATTCCCCAGAGCTCTCCATTTGAATTACTCTGTTTTAGGACTGTAGGAGATATGTATAGAGCAAGCTTTATGTCTATAAAAGTAGTGATTGACTTACACCCCTCACATCCTGTGGTCACTGACAACATTCAGTAACATGCTTGAGGAATTCATCACTGAGTTCATCACTGAAAAACCTCATGCAATGAGGGCATCTGAGTTCACCCTGTGCCCTGCCTTCAGATCCCGAGTTTCCATTGTCCCCAGGAGGAGAAGCTTGTTCAGACTGTGAATTTCTTCTTGTTGTGCCTGTCTGGACAGGGCTGTTGCCTCGTAGATGTTCAACATTCGCCTGAACGTACAAATGATTTTGGTTACCAGCATGAACTCTGAAATGACTACTTGTGTCTCTTGAGTCCTAGAAAGAAAAAGGAGAGCTCTTGAAAAAGATGCAGCACAAATATATTTTTTAACAGGTGACATTTTATCACCTTTATCTGAAACATCACTCAAATATTTATCAGAGGACTTGGAAATAAATTATTAATCAGTTTTCACAGTGTTATTAATATTGTTGTAAAGAAGGTTTGTCGGAAACACAATACAGCCAGTGTGCTACTTTGAAGATGCCAATAGTCATGGCTGTCCTCTGCCTTCTAAGAATTCACTCTTCCTATGTTGATCCAAAAGTAGAAGGAAAAGGGACTGGAAAGAGGTATTACATCTGAACTGGGAAGCATCTCCACCAGAACTGACTATGAACCAATCTAAGTGTTTGATAGCTGCACTGAGCTGGAAACTGTTTTAGAAATACTAACATATTTCTAAAATATATTTTAAGTATATTTTAGTCCCAAATCCTGTTGACATGCTTAAATTAAAAAAGGAGCATGCTGCTTTCCTACCTGTCTTCTTGCTAGCTGGTGTTGCAGACATGCAACTTCTGCCTGAAGTTCTTGTATTTTACTCTGTGCTCGTTCTCTGTCTGATCTCTCAGATGTGAAATCGTCCTTATAAACCAGGACCTGAAATAGAATTATGATGTTAATATTTTATAAATCAGAGCATTGGCAGGTTAGATTGAAAAGCTGAGGCTATGATTCCTTTGTTACTTATCCCCAGAATCTCAGTATTATCTTCTCTATGGTATCTGTACTTCAAACATGTTTGTATTTCTTTTACAGATCTTTCACATTCTGTATTAAGGCCAGCAGAACTGCATGGGGTTCTTTAAGTAGTGAGTTTCCTTTAAATCTGTGTTGTTGGGTATCTAGATAGCCAAATGTGCAAAGACAGGCAAATGTCCAAAAAATAAATCCATTTCCTCCCCTTGAACTTCAGTGGTCTGGGAAGAAACTAAGAATTCCCATCTCTAGGAAAAAGAAATTTAATGACCTGTTGCTCCAGCATTTGTATGCGCTCGTTATCTCCTTCTCTAGCCTTCTTCATGTCTTCTAGTTCTCTCTTGGTTTTTATGCACTCATTCATTTTTTCTTCCAGTAGCTTGTTTAACCGGAATATCTCCTTGTGCATCAGGTCAGAATTCCTTTGTGCTGAAGTTCCACTGTGGTTCTGCTCCAGCTGTGACTTCACCTCCTTCAGCTGCAAGTGGAGTCGCTTCACGTACTCATCCCTGCTGGCATCGTACTTCTGCCATTTTGCGTTTAGATCTTCCACCTGAGAGTTCATCCGGGAGAGGCATCAAGAACAGGAAGACACAAACTTCAAGCTTTCATAGGCTTTCTATAAGTGCAGGACCAAAATTCTCTAGGGGATAATGTAACATGCTGACTGGACCCCTGAGGGTGGGTAAATCACTGCACAGGAGAGCAGGAGATGACTGTGCAGACTCATCATGGGCAGCCTTCCCCTCTCCCAGTCCAAAGGGACAGTGTTATAATGTGGAAAGGGAGGGGTTGCTGTTCACCCTGGGCCTAGTCCTGTTCTTCTGGGGTGGAAAGCTGATCCATGGAAGGAACATGAAAATTTTCTTCTGCACTTGTTTTCTGCCCTATTTTTAACAACAAAAACCCAATATGTTAAAAATTATGTAATAAGCTGTTCTTAGCTAAGGGAACAAAACCTATGTGCCATGTTGAAAGGACTAAGAAAAACTGTCTTGCATTAAACTGCCATTTAATTAGATTAACCAGACCTTATCTATTCCAAATTTACTCTAATACAAAATACTTAAATATTAATCTGTAACAAAATGAAAGTACTCACGTGAGCTACTTTTTGTTTTAACATCCTGTTTTCCTCTTGTAGGTTGCAGATAAGAACTTGAAGTGAAGTTTCATTGTCTAAAAGCTGTAATTTTCAGATAAAGTTAGGTGTTACTTTAGCATAAAAATCTCAGATGCTGTTTGGCTGTGCTGTTAAACTGGAAGTAATTTTTTTTTCTAAGTGATGTGTAATGACATACATCTAGGTCTATTTATTCCATTCTAGATTATTTTTAAATGTTAATAGGATAGCCTACCACATTTATTATTAAGAAAAGCAAAAATGTACTCAGGTTTTTACAACCTTGGTACTGCTTTTAAATAGATCTGATGACAACAGAGTTTAGGAGTTTACACAAACTCCTTGGAAAACTACTTGAACTGGAATGGGAGAATGCATGACAGAGACCCAAATATGCCATTACCTTGCTTTGTTATTACTGTCAATTTTGGCCAGTNTTTATTCCTTTCTAGATTATTTTTAAATGCTAATAGGATAGCCTACCACTTTTATTATTAAGAAAAGCAAAAATGTACTCAGGTTTTTACAACCTTGGTACTGCTTTTAAATAGATCTGATGACAACAGAGTTTAGGAGTTTACACAAACTCCTTGGAAAACTACTTGAACTGGAATGGGAGAATGCATGACAGAGACCCAAATATGCCATTACCTTGCTTTGTTATTACTGTCAATTTTGGCCAGTACTAGGAAGAAATTACTGAGGGGGAAAAAACCCTGCTTGCTAAATAATTGACTAAAATGATACCTCTTTTTTACAGTTGTGACATCTGCTCAAAAANACTGCATGGGGTTCTTTAAGTAGTGAGTTTCCTTTAAATCTGTGTTGTTGGGTATCTAGATAGCCAAATGTGCAAAGACAGGCAAATGTCCAAAAAATAAATCCATTTCCTCCCCTTGAACTTCAGTGGTCTGGGAAGAAACTAAGAATTCCCATCTCTAGGAAAAAGAAATTTAATGACCTGTTGCTCCAGCATTTGTATGCGCTCGTTATCTCCTTCTCTAGCCTTCTTCATGTCTTCTAGTTCTCTCTTGGTTTTTATGCACTCATTCATTTTTTCTTCCAGTAGCTTGTTTAACCGGAATATCTCCTTGTGCATCAGGTCAGAATTCCTTTGTGCTGAAGTTCCACTGTGGTTCTGCTCCAGCTGTGACTTCACCTCCTTCAGCTGCAAGTGGAGTCGCTTCACGTACTCATCCCTGCTGGCATCGTACTTCTGCCATTTTGCGTTTAGATCTTCCACCTGAGAGTTCATCCGGGAGAGGCATCAAGAACAGGAAGACACAAACTTCAAGCTTTCATAGGCTTTCTATAAGTGCAGGACCAAAATTCTCTAGGGGATAATGTAACATGCTGACTGGACCCCTGAGGGTGGGTAAATCACTGCACAGGAGAGCAGGAGATGACTGTGCAGACTCATCATGGGCAGCCTTCCCCTCTCCCAGTCCAAAGGGACAGTGTTATAATGTGGAAAGGGAGGGGTTGCTGTTCACCCTGGGCCTAGTCCTGTTCTTCTGGGGTGGAAAGCTGATCCATGGAAGGAACATGAAAATTTTCTTCTGCACTTGTTTTCTGCCCTATTTTTAACAACAAAAACCCAATATGTTAAAAATTATGTAATAAGCTGTTCTTAGCTAAGGGAACAAAACCTATGTGCCATGTTGAAAGGACTAAGAAAAACTGTCTTGCATTAAACTGCCATTTAATTAGATTAACCAGACCTTATCTATTCCAAATTTACTCTAATACAAAATACTTAAATATTAATCTGTAACAAAATGAAAGTACTCACGTGAGCTACTTTTTGTTTTAACATCCTGTTTTCCTCTTGTAGGTTGCAGATAAGAACTTGAAGTGAAGTTTCATTGTCTAAAAGCTGTAATTTTCAGATAAAGTTAGGTGTTACTTTAGCATAAAAATCTCAGATGCTGTTTGGCTGTGCTGTTAAACTGGAAGTAATTTTTTTTTCTAAGTGATGTGTAATGACATACATCTAGGTCTATTTATTCCTTTCTAGATTATTTTTAAATGCTAATAGGATAGCCTACCACATTTATTATTAAGAAAAGCAAAAATGTACTCAGGTTTTTACAACCTTGGTACTGCTTTTAAATAGATCTGATGACAACAGAGTTTAGGAGTTTACACAAACTCCTTGGAAAACTACTTGAACTGGAATGGGAGAATGCATGACAGAGACCCAAATATGCCATTACCTTGCTTTGTTATTACTGTCAATTTTGGCCAGTACTAGGAAGAAATTACTGAGGGGGAAAAAACCCTGCTTGCTAAATAATTGACTAAAATGATACCTCTTTTTTACAGTTGTGACATCTGCTCAAAAAAACCCCAGTGTACATGAGTAATATAGAACACTTTTGTGCAAAATTCCCTAGAATCAGCTAGTAATGGCATCTGAAATTTCTCCTCTTCAACAGGGAAGTCCCCACTGTACAAGGTTAGCTTCTTATTGCATATATCAAAGTCAATCAAGTTTCCTGTCTATCAATTACACATTAAATATGTAAATATGTGTAATGCCAAATGCTTCAAGTCCCTTAAAAAGTCCTTTTTTCTTCTATCTACTCAACCCCAATTTCTTACAAGTAACTTTAACATGAGTAACTTTTCTTTGGAAACACTTCTGGGATGTTTGACAAAGCAGAGGTGAGCACGTAGAGAGCTCATCACAACAGCACAGATGAGTGGTCATGTGAAAAACAGCATTACCACCGTGTAGCAGTAAGAGAATAAGTCAGAATTACTCTTTTTCGTGAGAACTGTCTGTAGCACCCTACTCAATGCTCTGATCTGTTACTAGAGGCAGCACTGCTAATGTTATTTCCTTATGGTGTTTTAATGAATTACTTAAGGACTCTCAATCATCAGGACTTCTGGAACAACAGAACAATGATCTACCTCTACCCCATGCTGAGAACTTCAACTGAAGCCTCAACAGCCATTAGCAAAGTACACCAAAATCCAGGTGTTTCTTTGTGCCCTGCAGTAACATTTCTGACACTGTCCTGTTATAAAGCTTTTTTTTTTTTTAAACATCCCTCCTGAAGAGAACCATTGCCCTGCATTCAGAGGGCAGGGGGAATCCCAGAGCAAAAAGAAAGGTAAGACACCTTGACTCATATTCCCCTAATCAACTTTCTGTAGGTCTGTACTAAGTGTGCAAAGCCAAATCTTGGTCTAAGAAGACCACATATTATAGAGTTCTTAATATAAACAGAATTTTGAAATATCTCTACTTTGTTTTGTGATTTTGATGCTTAAACAAGTAATCAGGAGAGATCAGCTTCAAAATCACAGCACCATCTAGTGCTGCACAGAAACAGGGGTGGTATAAGGTAGGTCCTGTGTATGGAGGGAAGAACTGTAATTGGGAAATTGCTGAGGTTGGATGGAACCTCTCAAGCTCTTCTCCTCTCCAAAAAGAAAAATGCCTCTGATGATGATATGGCCAAAGTTGAAGTGGTAGACAACTGCTTCCATCCTAAATTTCAGATACACAGAATTATTTACCATTGCCATGGCAGTCTTAACACCCTACATGAAATTATTTAAAGGGCTGTTTCTCACCATTCCCCAGTTACAGCTATCATATTGTAATTAACACCTCGGAAGCTAATAAGACTTCAAACACAGACAGTAGCTGTAAGAGTACCTGATTAGATCTTTCTGTAGCTATCTGGTCATCTGAATTCCCCTTCTCTTTTCTTTGCTTCTCTTCTAGACATTTTGCCAGATGTTGACACATTTCTGCTGTGGATGCCAATTTGCGTTGAAGTTGGTGAGTTTCATCAGTGAGTGAACGGCACAAAACATCACTGGTGGCCTGAGCCTTCTCCCTCTCTGCCAAGGTCTTCTGCAGTCGTAAGATTTCTCTCTCCTTTTCATATGGAGGCTGATTTATCATCTGCTGTATCTCTCCATTTTTCTCCTCTAGCTGCTGATTCAACTTCTGCACTTCCTAAACAGAAGGGGGAGGGGAAGTTATTTAGAAGCAAAATAAGCTCAAAAGCCAAAATATGTCTAAGACTGACTTCCATATTGCAGTAATTCCTTATTTCTCCTGTACTCATTGCAAAGTATTTAAAAAGTAGAATAAATCCATTTCATTTCTGTGTGATCACAAGACCTTGGAACTGAGGGATCAATCAATCAATCAAGAACTGCTCAGGCAGCTATGCAAGCACTTTCTAATCAGTAGAATGGAAGAACAAGCAGCAAAAATTCAGGAAGATTTTAGGACTATACAACAGCAACAAAAACAAGAAGCAAAGTAATTTAAAATTAATAACTGTAGAGACTGAAATTACTTAGAGGTCCTGCACACTAAATTACCAAATAATAGAGATTTTCCTCAAAAGAATAAAAGGAACTGTAAAGTCATCAAATGCAGTGAAGGGTATTCACTGCCTGGCACTGTCTCAAGGACAAAGCAGAGATAGTACACAGAACAACTATGCCACCTAGGAAAGGAAGGGAATGGTAAGGTAAGGACAAGCAAGCAGAAAATAAAATCCACGTGGCAGCAGTGGCTCTAGTTTGGCCACAGCTGACTCCCAGGTACATGAGGGGGTCTGACACACCCCTAGGAAACAACTGTGTACCTTATTTCTGCATCTCCTTGTCCTATTGGAAGCTCTGTGGGATTATCCACACTGCATTAACATCTCCGCAGGTGTTTTGAGAAGGAAGAGGTTTGCTTGGTGACTGGTGCAAACCACCTGTAGTTTCATGCACCTGAAAGGCACAGCTCCTGACTTGGTGAAAAACAAGCTGCACTCCACACCCTCAAGAAGTAGCAGATGCTGATACCAGAAACCTCTGCAGCACTGCTCCTCCAGAATTGAGGATGTCTGGATGCCAGTGCAGACCATGAGACAGCTACAATCTCAGCTCTATCATTCCAGCTCTCAGGAGTGCAAATCGAGATGTAAATCACTGGCATCACTCTTTGCCAGCACATTGGCCTCTGGCTTCACAAAAACATTGTTACTATTTAGTGCCAATAATTTCAGCGTTCTGATTGGGCTGAAATTATTCTCTCAAGAAATAAATACTAACATCTAACAGATAAACAGCACTTGTTCTTATTACTGACATTTAAATTCTTTAGCATCGTGCTAAATGCTAAACTTTCCTTTTAAAGATATTTAGCATCAGCCTTTCAAATATGTTCAGATACTACAGGTTTGTCATCTGTCTGCAACATGTCAGTGAGATCATCTCTTATAACAAATTTCCAAACATGAACTTTTTAAAATGTATTTTAGGTGAGCGTCATATATGGAAAATGTTTTGTATAAGCATTAGGTCAAAAGATTACTTATGACAAAAACACTTGTTTCAGTTTTAAGTACTGCTGCTCAGTTTGGAAATTACTTCATGCAGCTTCATCTAGACATAAATGCTTTAAAAATCTTTGAGTATTTCAGACTGAACCTGGGAAAGTCTTAATGACAGTAACCAAAACAGCACTTGTGCTGGATGGGGAGGGATGCAGTTTTGAGACTTTTTCTGTCAAGAAAGATACTGATTTCCCTAATCTATCTCCACACAATCCAGACCTGTCGGTTACTTCAACTATGAATGTGCTACCTCAATGTCAATTAAAAAAATCCTTTTCTAAGAGCACTTTAAACAAAACACTGTAATAGAAAAATTTGTGGCATTGGTTTTTTAAGAACAAAATTGTTGCATGTGATAAATTCAGGGAGATTTTACTATTTTTCTTTCTCCTTATGAAAATAGCTGCATGAAGATCTACAGGGCCATGCTATGCTTTTTGTTTAGGCTTTTATGGTTTGCCTTTTTTGAACTTAACGCAGGGGGAGCTGCCTTTGGATGCAGACGGGTGCGTTGCTTTGGGCACCTGGGGATGGAGCAAGTCCTGTCTAAGGCAGCGGCATCGCTCGGCGGGGCTCAAAGCCTCGCTCAGCCCCCGCCGCTCGGGGCCGGCCCGCGGGCAGCGCCGGTTCCTGCGCGCCCCCAGCTGTTCCCAGCACCCAGCGAGCGCTCTGGGGGCACAGCGCCCGCACGCTCCACCCCGCACCGCGGCTGCTGGCCCTGCTGCGCTCAATTCCTGCGCTTTTTAAGCAGCAGCGCGGAAAGGAGCGGTAATGCTGCGCACCAGCGGCTTTACCTGGCTCAGCGCCTCCACTCTCCGCGCCGAGAGCCTCTCGCTGTCCCGCAGCTGCTCGCGGGCCTGCCCCAGCTGCTCCAGCAGGCTCTCCACCAGCGAGGGGGCCGGCTCCGCGCCCGCCACCGCATCCCCGCCCGGCGCCGGGAGCTGCCGCTGCCGGGCCAGGCTGCCCCGCAGCTCCCGGATCGTCGCCTCCTTGGCCGCCAGCTGCAGCTGGAGGTGCTTCAGCTGCTGCGCGGACTCGTGGTACAAGCTGCAGAGCGCGTTGTACCGAGGCACTTTATTCTTCAAGCTCCTGTTTTCCCGGTGCAGCTTCTCCAGCGTCTCCTCCACCTGCCTGAAGCGGGTCACCAAGGGGTCTGTGCTGCCGGCCTCGCTTACCGAGCACATGGCCGGGGCAGCTCCTTTCTCTTCCTTCTCCAGGGCGAGCAGGAGCCCGGACAGGTGCATAAAACCCTCGAGCGGAGCAGGACCGAGGCAGCGGCTTCGCTCTTCCGCCTTCCCCGCCGGAGGAGGAGGCGGCCGCTCCCTTTAAGGCCTCGCAGGACCCGCCTGTGCCGCAGCTTTTTTCTACGGCTGGGGCCGGGCCGGGCCGCGCTCCGCCCCCGGGGGAGGACCCCGGGCGAGCAGGGAGCTCTTTCCCCGGCGGCCAGCGCGGGATGCGGCCCCGGGGGCAGCGCTGCCCGGGGAACCCCGGCAGGGGCGCCTGGGAGAACCGGCACCGGGGGCGGGGGGAGAAACCTGGGGGCGAGGGAGCGGCGCGGGGCGAGCCGGAGGCTCCGAGGGCACGGGGAAAGTCCCGGCTGAACGAGGGGAACGCGAGCAAGAGGGGCGCTGAAGGGGAGAAGGGGTCCCGGCGGAGCCAGGGTCCCTCGGGGGGCTGGCGGGCGGCGCCGGCCCCGCGTTGCGAAAGCCCCGGGGCGCGGCGGACTCCCGGCGCCGCTGCGGGAATTCCCGGCTCGGAGCGGGACTTTCCCCGCTGGCGGCGACCCCCGGGCTCTCCGCTCTCGCCTGCCCGAGCGGCCCCGGCCCCAGCCCCCGGGGCAGCAGCAGGAGAAGAAACGCCCAGGAATCCTCTGTTGGAGCTGCGTCTGCAGCGGTGGCGAGGGGATGGCTCCGGACCCAGGCAGGGCAGCACATTCCTCCCCACAAGCCGCGTACCTGTGCAGGTGTAGAGGAGGAACTTCCTTAACAAAGACCTCGAAGAGATCAAAACCTTCGGTCATCAAAATCCGTATCACCAGCCAGTGTTTATACTCTCAGGATGAGTTGATGAGAGCAAAACCAGCTGCTTGATGCTGAACAAACTGCTGCCCACCAGCTGCCCCTATGGTGGAGAACTCTTTTATTGGCAGCATAGACAACGGAGCTTGTTAATCGAGAATATCACTGTCAGAGAGTAACACTGGTGTAGTATTTCTCATAGGGGGGTAGAATTTTCTCATAGTAAGCTGGACTGAGAGAAAGCATATTTTAGATTGTTTTAGTTATGTCCATGTTACCATTCTGGTGGAACCAGGTGGGAGGACAGAGCCTTAAACCAGTACAAAAATAAATCCCAGGTTGCATTTTGTTATTATTTGCAAAGATATTTAGTGTGTGTATATGTATGCATGTGCATCATAACGTGTACAACACGGAGCTCCATGTGTGCACAAGGTTCAACACAAGCATGGGAGGGGTTTCTGGGCCGGGTGCCTGGAACACAGCAAGTGAAAATCACCACGTGCTACTGGTGGAGGCAGCAAAATAAAAAAGACTTTAGACAATGTGATAGAGAGCAGTCTCCTGTGTTAGCAGATCTCACAGTAAAAAACCACAGCAATGAATAATTTGTGGGGAAGAATTTACAGGAATGGGAACATGATGAAAGTGAAAGATGGTGAACTTCAAAGCTGAGGCTGTCAGTTGCCCTGGATCAGGAGCCTCATGGTGCATATGAAACACAAGATAGAATATTTCAGCTTTTCATTAAGACAAAGGGTGGAAATTCAAACAATATAAGTTGCAATAACATACAGGGAAAACTGTTTTTCTGTGAGGGTAATAAAACATTGGAAGTGTGGGTTAAGGGCTAAAGACCTTCTGAGGTTTCTCCTAACATGAATTAGTCTGTGATTCAATTAAGTTTTTCGAGGTGGGAAGTCATTACTTTGTCACCTTAATTATTCTAGAAAGAATTATCCAAACTATTAGGAGTAATAAATTCAAAACAGTCTATTAGCTTAGCTATTTTTAAAAATATAACTGAATTTTATAGAATTTTATTAACCGGCACCGGGGGTGAAGATGGGTCTTCTGTGCAATAAAATTGCACAGAATTGCACAGAAGAAAAGGGTAAAGCACTTGTTCATGGTGCAGGTCTCTGGCATATTTTTTATTTCATCTAATACTGTAAATATCTAATGATTTAGGACAATGAAAAATCTGTGTGGAAGTTGAGAGAATACAAGTTTTGACTTTTTACTTGTACAGAGTTATATTCTACACCTTTAGGATGCTGACTTTCCTGTGAAGAAAGTTCCTGCTGTAAAATATTTGTACTTTATAGTTTTCATATGCACTAGAAAGAAAAGTGAAAAAACCACATAGACTTCATGTTATATTTTCATTATTGTGTTACAGTCAGAGCTAAGGGAAAAATTTGGAGCAAGATTGCTTTTGCTGACTGTCAAAATATTTTGTAGAAACATATGATGAAGCCCTAGTACTGGGGAAATGTTTGGTTTCCTGCCAATTAATTAGCAAACTTTGAGGAAACTCAGCGATCCCGTGTTTGCAGATGGGGCAGTGCTATCCTTAGACCAAGCATCAGGGAATTTAATTAGCTGACAAATAAAATCGTTTATAATACAGTTTTATTTGTAGTATTGTATTGGTATATTAAAATCAAGCATTACTGAAAAGTTGGTATTAATAGTGCCCTGGATGAAGCCAGCATTCCCCTAGGAAAACACCACTGACTTAAGGGAAATTTGACCTGCGTAAGTGCTGAGTAAGAAACTGATCCCACATGTTCTTGGGAATGCCCTTAGATGACTGTTTCCTTTTGTCAGTTCTGAAACACGGAGGAATTCCTGGGAATTCAGTCAAAGAAACTGGTGCCAAAGAATGAGTCACATCTTAAGCCGTGTTTCGTAGTACCTGGCTTTTCCTGGATTGCCTCTCGTGTGCTGTTACCCCGTTTGTTGATAAAGCAGCTGGTTTGTGCTGTGACACACTTGTCCTTTTTTGGGATTGGACAATCATGAGGGTTTATTAAGTATGAACAACAGGTATGCTCTGCACGGCTTCATATAAAGAAAAGAACTTTATTTTGCATACTCCACTGGTTTCAACATGAAATATAAGTTCACTTTAACTCTTTCTCAGTACAGGGTGTAACAGGATATTAAACCTACGTGGGAAAAATTTAACCTCAGATTTTGTTAAAGAACTCTTAACAAAGCTGTTTTGAATAAGTAATTCTGTGCACAGCACAACTTATAATGTGTGAGACACATCATACAGTGCATGAAAAAAAGTGATAAGATACTGCCTAGAAACAAAAAGGAAGTGGAGCTGCTCCTAGGAAAGCAGGAAGAAAGAAAGGTGAACAGTATGGTTAGATTAATTAAAGGTTCATAAATGTACATATATTTAAAATTTCGTTTTTTAAGCGTGAGTTATTTATAGAGGTGGTAAGAATAATTCCTCTGAATGTAGTAGTTCTATTTCTGTAACATTAGTGAAAATCTTAGGAGTCTTTGTATTTGAAAGAGTAATTCACCATGGACAAGACTATACAGCATTTTGGGGGGTTCTATAATTTTCTAAATAGTGACCTCTGCTCAATTTGTAAGAAATTTTGTTTTTTACTTGTGAACTGCAGATGTCATTCAGCTAATCAAGCTGTGGTTTGCTTCATGGTCTTAAGTCACCACTAATTGTCCTAGAGGGTAAATTGTGACATAATGACACTTGGTGTTAAAATTGCCTTGAGCTGATTTACCTAAACAGAACTGATTAGAAATTAGTAAGTAATCCTTTGGCTGCTGCAGGCTGAAAAAAGCAGTAAGTTCACACTTCCTTTGCTGTAGATTGTGCAGTTAAAAAGGAGGGAAAATAACTTATAAGGAAATAATCTGACATACTCCCTTCTACATAGGATTCCTGCCTGAGAGCTCTATGTGGATCCAAAAAATCTGATTTTCATGATGAACAACTGAAATGTTGTTGCTTTTGTGACTCATAGATTAACGATAGTTACGAGCTGCAGGCATGTTTACACTTCTTCCACGGGCAGGACTAAACATCCTTTATATACATCACTGCATTGGATGTTCTGATGATGTAATGCTCTACATGTTTCACTGCTGGAGTGACAAACGTAGTGAGAGGTTGGCCCAAGGGCTGCCAGGATTCCTGAAGCTGGATGAACTCATTGCCATGACGTACATGTGTGGCCATCTCTCTGCACTGAGGCTCTGACTTGGAACACAGCATTCCTTTTTCAGTCTTGTTTTCTGTTTACACACATGAAAATATTTAGTTTATCCAGGGGAAACAGGATGGAGTCTATTTATTTCTAATGTAAGATTTTCCCTGCATTTTTTTCTCATGGTTTGCAGTTTGGAGCATGTAAAAACCAAAAGTGCTTTGATGCAGAGGGCAGAGATCCAGGGCCCAGGTCCTTAACCACAGTAAGGCTGAAGTAACCAGGATGAGCCATACAGAGCCATGACATTGGTCAGATCCAGAGCAGTCCCAACGCTTTTCCCTGAGAGGTGTTTCTTTCACATTTATGTGGACTAAGCTGGCTCAGTCTCATCCTTATGGGTGTTAGGAGATCAGCTGGATATACACTTGCATGGGTCTCTCACAAGGCCCTTGATCTGTTTGTGTCCATATCCAGGCAACAGCTTTCTGTTATGCCTTGTTATTCCTCAACACTTTGGGTCTTTGCTGCAATTCACCCCCCTGTGCTTACTGGAACTGTCTGTATCCCCCCCTAATGTTCAGCCATTTCAGGCCCTGCTTTAGTTTCCCCTGGATATTCTCACTTTTTGCAGTTTCTCTTTTGTCTGCCCATGGCACAACAGTACCAGTTGGCTCAGTCTGACTTTGCAGACTGGAATTTATTGCAGTGCTGATTCTGTCTCTGGATCCAAGAAGTTCAAGCTGTTTTCTTGGTTCTTTAGAAAACCCTATCATTATGTCACCAATTTTTGAGCTGTGATTCTATTTACAGGACTGTAAAAAGTTCTCTGGTGAATGCAAGTGACCAACAACTGGAGGCTGTTTCCTTCCTCACAGGCTTAGATCACTTCAGCTACTGCTCCTACTTAGGAGCAAGTTACTTCTTTGAGCTTGATCTAGATAAAACCTTGGGGTTTGCCCTGCTCAATTTCTACCTGCTGAGCAGTGCAGGATATGTTGGCTTGTAGTTGTCATAGGACGTTTTTTTCCTAAATCTGATAATTTGAAATAGTGCAGACTGTTGCTGTTGAGTCTTTAGCTTTAAAATAGACTCCAGTATATTCATCAAGGCAAAGAGAGAGATTTTATTAAGGAATCACACTCCAATATATAACAGAGATCATGAAAAACAAAACCTCATTGGGTAAAAGATATAAACAATTATCTTAACCAATTAGAAAAACTCTCACGTACAGCCTTGCAGGTGCAAGGTGCTATCTTATTGTTTAACATTCTTTGTGCATGTTGATGTTAAGCTGGTCTTGAAAAAAGAGAGTTGTTTTAGACTCACTGCATGAGAACCTCTCACAAACACTGTTTCACGGTTTTCACAGATTTTCTCTGTTCCAAGCCTGTTTCTGCCACGACAGCAGACAAATTTTTTTTTGTGTGCTGCAGGAAACACTTTCCTAACTCTTAATAGATGATCCAGATTACAGACTTTTTGGTGATCTTATATATATTAATTGGATTTCTGCTTTGGTTAATATAAAGTAATGTGAGTTTTCTGGTTTCTGTTATCCACCTTTCCTCAAAGGCCAGTCAATTTTAAAGCTAAACTGAGGGGAAATTATAAAATTATTAAGTCTGACTAAGTACTTGACATTCACCTGCAAGACTGGAAACAAAAGGCTTGCAGGTGAAAACCTAAATGTTTGCAGATTTGTTTGATATGTTAATGTTGTGTAATGAAAATTTCTACAGGGGTGTCCATGACATCTCTGATCAAGACCACTCATTCTAACTAGAACAAAACCAGTTTCAACATTTTTGATCTTTAGCTTTTTCTTTTTAACAAACAGACCTCTAGAGTTTGGTTAGATAAATTTTTGATTTAAATGTAATGCCTTATTTTAAACGTTTGTTTTAAAGGATGATGGGGAAAAGTGATTTCCTAAGACTATTGGGAACCTCAAAAGAGATCCTAGTTGAGTAGAAATTCAATTCTACTAGAATTCTAAATCAGGAAAAAGAAACATTGGGTGCTTCTTAGAATGTCCTTGGTACTAGGTGGTGAAATAGTTTCAGAACAATCATATAGAAGTGTTGGGAAGAATTAAGTAACTAGAACAAGAAAGTGGAAGTGTCCTCACCACACCATTCAGTCTTTTTCTACAGAAATAGCAACATTTCCCAAAATTATGATTAGTGTCCAGTTCAGAGGCAAGAAACAGCACAGTAATATTCCTCTGGATCTCCATCTGTAAAGCAGAAAATCCATCAATCATCCTGGCAGGAGAAGGAAAAGCAGTTTTCAGCAGAGTTTTAAATTCAAGTCATGAATGTAGTCTTTTGCAGACTGAAGTGAAGAACTAATGCCATGTAGACACCAGCTGCTGAAAACTTCAGCTCTTGTTCAAGTGTGTTTTTGTTATAAGCCAGAGTAAGCATATTCTCACTCATAGGTCATGCTTGAAGCAGACAAGCATTTTGACACTTTCTGCTCTCAAACAGAATTAATGGAACATGGAGAAATTGTATTTCTGAGGAGCCTGCATGCCGGTACCTGCTCAACCTTAGCACAATAAATGGATGTAATGTGGACATGCAAGTAGGTATGGATTGCAGAAGATTAAATCAGGAAACCATAAGAAAAAATAATGTATTTCTTAGAAGTGATGATTCCTGAAAGAAAGCCTCTGCAGCTGTTTTCATGGCTGAATGTGTCTGAGCTACCCAGTGGCACAGGAGCTTACACTTGTGGTATAGGAAATATGACTGTATCTACAAGAATAAATCTTTCCAGCTCTAAATTAAATGCCTTTTCCAATTAATTATATTAAATTTATGCAATATGTGATGATTACTGCTGGGTTAATGTACATTTTAGAGTAGGTGGTTGTTTGGCAAAGTCTTTATTTTCTACTTGCCCTGAGCTGTGGAGGAAATACTACAGGGGATTCTAGATATATGGTTTTCATTAAAGTTTCTGATGAGAGCTACTAATATATTTAACTGAACAAATAGAGAGGCCACCATCTAATGGAGTGAGTTTAAGAGTTAATTGACACTGATTTCTCCTGTCTGTTCCCTTGAGTTTGTGTCTTGACTTTGTAGGTTTTTTAAGAGCTTAATTTGCTTTGCCATTTGAATCTTCCACTACTGGCAATAGTGACATTGCTGTAGATGGCTTAAAGGCAAAAAGGCTGCAGAATATTAAGTATTTGGTTTATGGAATGAAGATCCTATCAGTCTGTGCTTATCCTTACTTAATTTTTAGAAAAAACCTCATGTTGGGAAGGATGAAAGTATGACAAGAAAGTCTCACAGATATGTATGCTTAGCAGAAAGATTTTCAAATGTAGATTCTGAAGAAGGAATAGAGATGGAAGCAAGGTTTGATATAGAATAAAGGAATTGCTGAGCCAGTCTTAATGGATAACCAAGGAGGCAAAGGGTATGTTAGTTAGAAGGGGTTTTTATGACTTAGAACAAAGGATAAACCCACCTCAAACAAGAAGATGTTTTTACCAAGCAGAAAGATAGCACAGGCAAATAAGTCAGCAAATGTAGTAAGTAGAAAAAAGGTCTCAGAATTTTCCACTGCAAGGAAACTGAAAAACAACTTCTAGCTTAAACTGTAATGTACTAACTTTTAGTGATTGGAGAATACTAACATTAATATGGTAATTGCAGTAGTTTTGATAGGCTACAGATATAAGTTAAAGTATAGATTGGTTCTACTGTGTTAAGATGCTCAGCAAAGAAAAGTATATAATGTATTGTAACCAAAACCAAAGGGTCTCCAGGCCTGCCTGCAGCTGGAGCTGACAGCTGTAGGCACAGGCTCTGTCACCCACGACCCTGAACATCTCAGACTGAATAAAATGCATTTTGAAGAGCCGCCTGGAGTCCCACATCTCTCATTCAGGCTCTTACAACCTCAAAATTTTCAATTCAAACCAGTTTAACAGAATGATCCATTCTGACTATTTAATTGACCTGTTCACAATTGAAATGCTTAGAAGTCAGCTGTGAGAAAGTTAATTGTGTTAGGCCTTGCATAAACAAAATAAGAAATGTTTCTACACTGGAATACTCTACATACTGGCTCATTTTGGGGGCTAGTAAGTCAGATTTAGTATAATTGCGATGTTCCAGTTTCAGGGTGTGCAGATACCTACGCACCATTAAAAGGACTGATTTCAGGAACAGCGGGTTTGAACTTCAAGGATTTCCACCACAGTCACAATTTTCATGTAATCAACTTTGGAATACCTCCCTGTAGCGGTTTCACATTCACCTGCTCGCCTGCTCACACCAGGCAAGANTAAGTCAGATTTAGTATAATTGCGATGTTCCAGTTTCAGGGTGTGCAGATACCTACGCACCATTAAAAGGACTGATTTCAGGAACAGCGGGTTTGAACTTCAAGGATTTCCACCACAGTCACAATTTTCATGTAATCAACTTTGGAATACCTCCCTTTTCTCTGAGAGCAGATTATAATGCTGTCATAATCTTGTATTTACTGAAATTACACCTTTAAAATAACCTTAGACATGTTGTTACAAGAGAGGATTTGGAGGGAGAGTGTTTTTTTTGGATCCTCTGCTGTATCTGGGAAAAGTACAGAGGCCTTTTGAGATCATCTCTACTTCCTCAGATTAGCTGGTCTCTTCTCCCTACAAACTTTGCTTCTATTATATCTGTATATCACATCTGCACCATCAGTACTGGGATTTAGAGATAAAAGTACTCCTTGTAGTATTTTTTTTTTAAATCAGATTTCTGACATGATGGTGTGGCCATTAGCTGACCCAACAGCTTTAAAAAAACTGAAACATCATCGCCCCCATCTCTTATTTCCTGTGAGCTGTGCAGGAAGTGTCTCAGAATGAAAGAAAAGCTATGAATTTGCCAGATAATGAATCCGAATCTTGGTTCATGGTTCTTTCCTGTAGGCAAAATTATAGGTTTCTTGTAAAATAAAAGGAAGTGGAGTGAAGGAGTTCACTTGTGTGATAGTGAGAGTAGCCAAATGATAGAATAGCTGTTGAGAAGAAAGCTGTGCTTCGGGCATTATTTATTTCCAGAGGTACTAGAGGAGCCTGATGGGTGGGTCTCAGGTGGCAGGTAAGACAAGACCCGCCCCCCCCCCCCCCCCCCGGGGGGGGGAGGGAGC
>VZTR01000443.1:181436-214410 GCA_013400775.1 Chaetops frenatus | reverse complement strand
CCTTATTCTCATGAAACCACTACACTACACTCTCGCCTGGTGTGAGCAGGCGAGCAGGTGAATGTGAAACCGCTACATGAGGTAAGGAGAGTTTAGCAACAGAGAAAAGAAGAAGAAAGTAAACGACTGCTGCGAAGGCATCACTCACCACCTCCCACCAGCAGCCGATGGCCAGACAACCTCTGAGTAATGGCTTGTTTTGACACATCGCCCCCACCCCCAGTTTTATCACTGAGCACGGTGTTCAATAGCACAGAGAATCTCTTGGGTCATCGTGGGGCAGCTGTCCTGGCTGTGGCCTCTCCCTGCTGCCCACCCCAGCCTTCTCCTGGGGGCAGAGGGAGAAGCAGGGAAGGCCTTGAGGCTGTGCAAGCACTGCTCAGCAATAGCTGCAGCACTGCTCTGTTATCAGCACTGCTTTGGTCTCGGATCTAAAGCACAGCATTGTTCGGGCTGCTGGTACTAAAATGAGCTCCATCCCAACCACTCCCAGTGCCACAGGTGTTACACCAAACAGAGCTGGGGGAAGATATTCTGTAGCGTTTGCACGGCTCTTGCAATTTTCTTTTAACGGAATGAAAGCAGGCAAGGATTTTTTTCCCTCTATTTTGGAATGAGGAGCCCTGAAGCAATGGGATACCAAGAGGTTTGCTCAAGGTTGCATATAATATCAAAAGATTATGAGCTGAAGAAGCACAAAATCCTTGAGCTAAAAACACTGAAAACACCTTGGAAAAGAATAGGCAGTTTTCAAGACTTAATGTCTGATAATAATAGTATCAGAATGTGTTCATGAGTCCTGCTAATAATAAAAATTACGTTTCGAATAGTCAGAAAACAAAATTTGACTCTTTCCCAGGTTTACCCATGGATTAATGTCAATCTATACTAGAAGATTACATGTGGAAGACATTTTCCAGCCTCTCCTTTTCCCATCTTTATTAATGATGTCTCCAACCTCAGCAAAATTCTCAGAAGTATATCTCCTGCTGAGCAATATAAGCCAAACGGAACAAGTCTCCACCAGAGCAGCACCTTTAAAATTTCCCAGTGCGTCTCCATAACAGCTACAGGATGGCTTTGCCACAGGGGAACTGTGCTATCTGTCATGTCAGGCTTTTCTGTAGCTCTAACAGGGCACATGACATTCAAAGTGCTGTTATCCCCAGGGTGATCACTGTGCATTTATTGCTGCAGCAGCCTGCACAGGGAATTGCTGCCCAAGAGGGGTCTAATTCCCTTGGGCAGAGGCAAACGGAATTGAAAATCTGACCTTCCTGTGCACTGTGAGAGAACCACGGCGACATAAGGGCTTTCCTGACTCTATGTGGGAAGCACTTTGAGGGTCTTGTGCCCTGTTGGAAAGAGGAGATGGCTTGAATAGAGCAGTGAAGTGCTGTCCCTGCTTGTTGAGAACCTTATGCTGCTGTTTCAGTCTGGAGCTGCTCTGTGCCCCAAGGAATTTCGTGGGCTGTTCCTCACTAATGCACGGATGCTGGAAGCCTTGTCAGAGAGGTCAGCCTGGTGCTGATTTTGTCCAGATCTGTCATGCTCTGGCTTTAGTTTGACAAAGAAACTTGGAGTCTTTGGGATCCATGAGGGCAGATAATGGAGAAGGGCCCTCCTCTCTGCTCCTATCCTTGTGTACACAGGCTTTTCTATGTGTGGAAATGGGTAATGTCCTTAATTCTGCCCAGCCCTCTGACAGTGTCAGCCTTGCACTGACAATGCCTCATATGGCTTGTCCACAGACTGGATAGATTTAGCTAAATACAACATGAGATGTGATAGGATGGGGAAGTGATACCTTTTTTCAAAGTGTAGCATGCTTAATATGATGGTGAGTGGCAAAAGTGTATTATTACTGTTACATCTGAAGGGTGATATTGACTAATTTGAATAAATGTATTCATTTATGGTTCTTGATTTCAAATTTGGGTGAGATGTCCTTCATTTTCCCAGCATGTGCCTTACTGCTTTTAAAGCAATATGATATTATTTGATTATTGCAGAAGAGGGGAAGATAGTGAATGTAGCAACTGGTATGGAGGCAAACAGGGAAATACCTGCACCATGTGTATTTGTTACAAGTTGTGCCAGGGAAAGCCTAGTCTGGATACCAGGAAAAATTTCTTCATCAGAAGGTTTATCAAGTGTTGGAACAGGCTGCCCAGGGCAGTGGTGAAATCAGCATCTCTGGAGGTACTTAAAAGATGTGTAGTTGTGGCACTTGGGGATGTGGTTTATTGGTGGACTTGGCAACGCTGAGTTGACAGTTGGACTCAATGATCTTAAAGGTCTTTTCCAACCTAAACAATCGTATGGTTCTGTGAAATATGTACTCCTGACTGGTGGTGATCCAAAGTGCAATGTAGTTGGTTAACTTGCAGAAATCATCCTGCTGCTTACATGAAGCAAACTGTTCCAGAAGATTTATTTTCTGTATTTTTGCTCCTTCACCGAAGCAGAGGAAACCACCCAGCAACACTCTTGAGGCTTGTAGTGGTGGGGGTCGTGACAAAAGTGGTTGAGAATGGGCTCTCTTCACGCATCTTTGGCTTGTGGAATCAGGCTGGCAGATTATCCTGCTTCCCACACGCTGTGATGCAGCACCCAGCTTAAAGACTGTACATATGCACAGCCAGCCTTTGGTTCCCATCCTGGTTTCTATGCAAGGAGCTTTTAACGTTCTGTATTTCCAGCAGCATCGCCTGTGTAACCTGCCATGGGTGGAGCAAGCAGCTCTGCAGCTGCTTTTAGCTCAGGCCAGCAGCCTTGGTCTGCTCCCGAGCACGGCCAGGACCCTGGGACAGCTGTCAGGGACCTTGCTGACCCTGACACTGCCTCTCTGCTCCTCACCTCCCTCCCTAGGGACTCATCCAGGAAATCCCCAGCTGTTGGCTGTCCCTGGTTCCTGCCCAGAGAGCTGCTCTGTGCTTCTGGAATGACTCTTGTGGGACCATGGCTTTCATGGGTAAGTGTGCTGCCCCCGCCTGCCTTGATGTCCCCCTTGTTTTGTTAAGGTATCCAAAATAATGGAAGTGCTGCTTTGTATCCTCCAGATTTTTGTGTTAATAGCCTGAGGCACATAATACATGCCCTGGAACATGGGTTTGGGCATATACCTCCTCTTTTCATCACTTTCCTACTTCATAACAGGTAAGTAAGTCTTCTGGGAGAGCAAATCCCTTAGCCAAGCCCTGTGCATACTGTCTGACCATTGAGCAAACAGTCCCCTTACTATGCTTTTAAACATGTAGCTGTTTTACCCTGAAAAGACTCCCAGGAGCCCATTAACACACTGGATAGCAGAGATCAGAGTGCAGGAGGAAACAAACTTCATAATGAAATAAATCCTCAAATCTCTGTCTGGAGCCTGCTTATGAGAGTGTCTGAGCTGCTGCTAAAAGCACGGAATAACAAAAGGAACCTTATGGCATTAGCTCTATTTTATTTTCCCCAAGAAAACTTGGTTTATTTTACTTGCCACATGCCTGCTGTTGTTTTTTTTGTCTAAAATCTGTGTGCTGCACTGTATTTGGAAGAAGTGGAAGTTGAAATTTTGCCATACGCTTGAAAATGTTAGCCTGGACATACTGAAAGGTTCAGCAGCGTTTATCACTGTCACTCTTCAGGCGTTTCCATTTAAAATTCTGAAAGGTGGTGTCAAACATCAGCAAGCTTGTGTTAGGAGTTCAGAAGATTTGCAGTGACATCCTGCCCTGTGCAGATCCTGACATAAATGATGCCAGGCCCCCTTAGCACAACTCTGTGAAGAACATCTCCACTTGGATACACTCGACTTAAATATTTGTCTCTGGGCCATGTTGATGTTTGAGTTGAGTATCTCTTCTTCTATGATGTTGATTTACACACAACAGTCAGGCCATTTAATGGCACAATGCTTCCTAGACACCTCCTGGGAAAATGAGGCATGTTAGAGCTGTAGAATGTGGCATTGATTTCTTCCAGCTTGCATAATTCTGAACTTTGTTTCTGGTTGCATCTATTCAACAAGGCACAGCGAGTACTCAAGTCTATGTGCCAAACAAGCAAAAGCAGAAGTTGTAGCACTGCAGTTTGCACTATCAGGGTTCAGTGCTCAGGACTGTCACGTTTCTGGTTCTGGAGGTCCCCAGTGCATTCCTTGATGTGTCAGCCAGGAAAGTGGCTGTCATGGCTGTACTCGGGACTTTCTGAAATTTTCTTGCCACCAAAAGAAATCTGACTGAATCTGGACTTAACCATGTTAGTGCAACTATAGGAAAATTTCTGAGAACATTTTGTTATGGGTGAGGGCAGAGTCTGAAACTGAGACTTCGTCACAAACTCATGAAAATCTATAGGATGCAGTTTGTGTGCCTTCCCCTCTGTGTGACACTGCAAACCAAGAGGAGTGGTTTCCCTGGCTGCTGTGCATGACTCTGCACTTATGAGATTGCTTCTCTGTGTGAGATGGCTGGGCATGCAAAAATAGCTCTGCTTACTCAGATGCACCTGATGCCTGCAGAAAAATACCACTGGATGGTAAAGCTGGAACACCTTGTGCTTCTTTCCCATAACCAGCAGCAAACAGAAAGTAAGATTAGAGAGAATGGGGAGATAATTTTTTTCATTTTCAGCATTCTGGGGGGGGTTTCAGCATTTTTTCTCATTCCTTTTCATGAGTTCAGTTATGTTTTAGGGCATGGAGGAACCATTCATTTCTTATTCCTTTGCCAGGGTGATGCCAATCCTATGTTTCTGTAACTTGGGATCTCTGTGAAAACGAGTTCTTAATTTGTATTCCTCTTTATCTGCCCAATCAAGACGTCTTTTATAGGCACTAACATTCCCACTGGGGCCATTGCAAGGAGCAGAAGATCCTGCTGCCTCGGTGTTATTTCCATGTAAATACAGATTTTCCCTGAAGGCTAATTACAGGCTTTTAAAAGAATAATGATCTTAAATATAAGAATTCTGGAGTAAGAATTCCTTACCCAGTATTATAAAATATTATATAGAAATAGAAATGATATTACATATCATAGGAACTGTTTATATATTGTTGGTTCACCCTTGTGTGCATGTGTAGACACACACACAGAGCCAATGCTGTACAGTCTTGGCAAAGACTCACTCACTCTGTTTAGAACAGTAATGAGGTTTTTTGGTTACTCTGGATCCTTGACTGTTGAGCTGGGACTGTGGGGTTTATTTTGTGTGTCTTACAATTCAACCTAAGGCAATGTATTTCAGTGTGCTGATAATTATCTAATCTTGTTTGAAGCAGTCTTCTTACCAAAAGATTATGGATTGCACCCATTTACTTCAGAAATACTGTGAGTCACAGCATCAGAGAGAAACTGAAACTGAAATCACTCCTCTAGTTAATATGTTTTTTATCAATTTTTACTCTAGCAGTAGAGATAGTTTGCTATCTGGTTAGGGCTCTGGGTGCTCTTGACACGTTACTCAGGCACCATAGCTCAAAGTTCTAACACCACATGGCCAAGATAAAAAGTTAACATTGTGATCAGTTCCATTTTCTGNGGGTACAATTGAGTTTTTGGTTTTGTTTTCACATTAAAAAAAAAAAAAAAAAAAAAAAAAAAAAAGCAACCAAACAAAAACCCCACCCAAGAAAAACAAACCAAGAAGTGCAGGAAGGTTACTACAGGGGTCAGCAGGAAAATGACCTGTGAAAAATCTTCAAAGTGAATTAGTCACAAGTAAGCAACCCTGTGGGGTCTATTTAATTTCAGTCAACAGGATTTCAGTATTTACAGAAGCCTTTCTGTAGTGGTTCATAGCAGAGAAAAGTTCTCAGTGGGCTTCAAGAAATGAAACCATCACATTCTGGTAATGTATAGATTTGTGTTGAACTTACATCCTTCTCAAAACTTAAGTTATTTCCATCTTTATTGCATCATAATACAGCTGTATGAAAGCTGTAATACAAAGAGACCTAAATCATACTTTACAGTAAGATTTGTGAGCATTTTCCCATTACCAATTGTTCCTTTTCTCTGTTCTTTTGTGATCTAAATGGGGGACTGTGACATGTTTGGTTTTCAGTCAAGTAAAAGGAAGTGCACACAATGAGTTTACTAAGTTTGTCACCCCAGGCTAATAAATTGATTTGCCTCATCTTCGTAGAAGCCACAGTTTCACAAGAATTTTCTAGTTCAGTACAAAAAGAGATGAAAAATCCCTGTAGCCTAATTAATAAATGTATTCAGTACAGCCCTTTCTATAATGTTGAATGAAGAGAAACATTCATCAGAACTGGTCCAATTACCAGGAAACTGTTGTAAATTTCATTTAACATTTATTAAACATTAATATTTTCTCAAATTATTAATTTACATCTAATAAAAAATACAGAATGTTTATCTGGCTCAGATAAAGTACATTTTAAATTGTTGTTCCTTAGCAGCAATGTTACCTAGAGTCTTCAACTGCTTTTTTAAGAGTTTACAGAGATAAGGGAGATTTCTTATTCCCTTTTTAGTGACAGGAAACTTTGGATGAAGAGTAACTAAGGAACAATTTAAAAATCTAAGCAGATAGAAAACAGGTGTACTTACTATTATTTAAAGAAGCCCAAATAGAGAAATTTAATGGGGAGGGGGAGGTGTCTGAAAGAACATGAGACGAAATGAAATCTAATACCTGTTCACTGTAAAGACACAGTTCTGTTTCGTAAGCCAGTTCTGACATCACCACTCATTTTTCCACACTACTGCCACATGTTTTTGTCTAGAAAGAAGATAAAGGTGAATCAAAAATGCAAGGCCAAAAAGCGTTTTCACACCAACAGGAGAATGTGCTCTTTCACAAGTTTCGTCTGTGTCATCCTTTTCCCATAATGTAGGGTGCAGTTTATACACTGCCTCTCAGTTTCCTTCTGTGCTACCAGTAAAGCTGCTGTGGTTTTAGTAATGCTGTTTACTGTGGCCAGTGGAGGGAAAAAGCTCCAGTTTTTATTCTAGAGAAGGAGGCAAATTCGATACCAGAGATTCAGTTCTTCCTCTCACAGATTTTTTCTCATGTCACTTCAAATAAGCCTGACCCCTGCTTCAGAGTCAGCTAATTTAAACTTACCATGGCAAGGCCATTGAAACTAAGTTTATCATTCATCTGAGTTTACACTGACACCATGAGTATGATGTCCTTTCCCACAAATGTTCAGGTTTCTGTTTCTGTCCTGAACTCTTTGATTCTTAGCACTCAGCCACTTTCCTTACATTATTATTATAGTACCAAATGTGTTGATGTGTGTTCAGACTTAGTATTGACTTATTTTAAAAAATAATGGAAAAAAAAGTCAATCAGACTGCTGTGAAGTCAAACAGATTATGGAAGAAGCTGAGAACTGATACTGTTAAAAAAGAGCTCATTTGCTGTTCCTCACTTCCAATACAATACTGGACACTTTGGTGGAGCAGTGCCTTGAAATTGGCATCCACTGGAAATCTTCATTTCTAAGATGTCACTGTCCAGTCCAATGACACGAAGTAGACTCCAATATATTCATCAAGGCAAAGAGAGATTTTATTAAGGAATCACACTCCAATATATAACAGAGATCGTGAAAAACAAAACCCTATTGGGTAAAAGATATGAACAATTATCTTAAGCAATTAGAAAGACTCTCATGTGCAGCCTGGCAGGTGCAAGGGGCCATCTTATTGTTTAGCATTCTTTTTGCATGTTGATGTTAAGCTGATCTTGAAAACAGAGAGTTGTTTTAGATTTACTGTGTGAATCTAAATCACTGTTTCATGGTTTTCACAGATTTTCTCTGTTCCAAGCCTGTTTCTGCCATGACAATAAGTGGCATCTGTGATATCTTTGATAAAATGTCCTGTACAGTAATAGATTGACACTGAAGAGATATATCAGAGATTTTCCATATTTTTAGTAGTTTTGTTGCTTTCCTTGTTTGGTGTCATGAAAATGGATGGCAGCAGAGGGAAACAGTGGAAAATTTTACTCTTCTACTCTGTTTTCACAGCATTTCCCTGATCTTCAGTATTGGAAACCTGGATATATTATATCACTCATTTCCTTGCTGATCTGTAGAGAGGTTTTAGTCTTTTTCCAGGCTGTCAGGTATCTGTATTCAGTGGACTCAGTTTTTTACTCCTGTTTTTGGGGAGAACAGCCATCCCCAACAAGAGCAAAGCTCTTTTGGATCTGCTGCTTAACAATAACATCATCTCATCACCTTAACATATGCAGTGGTTCTTCTATGGTTCAAAGTGATCCTGGACAGTGTCCTGAGACACAAATACTACCTCATCAATATAACTCAGTAAGTGAAATGCAGAAATTAATTCAAAAATAAACTGACAAAATGTGGAGAATGAAAGTATAAAATACTGAGCAGATCACTCCTTCTCTTAGATCAGTTTTTTCTTGTTAGTGGCTGAATGCTGATTAGGCTTTCCATGCATTACACTGTCCCAATTTAATCCTACAAGGAGAACCACATCACTGAGCCCACACTCTCAGCTGGTCTTGCTGATCTGCCTGCCACACAGTCCAGAGCTATAAAGTGCTGTGTTCTGCTCTGCTGAAGGATGTGTGTGTTGGAATCCCAGGATCAGAAAGTTTTGGAGTTTAAAGTTTAGATGTAGAAGTGGTTATAGAATAAAGCAAAAAGTTTAAAATGTAGTAACATAGAACTCTGTGCTAGTACATGACTGGATAAAGAAGTCTGCACATTGTGACAGAGATGTAAGACAGGCTTGATTGATTATTGGTGAAGGGATCAAAACAATGTATGTGACATTAGATTATTGGCCAATTAACCTTTAGGAGACCTTGTAACCTGCAATCTTGTGACTATTCTGCACACTATGGCTGACTTCTGCAGTTCTCTGTGAAGGTGTTCTCACAACTTCATGAGATAGCAGCAATGAATAACACTTTAAAGCATACCAGAGTGCTCTCCTCTCCAACCCTACCATCCCAATACGTGTGGCTCCTTCACCCCAGCTAATGCACAAACCTCCTGCATAATTCTGCTTCTTCCCACATGCTGGGAGTGCTGCTGGTTCCTGTTGGCCCCTCTGCAGCCCATCTCTCATGCTCAGTTGTTCCTCACTGCTCTGTGCCTCAGCAGATCATCCAGGACAGCCCGCTGGGCCACGTGCCTGTCACAGGCAGGGCTCCTACACATATCCAAATTGGTTTGTGCTACTCACAACAAAAAATTAATACTTCCTGTAGCTAAAGTTACAAGATTATAAGGCCATGGTATTTGTGTGGGTCTTGTTTAGACAGATGAAATTGTATTTCTGTTACCCTGAATAAAGAAAAGGGGAAACAAAAGCAGAGGATGATTAAATGTACATTTACAGGTTTTTTCCTTCTACAGTTTATTTTCTACTTAAACTGCCCATATATTAAATTTATATCTGCAGACTGCTCTAGCATAACCCTATTTTGGACAACAAGTTCTCCATTCTTTTCCCATACTTGTGCAGATTACTGGGGAAAAATGCCAAGTTTGTCCCCTAGAAGTTCATGTAAACACATAGTTCATCATGTAGGCATACATATGTATTTATATACAACAAGTATGGGTACATATTTATATACAAATATTTTGTGTACACTCATGTGTGTACATGATGTGTATGTAGGTGTTTATAGATATATTTCTAGACATATATATATATATATAGAACATATGTACATGATATATATACACACATAACACCATAGTGATCAGACCACATATTTTCCCATTTTTACTTTCCAGTATGAGACTTTGGGAAAAGTAACTAATATAGCATTTGGAAAAATAGAAAGCATGTGAAAATCAACACAGAAAAACTGGCAAGACCAGTATTTTCCCATGCTTCTAATCTAATCTGCTCGATAATTGTTATCGAAAGCCTTATTTCATAGCCAGCCAATGATCTTTTCTTTCCTTCTTGCCAGTTCCACGCTCCCCTGTGGCCTGACTGCAGTACAAAAAAAATTTTAATAACTCAGTAGTAAATAAATACCACTTGCTTATCTGTCTTGGAAAAGGCAGTGGCTGCATCTGGAGGGGAAGGGAGGTCACCCAGCAGGTCCTGTGCTGAGAGGTGAGGGTGACAGCAGGCTCCACCAAACCTCCCCCTCATATGAGCTTGCCTAAGTCCATAACTGACCTTTCAGTCTTCTGGCTTGGGTTTTTCCTATGGCAAAATGGAAGGATGAGGGATGAGAACTACAGGCCAAGAAACTGAGGGAGGTAGGGAGGGAGGAAGGAGGGAAGGGAGGGAGGAAGGGAGGGAGGGAGGAAGGGAGGAAGGGAGGAAAGGAGGGAGGAAGGAAGGGAGGAAGGAAGCAAGCAAGCAAGCAAGCAAGCAAGCAATTCTTCCCACAGCCCGGTGCAGGGAAAGAGGAGGGGAAGCAAGAGGTGCACCTGTAGCCTTGTGTTTCGTGTATTGCATGCTGAGGTGCTGTGCTGGGCTGCACCTGGGGCGTGTGCAGCTCCCAGAGCGTGTGGATTCAGGATGGAAACCCACCCCCACATCCCCCTGCCACTGCAGGTCTCAGCCAAGCCTCAACAGCAGCCACAGCTTGGCAGCTGCACTGTGTCTGTGCACAGGGGTTGTAAAGGAAGGCACATCTGATTCATGCCGTCTTCCCCTGTCTTACAGAGCACAGCTGCTCCTTCCCAGCTGTGGATATCACATCCCAGCAGCAGAGGCCTTTACCAGTGGGATAGCAATTCCCTGTTGCCTTCCAGCAAAATGCAGCCGTGTCCCAACCATTGCATTTTCATGCTGCTTTGCACAAGCATTGCAGGAGCCGCTGGGGAGGGCCAAGGCCGTGCACCTGAGGGCTAAAAGCCAAAATGAGCAGGGTTTGTTTATTGTCTACAGACGGAGGGTGCAGCTGGGGATGGAGGCGATGCTGCTCTCCCGAATCCCCCCGCTGCCAAAGCGCCGCTCCCCGCGGGCTCTGCCTGACCCATCTCGCAATGCCAGGGTTTGAGGGTGAAACCAATATCTGACCGTCCTGGCTGACTCACACTGAACGAGAAAAGAAGTCGTTCCGCGGAAGCCGAGGCTTTGCAGGGAACCCTGCTCTGGTCTGGGAGCCTTCGTTGCCCTCTAGTGACAAGCCAGGAGCAGGTGACAGAGCCCGGCCATGCTCCTCCGGCGGCAGGGCAGCCAGGAATATGAAAGTAAAAATCATTAAACAAACATGTCCCGTTAATCCTCTGGGCTTCTTTAATGTTCATAGGTAATAATATTTTGTAATAAGCTTTTTTTATTAGTGTCATTAATTTATTAGCTCTTTAGGAAGGATTCCTTTTTAGCTTGGATGGTAGCCTTTTCTGTTATGTCTAAATATTAACAATATTCTTGCTGAAATAATAAATAATGGAACAGTAATGACTTCACTTTTAAGAATTCTGTTGTGCTGTCTGATACAGGTGAGTAGCTGAAATCAGCTGTGATTAAAATTCCCATTATCCTCTTACCTCCCTTAGCAATGCTTCACAAATACAGCTTTCCCAGCACACTGGTAAGACCCCAGGTGGAAGCAAGAATTAATCACAAAAGAAGGGGAAAATGCTGTTGCTGACAAAATGTTATCTGAATTTCTGAAACATCACCACCCCTGCTTAGGTGGTAATTTTACACCACTAAACCGATGCCAGTCCCAGGGTTGATTTCTGTGTCTTACAAATCACAGGCCCCAGTTTAGACAAAATTTTTTATTGCTTATTTGCAGGTTATATTTTGTATGATGAAGGAATAGGCTCATGTTCACTGGATTTTCCTGTGTGATCCCTAGCTTCTGATTTTAAGTGACCATGGACAGCCACACTCCCCTGGTGGATAGCTGTGCTATCTGTCCTGTCAGAGGCAGGAGCTCAGTCCCAGGTTGTGCTTCTTGGCTGTGGAGCTCTCAGGATAAGATACTCATAACTCTGTTTTGTTGCTGAGGAGTGATGGCCTGCTATATTCTGCTGCTGAATGATGCTGATGACCTGCTAAATGAGGCAGGGTCAAATTTTTGGCAAGAGTAAGGTGTGCAGCACCAGGTGTTTTTCTGTCCCATCAGTATGTGTGCCACCCAAAAGCTGCTCATGTCTTTTGTCCTAGAAGAAGGGGAATGTAACTGCATTTAGAGGCTCTTTCAATAGAAAATTAGCCCACAAATATTGGAAGGCCCTTGGTCCTTATATTTTTATTGCAGATTACCCACAGGGCAGGAAAAAACTTACAAGAAGGTATTTCACACTTTATTCTGCTAAGACTATTTCCTTGTCTGTAACACCTTGAATTCCTCCTTTAAATGCTGATCACAGTCAGAGGTTCACACCTTACATCAAAAAATCTTTTTGTTGCCTTTCTCAATCTTCAGAATATTTACTTTTACATTATCATTAAGCCAACTCACATAAAAAAATTTTCAGTTCCTGATGAGTCATAATCATCAGTACAGTGCTTCCCACCCTGACTGTGGCCACAGGAGTCACTACCATAAACCCTGCAGTTATTTATGTTGTCCACTTCTTAGAACACAGTGTCCCTTTACCCTTGTCTTGGTGCTTGACTGGTGAGAAATAATCACCCAAGGACAGAGCTCCTTACAGGTCATTCTGTGTGTCTTTGTGAATAGACTGAAATGCCAGTGCCCCACTTCAGAGGGTCACAGGCACACAGCCCTGTGTTAGCCAATATTTATTTCTACAATAATCATTTGGCAATGCTGTAAAATCCTGGGACTCATCTCAGCATCTGCTAATGTGATTCTGCATGTTGGATTTGCAACAAGCCCACATGCTGTGCTTGTCCCAGTCCCACATCACAGCAAGTTTCACCTCATCTCTGACAATGCACAGCTCTTCCCAGGCCTGCCTGAGGAATGCTTTTCCTTCCACCAGTCTTCCCCAGGCTGACAGTGATGTAAGTGCACAAAGCCTGGAGTTTCTCTAGGAGTTCTCAGGTCACAGGATGAATGAACTTGAGCTCTAGACCATGAAAAGTATGGGCTGTAAATTTTTCACTGCATCAAAAGATAACATGTACAGGTGCTGATAGACTGCATCAACCTCATTAATTGCATGGTGGATTAAAAAAAATGGGCTGGTACAGGATTCCTGTCTGTCTGTGAAGAAGCTGTTGATCTCTGGATCATGCATTCAGAATTAGAACCATCTGACAGCAGTTTATCTCACAGCTGTCCTGAATATGTTGGCTCAAAATTCATTTTGTTATTCTAATAAAGATGAAAAAACAAATTACAAAAGGGCAGATATTTTTCATGGTCTTACAGGAGACAGCAATACTAAACTTTATACAGAACAAAAGAGAACAGAAATTCCATGTTATCATGTGAGTGTAATGAAGTTTAGAACAGCATAAATCTTTCCTGCTGCATGTAGTAACCAAAATTCTTGCTATTCATAGAACAGAATGTTCAGTGATGTAGCTCCAAATCCTGTAGTGCAATAGGTGTAGGGAATAGGATGTGCTTTGTTTCCAGGCAAAATCAGAAATGCATCTCTCACATTTACCATATCTCCATAAAGTGAGAAACTCTGTAAAGTCCCTTGTCCATTTCCTTCTGCTTTGTCACTCCTGAGTAAACTTCCCAATTCTTGATGTTCATACTTCTGTATAAATACAAAACTATATATAATGGCAGTGATATTTGCTGTCAATATTTTCATTGTAGGTATCAGAAAGCTTCCTAGTCATCAGCGGATTAAAGGCTGCAAGTGTGAAACAGGTGTGGCTTGGTTTACATAAGCCTTTTGCATTTTGTTAAATAGATGAGTGACAGAACCAGAAGGGAAATTTAGAAGTCAAGACTCATTCTAAATCTTCTTTTAAGGTAATCCAATTTGCATAATATATAAACATAAAGTAATTCAGCAGCTTGACCCCAAAGGTAGGAGCTCTGATCTCTTAATTATAGCATGGAGCATTTTGCATATGGCAGTTAAACTTTCCAGATCTCATTTTCCTGGTTTGTCAAGTAAAGAAAATAGTAATTACCCTCCTCGTAGGGTTGTTAATCCCTTTTAAGGATTTTTAGGCACTATAAAAATTAAAAATACCCTGTGATGGCATTCCTGGTAGCTATGTGGTTCAACTGTCTGCAGCCTGGAGGGCTTGACCGGTTACCAGGGGATGCAACAACAAGGGTTTCAGCCACATCTTGATGAGCTGTTATTACTCAGGACACATCTTTAGCCTGTTGCTGTGTTATGAGAACTGCTGCCTTCACCACTGAGAGTTGTGCAACTTCCTTCTGGCTTCTAAAGCTGTTCTTTCCAAGGAATTCCTTTCTTCTGGTAACTGGTAATGGTTTCTCAGGCAACAAGTCCAGATGCTGGTGACTGTTTCACCTCATCCTGTTTTATTTTAACATTAATGACGCAATAGAAACAGTCAGACCACATCTTCTATTTTTCCTTCCAGAACTTTTATTTGTAAAGATCTTCTTTCAATTTAAAGTGTGGGTGCTTGTTGGAATCAACTGAAAACCAAGAAGTGTCATCCATTGCACAGTTCTTCTCAAAGAAAAGATGGAAGAAATATCAGTGGGCTAGAGGAAGAAGAGGGGAGCTAAGGCCAGCTCTGCTCTGGCCAGGACAAGAGCAAATAGGGCAGCAGCTGGGGTGTGTAGGAAAGATACTACATCAATTTTTTGGTAACAGTTTTACTCCTTACATCAAAAAACCTCAAAGACTGATGTTCTCAAAAAAAGGGAGAAAAACTTCACTCGTGTTCATGTGTTCCTCTTAGCTCACTCTGATGCCTTGGATTTTAACTTTAATATTTTTCAAATCCTGCAGTGCTCAGTGTGTAACTCTGAGGTGTCTTGTAGCCTGTGAGCTGCTGCTCTCTCATGTTAAAATAGACATAACAAAGCCTCTCCAAGCCTGCTCTCCAAGGACACTCAGATGTGTAAACCAACATCTTGAGAAGGGGGGTAAGTTTGGGGAAATTACATCATTAGCTAAAGTTTTAATTGGCGAATTTATGATGATATACAAATGGACCAAAACCTATAACAGTGTGAGGAACTTGTGGCTCGCTGATCATCTTGGGGTCCATTTTGAGAGCAGCCTCTGGCTCCCCAGGGTGTGCCTTTGAAGACCTTTCAAATAAATATCCACGTTTATTCCCTTACTCCTGTCTAGTCTCTGTTTCTAGAGAGCCACTTCAGGCATCAACTCCCCTTGGGTACTCAAATACAATGTATAATCCTGCTCCCAGAAAAGCTTGTGGTAGACACCTTTTCAAAAGGGAAGAAGGAGTAGCATTTGCATTCCTTAGAAGCAGTAATGGCAATTAAATACTGTAGGCAAAGGTGGCTTGGGAATAGGGGAGAAAGTCGGGTAAAGCAAGGTTTTGATCTCCTCTTGCAGTGTCCCTAGAGTGGAAAATTGATTTTTCATGTTGTTCACAGAAAGGCTTTATCCTGAGTGTGGGCATGCCCAGCTGATGGGTTGAGAGCATTTAATGTAATTATTTAATCTAACAATTTAATTATCTGTCACCAGTTTACAGTTGTCAATCAATCATCAATTTGCTATTTATTGGTTCAGCAAACAATACCAATTTTTTAATTCGCTAAACTGATGAGTGGTGTTTCCCTGAATGGGGTGTTCTGACCCTTCTGGGGCCTCGAGAAGTACAAAGAGCAAGAAAGCGGAGGGGGAACAATGTGCTCGTACCCTGTGTTTTCCCCCACCTCCAGCTGCCTGGAGGGGCGGTGCAGGGGGCAAACGGGGCAGGAGGAAGGAAATAAGTGTTCCAGAGAGGCTGAATGGGATGGATTTGGGGCAGGGACCAGGTGGGAAGGGCTGGGAAACAACCGACTGAGAAGAGCAAAAGCGTGGGGGACGTGTTATCCGAGAGGGAATAGAGAAGGGGGGAGTTGTGTCTGGTGTGGCTGAGTGGAGGCGGGAGGAGAGGAAGAGCCCAAAGGGAGCTGCCCCCGCTCGGGGCTCGGGGCTGCCCCGCGCTGCCCGGGAGCAGCCGCGGCTCCGGCCGCGCTCCCTGCGCCGTCTGCAGGTGGTGCAATTGCCTCGAGAAACGCCTTTCAGCTCTGCTGAGCGATTTCTCCGAGTGGTTCAATCACAGTTCAATCACGGAAACTTTCCCCCCTTAAGGGCTGGTTTGATGGCAGAACAGGTAAGAGGGTTACCCTAATCTTGGTTTCATCCTAAACCCTCCCTAACCCTTTGATAAGCGTAGTAAATCCCCGGGTCATAGCGCTGAGAGTTAAGCCATCGTTCCTGGAGACGGTGATGTAATTGCTGGTGTTTTCCTTTATCTCATCTATACTTTAATTAACAATTTTAGACCCTGCAGTCAGACTTCATAATCTGTACAGACGTCTCCTCTTGTAGATAATCATCAAATCGACTCAGCCTGAGGGACGCAAGTAGAATCTGCACACAGATTCATGCAATATGTTACACAAGCAGCAGAAAGAGATAAAAATAGCTAAAGAAATTAAAAATTCGTGTTACACAGTGTTCTTTCCAAATCTTTTGGTCTTCTTTTTTTTTTTTTTTTNTTTTTTTTTTTTTTAATGTGCTACTATAAGGTAAAGGGAGCAGATACAATAATTTCATTGCTTTGGCATTTTCCTGTTCGTTCTGCAGAATTCCAGGGCCTTTTGGACATCTTGTTATGTTCCACCACCTATAGCTCCACGGCCAAAAGGTCAATACCTATAGGCTTGCAGTAAAATTACATTATAAGCAGTCTATATTATTAACGACCATGGCAAAGCTGTCTTTCAGTGGGTGAACTGTTGTCTGGATATCTCATGAAACATTGCCAAATATCCTGGAGTAAGAGCCTCCTCCCTGTCACTTTGAAGTCCGTGGGACTTTTGATGTTGACTTCATTAACAGTAGGATGAAGCCTTTATGTTGCCTATGTATGGTATAAAGCTGACCTTTTACTGAATCACTGTTGCTATGTGAGTCAATCATCTATTTGATGCATCATCTCCTCACTCTCTTCGAGGCAATTCAAGTAAATGTCACCTGAGGAGCAAGCTGAGGAAATTCCTGAGACAGAAAAGCAACAAGTTCATGGAGCACAGTTCACTATCTTTTTAATTTTTCTTTTCACTTTGTACCTATCTTTTCCTACAAGCATTGCTCATTGTGAAAATGCCTTCTCCAATGCTTGTAAAAAGATTAGAATCTGTGTCAGTGAAGAAGTGCAAGTGTTTACTGAAATGAAAATGTGTGGTTTATAAATCTTGTCACATTTTGTAGGAAAGCACCATGTGAACTTCAACAAGGTGAAACAATTCTTCCAACCCCAAGAGTTGCTTGAACTTGTAAAGCAAGGTACTGAGTCATGTCACAGGGGACATGGGGGTAGCAATAACTTCTTTTATATAATGAGATCATAGAACTCTACAAATGGTTTGAGCTGGAAGGGATTTTAAGGTTCATTTAATTCCAAATCCCTGCCATGGGCAGAGACAACTTCCTTTAGACCAGGTTGCTCAAATTCCCATCTCTCTTGCTCTGAGCAACCTGTTCCAGTGCCTCACCATCCTCACAGTGAAGAATTTCTTTCCTAAATTTATATTTAGTCTCAATCTACCCTATTTCAATGGACAGCCATTCCCCTTTGTCTTATGCCCTTTTGATGTCCTTGTCAGAAGTCCCTCTCTTATAGGTCCCCTTTAGGTACTAGAAGGTGATGCAAGGTTTCTTCAGAGCCTTCTCCAGGCTGAGCGACCCCAACTCTCCCAGCCTGTCTCCATAGGAGAGGTGCTCCAGCCCTCAGAGCATCTTTGTAGCCCTGCTTTGGATGTGCTCCACCACACAGAGCCCCATGGCCAAAATTCCAACAGCTGTAGGCTCCATGTCTTTCTTATTTTGGGGGCCCCAGAGTGGAACACATTCCTCCAGGTGGGGTGTCATGAGATAAGGGTATAGAGCACTCAGTTGTTGGATTTTGTAAGCAGAAGAGATTATGGAATTGTTCTGAGTCATAGTCATTAATAAAATAGACTTTGCTTGTATGTTAGCTTCAATTGCTTTGGTAATGTTGTAAATTTGTATGATTAGTTCTTTATTACTCATATGAGAAACATAACTAATGTGCAGCAATCTTCTCTAGTGCTTGATTTAAAATCAGGATGGAGAAATAGCATAGAAGGAAGTTTCTTTGATGTTCTCATGGCACTGACTCCCTAGAATGGAGTGATCTATAAAATGTGAATCTTCTCTCACCTGTATTGGTATCCTGATGTGGCTGGAAAATTGCAGTTCTATTCTTCTCTGATTCTCTGGGAAATAATATATTTTACTTTACGGAATAAACAGATTCAAAATCTCGGATATAGCTTGAAGGTTTAATACATGTAATCTTTCAGCTCACTTTCATTTGTCCTTAATATTCTAGCTGGCATTGGCCTTATCTGCTTCTATATCTCTATATGATGTGTAGCCTTACCATATAACACTCACCTCTCCCAGTGCAACTGTTCAGAGGTGCTCACCAGCCTTTTGCAGTCAGTGGTTAATACAGGTTTATCATTTTTGACCTTTTAGTATCCTTTCATCCATCACACATGCACTCAGTAACCAGTGAGACAATCAGCTCAGGTAAGTATTTCTGTTTCTTTGAGGGGGTAAGAATATCAGAAGTGACTTGAATTTGGGAGTGAATAACTGAGTCTGTTGGTGTCCAACACAAGCCACAGAGCTGCTTTTCCAAAGCAGGTGAGATACATGCTCTTTGAAAGTCAGGTGCTTCTGAAAGATCTCAGAGTAGACATCTAAAGAATGAGTTGCTGAAGCTGCTTCTGGAAATCCTGACCAGTGTGCTTGGTCTGAAGTCACACAGGTTCAAGGCAGGGAAAAATTAGTAACTGACTCTTGCTTTCAAGTGACCTGTGATGCTTCCTTTGCCTACTCATTAGATTTCTGAGTGGCTTTTGTCTGGACTACCCTTTTTCCATCTTGTAATTACTTACTGAGATTCATCATCATCTTGTTGCTGGTTTGTCATTAACATTCCTTTCCTGTGCTGCCTCCCCCCAGAAGCAGATCAGCCCCTATGCTGGCCTGCTGGTGTTGTCACACCAATTACCTATTTATTTTCTCATTTTTCCTTTCTTTATTCTTCTGTGTTCCACATTGCGCTTGCACATGAAACTCTTCAACACAGGAACCAATATTTTCCATTGTACAGCATCTAGAATAATTACGTCTGAGTTTAAAAATTTTCTTATTTGGGGTTCTTTGGGGTTCACTACACTACTACTATTACTAGCTACTAAAGAATTACAGGATTTGCTGGTCATCCATGTTGGTTTTTCAGTTAAAAGCCAACCAAGTGCATTGAGTTCATGAACCTGATGCTTGAATGTATTAGGGGGGGATTACTGCTCAAAGTTATTTCCAGTTCTTGAGTCAGAGCTACCAAATCTGTGTATTAGGGTGAGAATCCACCCTTAAGGAGAAGGAAGCACCCAAGATTCTGAGCATTTCTCAGATCATAGACCGGCCTTGGGGCAGGAGGGAGCCACCACCATCCATCCATCCTGTGACTAAAGTCAGCTTCTCTGGGCCTCTGCACTTGGGTAGGACTAAAGCAACTGTACTTGCTCCAGAGGACGTAATTTATCTTTTTTTTTTTCCTGTACTAAACTATTGCTTTTTGCCCAAGGATGCCCTCACATATCAGAATTGCCAGAGCATTTTGTGTATGAGGCTCCAGAGCTACGTCTGTGAGGTTTATAGAAAAGAATTTTCCATGGTCTGTGCACAACCCTCATCCTTACAGTCAGTTGGAAGGATGAAGCTGCCTATGTCCAGAACATTTTTTTATCACAGTAACAAAACATGTAATTTTTTTTCCTCATTGATACATTTAATATTTATGGATGTATTGGTTTGGTTTTCTCTGTAATAGACAGAAAGTAAAAATTCCTGATACACCCCCAACTGCTCCAGTTTCTGGGTCCAGCTGGAAAGCTGTGCCTCTACATTTTTCACAAATACACAAACACTGTCCATGCTCAATGCTGCACTTTGCAGAACCTGTACTTCCTTAAAATCTGGTTTAATATCCAACACATTCTGTAGTTTTTGTTATTATTTAATGAAAGTCCTGAGTAAATCATAGTCATAAACCACTCAGGAATTCAGCCTTATTAACCAATTTTCTCAGTCTTAGCAGAATTATATAGCACACAATAATTTGTCCTTACAACAACCACTTTCAAGAGTAGGGACCATGAATGTCTCACTGTCCTCACAATCTGGCAGAGAAGTTAAATCTTACTTAGATCAGCCATAGTTGCTTCTCATAGGTATTACTGATGCAGCATGGTCACATGAATGATTGAAGTGCCTGTTTGATCTTTTTGCAAGGAAAATTACTTTGAAAAGGACTGTGACCAAGAGTTCTCATGGTTTCCTGAGTGTGCTGCCAGGACCCAGGGGTTAAGTGAGGCACATCAAGCTGCGAGTGCTGGGCACTGAAGCATCTCATCTGCGAAGGTGCTGATGTCACTGTGCTGTGAAAATGTGCCACAGATTCTGGTATTTCCATTGAGTCCTTATTCAGGTCCAAATTCAGCACAGAAAATGGGCCTGTCTTATTTTAAGCATGCAGATATAGTTTTAGTGCTTTATTTTTAGTTTTGATATTTTTTCCTTGTTGAGCTTGAGTGACTGGTTGCTAACTTTGACATCTAGATTTCTTTTAATATTCTTTACATGTTTCCTGGAACGGTCTTATGTCTCCTTTTTTAAAAAAAATAAGATATCAGAATACCTGCACAAAGGCATGTAGGTAGGGGTTTTAAATTCTTTTCTTATGTGCTATTTTCCCCCATCAGATGAGAGAGTTTACTGTGTCAGTATTTCTTTAATATTCCTCTTGCAAATATATTTTTTATATATCCAGCTCAGTATCGGTATATTTCTTTGTTGACATTCTTGTCCTTGTGTCTCCACGATATCTGTATGAATATACATTCACAATACTCTTGTGATTTCAGGTAGTTCTGTTATCTCTGACTTACAGCTAGTGTCTCTGATCTGGACGTATTAAGTGTCAAATTACCAAAATTTTAATGATTTGATGACTTTAGTGAGAACACTGTTTTGCATGTTCAGGTTTTCTATTTTCTTTAATTATGATGGGTTTTTTCTCCTTTCTGGAATAATTTTCCCCGTTTACTAGATATTTTACAATTTTTTCTGCTTGGAAGGTAAGAACCCTACTAATTATACCATTATTAGCTGCCCATCCCTGATACGTTTCCCCCTATTGCCAAGGAGGAATATTCACCAAATGCATTCAATAACACAAGCAAAACCATTATGCTATCATACAATTAAAGGCTGAATTATAATGCACTTTCGTGTGTGTACTTAATGAATATAATTAATTACTTTTATCTATGTTTCCCAGTTTTTGAGGCCTGGACTTCATCACCTTTGCGTTTTTCTAAGTAATTTTAAAAATAATATTGTAATTATTTAAAAGAACAGATGTATTTTGTCACTTAGATTTTATTCCTAGGTTGTCTCATGGTGACTCTTATTTATAGAGTTGTCCATACCAAACACCACAAAGAGGCCTTTAGTGATCCTGGCCAGAAACACTTAGACTCATGATTTCTGGGCAGGTTGCCTGATTTTGGTAGAGGAGATGCTCCAGCAGTTGTAGACTCTTATTGGAATCTCTTGACCTGTTCTAGCCCCAGATCTGAAATTAGTAATGTAGCCTGGGTTGATGCCAGTCAGACTTCTGCTGGAGACAGCCACAGACTGAAATCCCTGGTCCTTGCTGCCTAAAATTCTGATCTTAACACCAATCCTAAACTAGCTTATCAACCCCTATCAGACACCACATAAAGTCTGTCTTATCAACCCCACTTGACTTTGGTATCTGCAGCGGGCAAGAACCAGTAAGAATAAATTTAGTATTAAATTGATTTTTGGGTCACAAAATTCAGGATGGGATAAAAACATGTCCTGGACTTAAATTTGCCACCCAGACTGAATTAGGTTTGAATTTCGGAATAACTAAAGGTGGCAGGGTCTGCTGGGAGAGAGTTAGGCTTAAGGTTTAGGTGATGGAAGGGGGCACAGGCAAGCAAAGTCAGTGAGTTTTAGTTAGTTCTGGATCTGGCAAGAATTGCAAGGTTTGATCACAGGTGTGGCCTCTTTGGTTTTTCTGAGGAAGGCCTCTCTGTAAAACCTAAGCAAGGATTTGCACTGGTGTTGGATTCATGCTTTTCTTGGCACCAGCCCTAAATTTAGCAAGGACTTCTTCTCATTCCAGTATTGTTCTTTCTTCATCAGCTACTGCTGGCCTAAGCTTTTTCCCAACTAAATCTAGATTAATCTTGATACCAAAACTTCTGTAAGGTGAAGTTCTAAAATTAAATAGGGATTTCATATTGGCATAAGCCCCAGCTTAGTGAAGCCTTCCACATCCACCCTTAATCCTTCACCATAGCCCTTTTCAACCTGAACCTTAAACCTCTGTTATTTCCTAACTGTGACTCTTGCCAACCCAACAGCTGAGAGCCTTCACATCTCAAAAATTCAAAACAAACAACTTTAGAAACAAAGTGGGTTTTATTTCCACTGCCAGAAAAATTGCTGTTTAATGTGCAAGTGCAGTGTTTGTGTATGACAACCGTGGGTGTTTTGATATACGGCTCACAAGCTCTTTTTCGAAATAGCACTTATTTTAAACTGACAATGGAAGCTCTCACTAGAAAATTAGTAAAGTTGCATAATTTTTCTCAAATGTAAAATGTGTCAGTTCTGTTCCTTCTGGTAATCCTATCCTTCACCAACAAGACATGGCTAAAACCTTAACACACATAGTTAAAAAGTGGGCTGTTTCTGAAATATTTCCTTACCTCCTCTCTGCCAGATCAGAAGGGTTATCCTGGGATTCCACTTTCATGGAGAAACTTTATGAGGTGCTTAGCTAATGTCACTTTTCAGTTAAGAGATGCTTCCCCTGTGGATACAGCAGAACACTCCTAAATTTCAGGAGTGCTGGGAGAGCATGAAGGAGAGCAGGCAAGGTTCTCTTGGTGCTTCCTGGTGCAACGTTGCACTAAGCAAAGCTCAGATAGATCAGGATCTTTACCCTTCTTTTTTCTGACAGCTTAGGAAAAGAAACATTAATTAAAATGGCAAAAATACATAGTTCACATTTAACAGGATTTTGAGTGTTGGGAAGAACTGTGGATGAATCCAGCTCTTTGAGGTGAATGGGCTATGCAATAGGCAAAGAAATATTCAGGTTGTAACAGGGAAAGAAATAACTATACTCCTTGTCATCACTTACTAATTAACTCCAGAATTTCCTTATGTTGACTGTGGAAAATGTCTCAGTGGGGAGAAGCAGCCAGAAAAACTACCTAAATCTTTGGCTGCATAAAGGACTGGAAGATACAGTGTCACAGACATGGCATGTTCTTTGTAGCCATAGGCATGTCTGAAGAATCCAAGCTATAAAGAGAGCTCTAAAGCAGGCAGGGGAAGTGTTTAGTCACGGGGATGGTGTGCACGGGACTTGGTGTGGAGCAGGTGTGCTCTTGGATTCCTGTGCTCACACGTGCCGTGGGACTTCCCTGAGGGCAAAAGTGCAGCAGGAGTCAGTGCTCAGAGTCCACAATGCTGAAAAAAATCCCAGGATATTAGATGAGATAAGGNTTTTTTTTTTTTTTTCAGAGATACACAAATATTTCAGGACATGAAAGAAGTGTCTCGCTTATAGGGAAGAAAATGGGATGGAAAATTAAAAATTTTCCATCTGATTTATTGTTGTGCCTTCCTCACAATTCTTTTACCACTGAGCACTTCTAGGGAACTCAGTGGAAAATTCATATGCTTTAGTCAGGACATTCCCATATAACCATGGTGGTTATATTCCCATATAACCTTTGATTCAGATAATATTACTGAAATGAATGAACTGCTCCCTTGCCCACCCGTGCACATTTCTAGGACAGGAGCTGACTGCTGTGAAGCACTGTCCTGTTGTTTGCAGTGTGAAACGAGGAGTCACAAGGTAACATGCTTGACTGAACTTCCTCATCTTAACACTGCCAGCCAAGGGCTTGGCTTCTGCTTTATGTCTCACTGATCTTCACAGAAAACTGACTTGGAGGATGAGAGGTGTAGGCGGAGTGAGTGATAGGAGGAAGGGTCATAGACAGTTTTGTGTACTAAACATTCCCCCCACGCAAATGGTACTCTGGGGGCGGCTGCCATTCTTAGTTTCAAATTTAAAAGCCACAACCCAAAAATAAAAAAGTGTCGCTACAAATAGTAGAAGTGAGGCCAACAAGTCAAACCTGGGCTGGTCCTTTTTTATTTTTTTGAAAGGTGGATGTGTGTGGGCTGTAAAGATTATTTGAACAAGTCACTTTTGAGAAGGAAGAACAACATGGGAAACAAATGAAAAGTGTTTTAGCTGTTGATAATTTCCTTTTTCATAATAACAATTGAACGGAACATATTAGTAAAACTCACTTACTGTACACCTACACTTTATAATTTTAGAGAGTATGCTGGGCGCTTAATCCAAGATGCCAGATAAGAATCTTGTCCTCTTGACTTAATCATTTGTTTAAAATGTGGTTCCGCATGGCCTGTGTTTTTAGACAGCAAGAAGAACTATTTATGATGGTCAGTTGGTACATGGTAAATTGAGGGGTGAAATTACAGTCTGCTCTTTACCTGCATTCATTCCTCCTGAGGACACTTCTACCCTTACACAGTGAGTGGGGTAGCCAGTGCTGCCTCCCAGCTCCAGCAAAGCTGCTGTGTCACTGCATCTTCCTCCCTTCTGTCCCCATCTTTCTCTGTATGACTTGCCCCATTTGAGGCAGTTCCTGTCCTTGCACCATGGTGCCACACTGCTCCACAGTCCCTTGTCAGGGATCTTTCTGGCACGGGGTTATTTTGCACTTGCATGGAGTGACCCCTATCTGTTTCTGGCAGGAGTCTGAGGCTCCTGTCCTGGGGGTGAGTGGCTGGCAGCTACTACCAGCACTGCCCCTCAAGCCTGTCAGACCCCTCATTCTCAGTTTCCCACTGTCAGTCCCATTGCACTTCCATGTGTATGGCTGTGGGATTCTTTTTGTGGTCTTTCACCTACGTCTGTGTGTGTTCTCTTCTGCTGCTTTTTGTCTGCCTGCAGACACAGAACTGGTGTGGCCTCACCCTGAACACTGTGCTCAGTTTTGGCCGCTGTAGTACAGGAAAGACATTATATCATTAGAGAGTGCCCAAAGGAGGGGAACAAAGATGGTTAAAAGCCTTGAGGGGAAGCGGTGTGAGGAGTGGCTGAGGGCCCTTGGTCTGCTCAGCCTGGAGAAGAGCAGACTGAGGGGAGACCTCACTGCAGTTACAACTTCCTCGTGAGGGGAAGAGGAGGGACAGACATTGATTTCTTCTCTCTGGTAACAGTGACAGGACTCGAGAAAGTGGCCTGAGGCTGCATAAGGGGAGGTTTAGGTTGGATATTAGAAAAAGATTCTTCAACCAGGACTTTCCATTTTTAAGGCTTGTGTATTTTTTTCCAGGAAGAAGTTCAAGACCACCAAATAATTAGGGATTATTACTGGCCTTAACTGGAACTGAAACAGAAGTAAGAATAAAAGCTGCTGGTCTGAGTCTCTGTTTATAAGCATTTTTGTCTAGGAAAAAATGTCAGGAGGAAAGACGGTTAAAATAAACATGAATTAAAAAGGGAAGGAAATAATGTCGTTTCTGCTGACTCTCAAGATCTTTTCCCATGTTTGTTTTGCTTGGCCTTTCTATCTGCATCAAAAGATGAAACCCTACAGCTTGAGTTTCGGTGATTTCCCTTTGAAACAAAATAGTGTTTCAACTCTCCAAAGACTGAAGGCTGAACTCCTATCACAGCTGTGATGGTAGAAATGTAGAATAACTCCCCTGATCTCAGCCTTAGTTACTGTAAATAATTTTATGAGGTGTGGTTTTAACTAGGATTTCCTGTCATTCTTGTATGTAAGGGGGTTTTACAAAGGTGGGGTTTTTTTCCCTTAACATATTTTTTGTAATGATAGTAATGCCTTCTGAAAAGCCTTGGATTGACATTCTGGACATCAAAGCCTCTGCCCACAGAGCACATACTAAAGTACTGCCCAGATGATGTTGCTGAAGCATAACTTGGAGGATTATTTGTTGAGGGTTGAAGATAGTTCAGTCTCTAAAGCTATTCGGGCTCTGGCCCTAAGCAGCTACAACAAAGATCAGTTTGTCCCCAGACTCCTCCACCTTTTGTTCCTCCCCTCTAACTCTGTTTAAAGCAGTTCCCAATGTCTTATTATTTTAGATAATTTGACACTAGACTGAGTAGATTTCCCCTATCTTGTGGCCATAATTCTGGTCATTTCAGGTAAAGTTACTTTTCACACAGTCTGGGTAATGTGGACACCCAACTTCTGTGGTCAATATATGGCTCTTAACATCCTGTAAATATGTTTTACACCTGGTCACCAGGTTGATTAGTCATGCCTGGTCACCAACATTTAGTTGGCATTCTCCCCTGCAGCTTTTCTTCACACTTTTATTCAGATTTTCTGTCTTTTTATTTCCAAGGGGTCTTGGTTAGAACTGGGTTCCAGCTCTGCAGGATGTGGGCTGGCTGTGTCACACCTCAGCACACCACTGGTGTCACTGGATAGCACACATGGATCAGGGTGGTAGCACTGACAGTTGCAGTGAATAGGAAAGGCAGTGCTGAGAGAAGGATTTAATGGTTTCTGTCAAGGCAGATGCTGCCATGCAAGGCAGCATGCTCGGTATAGCAGCTGTGTTATCTCCCATTCTGTAAGAAAACACAGATTTACAATTGCTTATCTCAGTAATGAGGGTATATCCTACCTCAATGTCCTGCATCTCTTTTTGTGGCATTTTCAACAGACAGAAAACGTTGAAAATCCTTAAGGGCTGATAACTTCTTGATAGAAATATCTCTTTGTGCTTTATTTGTGATGTTCTTTTCTGGATGAAATCAAAGATGCCTGCATGTAGTGACTTCTTCCAAAGCCCCTCACAGGCAAAACTGGGGAATTGGTTTCCTCTACTCATTACTGTTGCAGAAGGGTAGACTATCATTTGTTCTGGTATTGGGAAGAAAAAAGCCAATAATTAGCTGATACTTGAATTCTGTTTATATGTTTGTATTATTTTTTAAGTTACACATAGATACAAAACCTAAGTTTCAGTGGATGAAGATTACTCATAAACCTGAGGCAAGTTTTATGTTTTCTCAGCATTTTTAAATTTTGTTGTCTGGCTTGAATTTTCGAAGTATGTATGTTTACTTGATCTCTCTGGAGACAGGGGTGGTTTCAAAGCACCTTCCTCATCTTAATTTTAATTTTAAAGAAGCAGTGATCCTTAACAGCAGAACACCTCAATCAAGTTTTAAGCTGGTCTGAAATACACGGAGGGTAAGAGAATGTTGTCCACAGGAACTGCACAGGCCAGTTTGAAAGCTGGTGCTGTGGAAGTTGGCAGAAGCAGCAGTGTGCCCCTATGGCTGATGGCAGTGAGGAAGCTGTCTGGCATGTGGCAAGGTGAGGACAAACCTCACCTGAACCCTCAGGTGGCCCCATGAAGCAGTTCTCAGCTTTCAGGGACAGTCTAGATATTGTGATATTGCAAGATTGGAAATGTCAGCTGAGGCAAGGCATTGCCCAATGCCTCATTGTAGGGAAACACTTCCACTGGCAAACTGCTCTGATTCCAGGGAATAAGTTCACAGCCCTGGGAGTACATGAATTGCTCGTGGTAGCCAATGTCCTGAAACCCACCTGTCCTTGGGCACCAGTCAGTGTTAGTGGGACACAGCTTCTTCCATGCTGGATATGAATCTGACTGCTTTTTTCCCCATGTATTTTCTGTTCCATTAGTGGTGGTGGCAGTGTTTGCAGATGCACTGTGGGAAATCCAGGTTCAAGGGGTTTTTTGTGTGTGTCTGGGATGGTACAAACTTCTGTTGTCCAGATGCTCATGAGAGGAGATGCTGGGAAGAAGAACTGGACACTGGGATTGCAGTTTCTGTCTGTGGGATTCCCCACACACTTCATTGTATGGTACTACATAAACGATATACCATCCTCTTGCTGCCCCCAGGCTGCATTCCCTCCAATAAAAGGGTTCATAGCTGCTCTATAAACCTCACAGAGACTTGCTGTGCAGCAGTAAATGTAGGCTTTTGTGGCACAATGGATTTTCAAGTAGCACAACCAGAGCTGGCTCCCACAGAGCAAGCTGAGGAACAAACCCATGTGAAGAGATGCAGAGCTCTGTGCCAGCTGATTTGGCCTCTGTTTTATCTGGACTAATTAGCCCAAGGGGAAAGCAATACTGATGCAGTCACTCTGCATCTGCTTTCTGAGCCAGTTTGTTCAGAGCCAGCTCTGATATTTCTACACAGTAGCACATTGTCTGCATAAATACATTCTCCATGCTGCCCATAAAATCACTCTGCAGCACTCTCACTGTTTGCACATGCCATTGCTAGCCCATATCATTGTGTGTCCTGGAGACCTCTAGTATAGGATATGCAAGTGAAAAGGGCCAAATTTTCCCCATGATGTACTGCCATGTACTGGTAGAGTACATGCTTCCTACCCTAGATGATCTAGATCACGTGTTTAATGAGTTCACACATTTAATGAGTTCTAATCTTAAAATTACTTAAAGCTGCTCAGAGATGACTTCTATTTTGCAATACCAGCATTAAAAAGTATTTTGTGTATTGCTTCTAATGTAGCTGCCAGTGTTGGCAAACATATATTCCAGTTGAAAGATTAAGCAGTGTAGACAGCAATGTAAAAAGAAGACTATAAAGTAGGCTAAAGAAAGGCATCTCTAAGTAGGTTATCTTCACATGGATATGAAACATAGAGGAAAGAAAATGCAATGCTGTTCATCAAAGCTATAATCACTTATGTAAGGGTTGAACAAGGATGAGGGTTTATGAATAATTCTCCTTCTTTTGACTTCTACTTGTCCTTTAAAAACCTAAAATATGATTTAGAAACAGATTATGGAGCACTGAAATTAAAGCACATAGGAAGATCTGGGGAAAAGAATAAAGTATATCAAATTGCCTCAAATCTTTATGAAAAAGCATAATGAATGTTGGTAAACCTGAAGCCTAAAGGAGCAATGGTGGAGAAACTCTGTCCAACAGTCCTCAAAGAAGAGGATGTCTTTCTGGGAGAAGAGAAGCCTTTGCAGGAAATAGGACATGTGTCCTTTTGGGTGTTTATTTGCCAGTAGTGCTGTACCCTCACCAGAGTCAGGATGCTGTACTGACAGCAGACTGCTCACCAGATGGAAGCATTCGACTCAGATCCGGTGGGGAAAAGGATCTGCTGGTGCCAAAGCCTTGTTACCATGACACCTAATCTGGTTTAGAGAAATCTCTAGCAATTTGTAGCAAACTGCCTGAGAGGTGATAACAGGTTTAGATTTACCCAAGGAAATTCTCAGAGAAATTTCTCAAGGCTTCGAGTGCCACACAAAGGATAACGATCATTGGAGGCAGAAAATAAAACATGTTCTAGGGAAGTTACTCAGGCTTTTCAATCATAGCTGTAATGCTGTGATAAGGTTCATGCAAATGTCAGCACTCAGTCAGAAAGGTATGTAAGCAAAACTTGTGTTTGTTTAAAAGATAATTGGTGCCAGTGAAGTGTAGCACATTTTGTGCTCACCTGAGGCATCATTACCAGAACAACAACTGCTCTTAATCTCCTAGTATCAACAGAAGGAGAATTTTCTTCCTTAGCTAGTTTGTTCCACTCCATATATGTTAGTGGTCCACACCACTAATATAAATATCTTGGGCTCATCTTTATTTAAGAATCCATCTTTGTGTCATCTGCAAATTTATCCATGCTTATCTTCTTTTTACTTCCATACCATTCCATGATAATTCTCATGAGGACTTGTTGAAATCTTCCAGCCAGTTCTGAATCTGTGTGCTGTTTGGGTTATTTGAATTTTGTATTATCCCACCTCTATCAGGATGTCAAGGCTGAAACACTGAATACATACTTGTGCTTTCATCAGATCCTTTATCTATTTTACCACTATTTTACCTAAGGTGGACAAGCTTAATTTTTTTTTTTCCACAGATCTCCCCCACGATGTATTTGAATGTTTTTAATGTTGCGTCAGCACAACAGTTGAACCCCTCCAGTCTTCTGGAATTTTACACCAGCTGAATTTAATGTTGTTCATGCCAAAAATCTATCAAGAAGTAACAGTAAGTCAGAGGTACTCCACAGTCGGCTTTTTCACAGTCCCTGGGTGCAAATAATGCAGGTTGGCTTATGTAATAATATCCCAAGAGATGCCTTTTACCATCATCTGACTTATTTGCTAACTTGACCACAGTTCATCATCTCCATGTAATGTGGGAATATGATATTCCTTCCTCCAAACAAAAACTAGAACTCTTTAGTACTTCTGCATTTTCTGTATTGTTATCAGCAGATTTGTAATTTCCTTTGACTAATGGGTCTTCTATGATAGCTAGGGTTNCAAGCGAATGTGAAACCGCTATATCTTTCTATCTTAACTTCACACTCAGCTTCTTCTTTTAACAGATTTCTGCCATACACTGGCAGTTGCCTACCCCTTGGCAGCCTGTTATGAAAACCTGTCTCTGGCAGGTACAAAACAATCCACTCAGGAAGGGGCTTCCTGGAAAAAAGGCCACTCACACATAGTAGGACCTGAGCTACAGGTCCAGACAGACACAACCCAGAAGACACAAGGGCTCAGTAATTGTTTGTTGAGACCATCTGTGTCTCTATGAAGGGTTTTAGCTGTGGTGGAAAAACCTTTCCATGATAAGCAAGTGCCCATTTGGGTGGAAGGGATTTACGATGTTTAGAATATTCATGTGAGTGAGCAGCCTGTGGGTGCTGCTGTTGCACTGACTGATCCCCTGACAAGCTGAACAAGTCTTCAGCAAGGAGGTAACCAAGGCTTTGATGTCCAGCAAGCCTTGAGGTCAGGCTGTGGGTTTGCATGAGCCTGCCAGATCCTGAGAACATGACATTCTCTACAGTCCCTGTGACCACTGTGGCAGTGGAGGATGCAGGGGAGGGGCTTTTTGCACAGGCCACAGAGATACAAAGATGGAGAGGAAATGGCTAATACACCCTGCCTTCAGCACAGTCGCAGAACCTCGGTTTGACATGGTTCTTATAAATAACTATACTGATTTGAAGCAGAGGGGGAAAGATAAAGAGCACATGGACACATGGAACTTCTGGCTGCCTAAGCAGGAGTATCAAGCGCCACTGGAGGTGCTCTGAGCAATGGGGCAGTGTCTCCAGCTGCAGCTCCTATTCCATACCTGTCAACTCCTTGGGAAAGCTCAGGATACCTCAAGGCATCTCAAATGGCAGAAAAATGCAAATTGTTAGGCATTTGAATTAAGCCCATTGAGCAGGAGTCAGATTAATAGACCGTAATTGAGGAAGCAAAGTGGAGATACTTTATTTGCAAATAAAGCTTCCTTCATAACCAATGGAAATCCAGGGAATGCACCCTAGTGATTAGATAAAGAATAGGGAGGTGCATTTGGGTAAGCTGAGTAGTTCTTTTGAAATATTGACCAGGCACAGGACACTTTTGCCTCAACAGAGGCACGTTGTGGCTGGTCAGGGACCTAAGCTGGCCTTGGCTGCTGCTCCTGGGGTGCAGAGCCTGTGTCATAGCTGCCCTCCCTGTGCAGATGTCACTGAAGCAGCATCTTAAATAACATCAGCCATTTATGTGTGCAACAGGAAAGCCAAAATCAAGCCCTAGAGCTCCACTACAAAGAAACATTACTCAGCTAGCTCACACAGAGACATTTAATTTTCTGTATATTAATCTGGAACTGAATCTCACTTGCTGTGTTTGATGCAGGACTCAGATATGTTGAAATAATTGTTATTTCCAAGCCGAAAGTTGTGCTTAGTTTGTTTGGAAAGGTAACATTTCTAGACTGCATGTCAAAATGTAGCTGCTGTGGTCACATCTTTATGTGGTTTATTTTTAACTCCTGCAGGATGTGTCCTAGGTTCAGATGCTCTATTTGTAAAAGCAGATTGTATCAGCAGTTTTCTGTCCTTTGTACCACTGAGAGCTACAGTGTCTTCACGTAATTTATAGACATTAGTGACCACAGGGAGAGGAGATTTTACCATACCTAGCAATGTACACCATGGCCTGAAGTGAAGGAGGTATACTGATACTATGTGAGCAAGGAGCTGCAGCACTGTATGACTGTCCCTTATAAATTACAGCTTCTGTCACCTGGGTTTTGCTGTGCTTTATTCCTAATGTGAAGGGATGTTTTGCAAGGGGAGGAAGAGGAAATTGCAAAGACTTTCTCAGGCACCAGTCTGTTCACATCAGAAACAGAGAGTTGTTCTACTTCTGCAAACACATCAGTTCTGATCAAGGCAAAATTCTCTCCACTTTCCTGGAGGAGAAAATCACTGGAAATGTTTCATGGCATCAGTGAGTTCTGTGTGAGCAGAAAGAGGAGAAATGCCTTCTTTTTTCTCAACCATTCTATATGTCACCAGATAACTCTGCCCTGATGCACTGCAGAAGATTCATTAATAGGGATGAATAATTATTTGGATATGTTATATCTGTCAGGAGTTGATTTTAAATTGCTTTACAAACGGCAAGAAAGTAACTTTCATAACACTTGGTGATGTAAAGCAAGGTGAAGGAAAATTCGTATCATGCTGAAAATATGTGGTTGGCTCAATTTCGAAAAATATAGGGCTTGGAAAAAACAATGAGCTGCCTTATCATTTTACCAAGAGCAGAAAAATACACATAATATTTAAAATATATAGAGAGAAACAAAATAAACACTGACTGTTTACAAACTAGAGATTAGAACAGCTTGGGCTCTTCAGATTT
>VZTR01000443.1:128487-171733 GCA_013400775.1 Chaetops frenatus | reverse complement strand
GGGAAGGGCCCCCCCTTTCCTCCGTGTCCGCGTCTCCCGGCCCCTTCCCGCCGCGGCGCTGCCGGAGGGCGCCGGGAAACTCCTCGGGTGAGTCATGGGAGCCTCGGGAAGCGCCGCGCCGGGCCGGCCCCCGCGGAGCCCCGGTGCCGGGCGGGGAAAGCCGCGGGGCTGGGGGTCCCGGAGCGGCCGCCCGGCGTTGAGGTGCTCGGGAGCGGCCGGGTTCCCTGGGGAAGGTGCGGCTCCCGCGGCTCTGCGGGGAACAGCGGGAAGACGCCTCGTGTCTCCTGTTCCATGGTTCGTACGCCTTCAGTTCTGTGCCGCTTTGGTCACCTGCAGATGGGAGGTGGGATGGAGTAAAGTCAGCGGTGTGAGTCCGCCCGTGGGGGAAGGAAAAGCTCTTCTGGGGGCGGAAATAAAAAAAAAGGTGTAGCTGCTTTCCTTTGGGAAGCACTTGTGTTGAGCTGTGACATTGGTGTTGAGCTGGGAGCATCAGAAGTCATTTCCTAGCATGTTTCCAGTGAAAATATATGTTAAAGGATGAGGCAAGACTTTTTAGATTTGAAACACAGCAATGAAACATAGGGTACAAATGCATTGTGCAGCATTTTCTTTAGTGTTGCTATCTGCTTTAGTCTTGGATGCCCCCCTCCTTACTTGGGCCACATCTGTCACTTCAGTCTAGGTACAGAGTTCGCATCCATGTGCAGGTGTAGGCTCTGTGCGAGCCTGGTGCCTCTTGTACCAGTGGAGACCGAGGACACCTGGCATGTGCTTATTTCATTTGTCAGCTTTTATCCCCGAGTGACCAGTGCAAATTGGATACTGCTATCCCAAATGAATTGAGATGATGGATAAGTGTTTCCCCTCCTATAGGGGAGGCCTGTCTGCTGAGACCTCTTTTCTGGAGTCTTGATGCTGACAAAGTACAGATCAGCCTCATGCTGTGGCTTAATTCACCATTACAGGTGCAGTAGTTCCTGAGTGCATGTCACAGTCTCCTGCTGATGTGTGGGCTTGGTCTGGCTTGCATTGAAGTTTCCTCTTGGAAATTAGTTGTTGGTATTTTTCTTACTACGAAAAGCAATTTTCCACTTTTTTCTCTACTCTAAGAGTTAGTGTGTCACAGGTTATGAAATAAGTTTAGATCTGAATAATTACACACCTCTTCTGTTTATTTTTGGTTGTATTTGTACAAGAAATGTAGAGCTGAAACCTCTGCAGTTTATTTCCTTCATGCACCTCTTTCACGCTTTAGACAAAAGCAGAATTAACTTGCTATTTTCCTTTTAGGCATAACACATTTCTTTCCCTTCCTGTTGCAGTATTTTAAAGCCATCTTACTGTTGAAGGAGAGCTGATTAATAGATACCTTTGCGAATATTCCATTACTGAGGAGTCAGCACAGGGTCAGCTTAGTGGTGGGTTAAATACTGCTTCCTGCTTGTAATTTTTTTATTTTAAATCTCTCAGTTTTCCATAAACTTTTCCACAAAGCATGACAACTTCATGCTAAAAGGTCCAGAAAATACAGATCTTTTTTTAAAAAGTTACAGAGGAGGGAGATGGAGAGATGACAGTTCTGGAAAGAGTTAAAGGGTTTGAAGTTATCAGAGCAGTAAGAATGAACACACCAAGATAAGTTCCTGCAGAAACCTCAGGCAGGGCTGTCTGAGTGAGAATTCCTGTGTTTGAGGCCAATCTGACCAGCTGTCTGTGAGTCTGGAAATTCCTGCAGGCCAAGATGACCCCCTAGTACTTTGAAGACCAGATTTCCAATCCAATATTGTTGCTAAAAAATTCAGCTAGCCTACAAGAAATGCAAAACAGGGGGCACGAAAAGTCTCCTTTGTCAATTTCTTAAGTGGATGTGAAGCAGTCTCCTTTGACAGAAAACCAAACATGGCAGCCACTTTGGTAATAAGTGCTAAGTAGAAATGGAAATTCTTTAAGAAGTGTTAATGTGTTCTTTACAGCACTGAAGCACAAACACGGGTGACCAAAAGGCAAATATGTATTTTCCATTTTACCTGTAGGAGAAGTGCCTCTGACACTCAAGCCTGGTGGTTGCAGTGTTGCTCTTTGCCCCACAGCCCTTAGGTTGCTGGTGCCTTTATTGCTCTGCAGTACAAGTTTGCAGGAATAGAGAGGTCTGTGTTTTAACCTGACAACGTTGACTTCGTGCTGGTGCACCTTCCAGTCTGGGTATCTTATGCTTTTGTCAGATTATCCAACAGTTTCATAAGTTTTTTTGGAATGTGCAGCCCTGCAAGTATTGTGTCCATTGATTGTTTCTGGCTTAAGCCCTGATCTTAAAAGTACTTGCAGATGTAAGTAACTGTACTATTTGTAAACTGTTAGTTTGTATTACTGAAGGATCAGGATCCTGGCTTGCTTGCTACTTCTACTGGACCTTGCAGGAAAGTTCATAGAAGCTCAGACTCTTGGTAGCATTAATTAATAGCTCTGTAGGCAATGGTGAGGACTCCTAACAGCTACCAGGGAACAGCCAGAATAAATTTGTTTTGTTCAGATTTGAAAATACTAGCTGATACAATGATTCTTTTGTGATGTGTTTTGTCTTTTAATAGGGATTTTTTTATGAAAGGGAGAAAAGAAACTCTTTGGTGGTTATTCCCCTCTTTTGTAGCTAAGCATTCTTCTGGCCTTTTTTTAAGGTGCTCTTACTCCATGAAGGTATTTCCTCCTAACATTGTTTCACAACTGCTTAGAACCTGTGCTGTTGTAGAACAGTGTCAGGAAGGGAGACTGAGAGTGTAGAAATCAGTGGGATTTAAGGCAGCCTCAAAGGTAATCTGAGGCTCACTCATTTCTGTAAATATGGTACTAAAAGAAATGTTTATTTCTTATACTGTTATCACATGTACCTATGTCACTGTCTGTTCCTCCAATATTTATGAACCATTGCTAACTCTTGTTAATCAACACCCCTCTTGTCCTATCAACACTGGTTGTTTTATGCTGGAATGCCTAAATGAGTTATGCCTTTTGTGATATGTTGAGGAAAGAATTGAAGGCACTGAAGTTTTGATCAGTGTAACTACACTGGGTATGGCTTCAAACTTTAGGAATTATTTATCATGTCATATATAAGAAGCATATGTGTCATTGGTTTGCTTGCTTTAGAAGACTGGACTAGAGCAAATGGCAGAATTCTCAGTACACTGTGCTTTTAAAGAGCAATATACTGTCTACACAGTGTTTCTCCATGATATGTTTGAAGTTTTTTTCAATTCTGTCTCTTCTCCATATGCTTCTGTGTTTAATTTCTTGCTTTTTCCTTACAAAGAAAGGGAGTTGAAGAGTCTACATTTCATCCAACACATGTAAGAATTTGAAAACAATTTTTCTCGAGATAAGAGATTAATTTTAAGCAAGGCAATAGTTAGGGGAGAATGCAGGGACATGAATTCCTGTGGAAACAAATGTAAATGTTGTTCTCCCCCTATTGCAGCATACCAGCATAACTGAAATAATCTATTTATATTGTTTGTGTGCCAGGTCATTTCCTATAATGACTGAGTTCTTATCTCTTCCAAGGTGGTGTTATTGCAGTAGTTACACATATCTGAATATCTTTGGCAGAAAGATCCTTCAAGGTGATGTACAGCACAGAGAAAGAATTACAGTCACTCAGAAATCAGACCTTGGCAATACTTATGGCTTCATCTCCTGCAAACTGATTTTAGGGGCAGAGAAGGGAACAGCTTTCATGCCTATTGAGAGGATTCCTGCTGTGTCTTTTTGCTGTTGTCACAGCCTAGTTTAACCAGGATAATTCAGGGACACCTAATGTGTAGCTAGGGCTTTTTTGAAAGTACTTCTGACAAATCTTAGCCTCATGGAAAGTGGACATTCTGGGTCTGTCTCCTAAAACAGCTGTAAAGAGCTGAGGTAGATAGCTGGTGTGAAATAATCACGTCTGGCTAAATTTAGGAATCTAGCTTGCTGAATTTTGTTGCTGGATTAACTTTCATGTCTGTAGCTGCCCCGAGGTAGGGAAAGTACATCTTTGCTTCCTTGCAATCTTTTCTTTCTGGAAAAGCCACAGGTAAGACTTCAAGACATCCAGGGAACACTTGTATTCATTCTCTTAATGTATGAAAATTCTCACTTTTCAGCTGGTTATAGTTAAAGCTTTCTGTATTTTTATTTTCTTTATGCTTAGTTATAACATCAACTGATGAACTGTACCCCATTAATCATGTATGATCAGAATCACTTCTGTCCTAATGAAACAGTAGGTAAATTGAAATCATTAGACCTGTTCTGTCTTCTAGAAAATCCATGTGTCTCTAATTCCAACCCAGCTCTTCTAGTGTTAATTTGGCAAAGAAGAAACTTCCCAATTCAAACTAGCTTTGTATCCTTATATATTTAGAAGGTAAAAGCTTTTCTCTTAGTTAAATGCAACCACTCTGCTGTAACTTAGAAAAACACAGAAGTCTTTTGGTCATGGTAAACCACTTCCTTGGATATCTTAGGGCAGGAATACAGGAGTTTGGGGTTCTTTTCCTTATATTTTGACTAGCTAATTTATGTAGGTGGTGCTACTAGATATGGTTGTGTGTGAGCACTTAAGAATGACTTTGTTAACTCCTGATTATTCCTCATTATTCATTATAAGTGGATTAGGTGCCTACAGAGACTTTCACTCTCTCATGAAGCATTTAGAAAAATTAGTACCCGCACATACATTCAAGATCACTTTATGAAAACTTTAGAGTGGTCCATGTAAACAGATAATGGTTTTTGTTGCTTGATGTAGTAGACATTGCAACTGAACTTTGTTAATTTGTGTAATATCTTGACATGTGCATGCACAAAGGACTTACGTAAAACTCTTCTTTTATATTCTTGATTGTTTCAGTGCAGGGACTATATTGCAATCCCCAAATAGGAAAATTATTGAATATATTTAACCAAGACTCTTATTTTGTTATTCTTTCAGCTTTGCCATAAATGAGTGCTAGGAGAAAGTCAGATTTATGCCTTTAATCATGAACTTGTAAGGACTCTTCAAACAGGAAATCTTTCATGCCAGATGTTTTCCTCTAAATATGAAAATGGAATTTCTGTTGGAGCTCGTATGGGAGCAACAACTGAGTGAAGTATCAGTCTTAATTTTTATTAAAAATCTGGTGGCCATGCTGAGTACTATTTAGCCTTTTTTGGGGAGTACAAGACCCCTGAAATTTTAGAATTCTATTGTTTCTGGCAGAAGCACTGCACAAGTATGCAAAGGTCATGAATGGGGTCCCTAAGAAGAATACGATGTCTGTATTTTAAGCAAGCATTTGTTATTCACTTTCCTCCCGTATGCCTGTACCGTATGTTTAAGCCTTTCCTCTAATAGGAAGGATAAAGTGCTGCTTTAAAAAACCAAAAACTAAAATCCCTCATCATGGTAGCCGGGGCCTTAAAAGAAGCAGAGCAGAAGCAGTAATATGTACACCAAAAATTTACTTAAATATGCAGTTCTTAGAGTTGGCTGTTAGTATTTTATGTTCCAGTTCATCTCCTGTCTTAACTGATTTGTCAGTTTTCAGCACCTGGCTTAAGACTGGTTACCAAATTCCAGTTAAGTGATTAGTCCCAACTTGCTGTAGGAAAACAATCAGCATTTTGGAGTTTGAGTGGTATTCCTCATTCTTGCTTCTGGCAGTACTTGGAAAGAAAAGGCTGGGAGGCAGTGGCACCAGTGTGCATGTCTGGAACTGTTGCCACCTCAGAGATCTTTCTTTGTCCAAGTGTTGACAAAAGAGAAAGGGTGGGAAGTGTGCTGCAAGACTCATCATGAAAGGTGATTTGTACATAGCAGACATGACTAAAGGCAAAAGATTTCTCATTTTGATGTGTAGCCAAGTAAACAAGAGGAGAGCAAATTGTAGAAGGAAGTAGGAGAATTTAGTATCCCTAGGCTTAGTACTTGTACCGTCAAGAAAATGAAACAAAACCATACAGGGTGGTGGAAATAGAGTCTGCATGAATGGGTTCTCTCTCTTAAAGGACAAGAATGTGAATTTAGATTGGACTTCAGTGCCCTGAATTCCATTGTTACTCAGTGTAAATGTACTTTCTCATTGTTCAGGTTAGTCAACTTGGAACTGCCAGCTGAACTGGATCTTTTGGTGTTATTCTGCTGTAACAGATGGAAATAAGGTCAGGTCTAGTTTAGCTGGCAGTATTCCTATTTAGGTGGACCATTAACCTGTTCTGTGCAATTTAATAATTAATTGTTAAACAAAAGCAAAGCTGAATTCTAAATGCTCTTCAACTGAAATGACAGCTTCATCTTTTATTATCACTGAGTTTTTCATTTAAAGATATGCAAAATAAAAAACAGGAACCCTTGGAGGTTGGAAATCTTACTTAACACGTCAGTTCCCACTTCCATGTTCAGTTCATCCCCAGACAAATAAGCTTCCTACTCTCCAGCAGAGCTTTACTCTGCTGAAATCAGTCACTGGCATGACTTTGTCTTAACTAATGCACCACATCAGGACAACATCTCAGATCCTGAAACAGATTTTAATAAGTGTAAAAGCATGTTTTACTAATTTTCATTTTTTATCTAATAACTGCTTAATAACAAAAAAGGAAGAAGCGAGGTGGAAGTAGAGTGTCTGGTAAAACGTCTCTTGTAAGACCAAAAAAAAAAGTGGTTTTGCAGGAAGCTTTGTTTCCTTGTTCTAATTTTAACCTCAGCTACTGTAGTGGTAGACATTAATCATCATTCTGGAAACAGTAATTTTTACAAATATAGTTTTTTTTAAAATACTCATAGAATTAGCAGTTAGATTTTTATTTGTGGTTTCCTTCAATATCTTCATGTTAATCTAATTGCAAGTCAAAATCTCTTCCAAATGGTCCTTCATGTCATGTTTTATTAGCTCTTACATGATTCTACAAGACAGTATACTTCTAAACATCAACTTGGGTGACAGTCTCTCTATGGGTGTATTTGTAAAACTTTAAAAAATCCTACTACAAAGTAAAAAGTTTTGGTTTAAATTCTACCTCGAAGTCTACCTAGTTCCCCTTAACTTCATCAGAAGTTGAATGCATCCAAGTGCTGAGGTTGGTAACCTGACCATGGTTACCCTCCAGAGCTAGTTCCTGCAACCAAGCAGCAGAGGCTTAAATTATTGGTCTCTAATCTTGTGACGACCCTACTAAAAAGAGTAAATCATCACCTTGATGTTGCTTAACAGTAATTCTATTACAACATATCACATAATTGTTTGTTTCTCCTAGACCAGGCTGAAGCTCTGAAGAGACTTCAGTTCAATGTGTTACGACTGCAGGACAGTTATTTCCTCAAGTGGAGCATCTCTTACCTCGGAGTGCTGTGGCATGACTGAACATTGGGTTTGCATTACATAAAATGTAAAGTCTCCTAAATCTTTACACAGACCTGTAGTCATGCTGTTTTCACCAAGCTTCTGCTATTTCCTTATACTGATAAAACTGCACCCCTTAGACACACAAGCTTGTGTAAGAGCTACTCATCTTTTTGTTCTGTTCTGTACCTATTCCTGGAAGGATTAGCTTTTTTTCCCTACTTTTTTTTTTCTCCTGACAGTGATATGAAGAAGAATTTAGCATAAAGAAACCTGGACTATGAGCCCACATGTCCTACTGGCAGATGAAGGGCTTATAATTACCTAATTCAAAACTGATCTGTAAGCTTGGCTAACCAAAATAAGGCACTTTGAACTATGTTTGGGCAAAAAAGTGACCCTACTTGCACAGCTGCTGAGTATCTGCAGCTGTTAATTGCCTTTAATCAGTCAGGCTTAAACATTGAAGCTTTCCACTGTAATTTTTCAGTCAGTTAATCAGACTCCAGTGTGATGCCAGGCAGGCATGTTTCCAAAGCTCTGTGCATTTTAAGTGAGTGAAGTGGGATTTGTGTATATAGACTTTTGAACACGTTATGTGGGGATATACAATTTCTGCTGTCAAAGTGGGTGTACCCATAGGAGCACGGGACAGTCACTCCCGTGCAGCCTCTGTTTGCTGTCTAGGAAAGAGTCCTTCAGTGTGTAACTGGAGACTTGCATCAGGGCTAAGTGAATATACTCATCAGAATGCTAACCAGAATGGCTTTTCTGAGAAGACAAAACACCCGTTGCAGGAGGGGCACACAAGTCTTGCTATAAAATTAGTAGTTTTCTTCCTCCTAAAGAGAGTAGAAAACCACATTGAAAAAAAAAAATGAGGTTATATACAACAGAGCTGTCATCCTAGGTTTAGGAGAACCCAAACAAATAATATGATGATGCATAGTCTGGCACAAGTGTATTCTACTCCCTCCATCCATAAGCTTGTGTGGGTACTCTTACTCAGGAGTAAATTAAGCATGAGAGACTGCTGGGATTATGCTAGATAAATATTTGCTGTGTGACTGCAGTGGGGGAGGATGGGAAATTTGGAAAGCAAAGAGGAATATTTTAAAGGTACTCTTCACATTTAAATTAGGAGAACAGGGTTGGACAGCCAAACTATTCTCTAGCCACACAGAGGAAATTACTGGATTTGCGGGAAGCTGTTATGGGAAGAACTCACAGTGAAATTCTTTTTTCCTTCAGTACTCAAAGTCTCAGTGAGTCATCTGCCTCCTGCTTTCTTCTCTCCCCAGCTCAAAAAAAAAAAGAAAAAGCCCTTATTTCTGTCCCTTGGCAAATATCACCGCTGTTGTGAAGAAGGCTGTAGTTCAGAATGTCACTGATCCAAGTGTCTGAAGAGGCCAATTGAAGCATTGTCAGAGGGATGTGTGGATTTGTTGAATCTCACATCTCTTGCTTTGAGGTGTAGATAAGCTTTCTCCTGATGATGGAAACAATGCTGATAAGATGGAATACCGTGTTTCCAAATGTACACAGTGCTAGGTGATACCAGTGTGATTAAGTCTGGGAACTGTCTGTCACGTTGGCACAGTGCCTGCTGTGCCTCTGCTGCCAGGCTGTTTCTCCAGGGCTGCATGGCATCCCCGTTCCCTCCATGGAGAGCCGTTGTGTTTGTCCTCCTCCCTGCTGGCTCCTCTGCTTCGTTCACTGGTCCCAGAGGAATGAGAGGACTGCTAGGAGTAGAAGGATGTGGTAGTGGGAGAGAAAGGTGGCACAGTGCTGCTGATGCCACCTGTGCACTTGCACTTGGGGATGGGGCTCCCCAGCAGAACTGGGTTGGCAGGTGGCAAGGGCTTAGTGACAAATCTGTTAATTACTAAAGATGTACTAAATGCTGTCCTAATGGGCTACAACAATGCCGTGGTATTTAATAATTACTTGGTAGCAGGGAGCTCTCTGCTGGGCAATTGAACTGGGAGTTGGGTCTCTTCTTCCGAGCTGGAGGTCTTGTTCCAAGGAATGTGTTACTTGATTGACAAGCTTTGTTTATTGGGAGAAAGCCAAGCAGACGGGATTTGCAGCAGTGCCTTTGCTGTGAAATCTAGAACACAGAAATCTTTTTATTAAAACTCTTCATTTGGCAACTTTACACAATTCTCTTCCATTTTATATTGCAGGAAACATATTAATTAGATGCTTCTAATTAATATGTTCTGTTTCTTTGCCTGTACCATTTCTATCTTTTTAGTCAACATACTGAGTAATTTGCCTGCCACATGTTATTCATGCCCTGTAATTTTTATGGCCCTAAGGAGATGAAGAGCATGGCCTTACCAGAATTTTGCTCTAAATGTGCTTGTTTGTGTTAATTGAGAAGGTACTTGGAAGAAGCATGCCTGACACATGAATCAGGTGTTTGAAGTGTCATTCTTACAGAAACAAATGTTGTGAGAAATTTCTGTCTCCCCACAGTCCTTACGTGTTGTAGCAATGGCATTGGGCAGACTTCCTTTCCTTTTTTTTTTTAGTTTCTAATTGTTGGGAATTTATTGCTTTGAGCAACTCAGAGGTAAAGCCCAAATATGAACTTGGCCTGATACCTAGGCCACATTAAAAGCCAGTATAAACCTGATGTGTTCCTAATAATCCTGTGTTAAGAAGATAAACTGTATCACTATTCACTATTTAACCCTAGTGGCCTATGGTCTGATGGGTTTATCTTGCATATTTCTGCAAAATGGTCTAGAAAAAGAAGAGGGAGCTTGTATGAGAAAGAAAAGGGTTGATGCTAGTGTTCTGTAGAACAGCCAAGATGTCAAACAAATGGCAAGTCTTGGGGGATAGATTCCTTGTGATTTCTAACTGAGCAATTTAATCTCCAGCAAAGTGAAATGAAAAATAGTAAAGAAAAACGATACAGCATTCCAAAGGAACAAAAAAATGCAAACTTTAAATTTCTAAGGTATACAGTATGTAGGAAGAACTCTTCAAGAATTCTCCTGTTCTTGCTGACTAAAGGCTTATTTTTTCAAATCCAGTTAAACTGTAACTAGTGCAGTCTTTGCATTTGATTACTGTGCCAGCTGCTGGCTCTCTGGTAGACTGCACAGGAGGGGACGTGGCACTGGAGGAATGGATGTGACCCACAATGATTTTGTGTTTATATTAATGTTTGCTAATCTGTGATGATGCCAAATCTAGAATTTAATTTAGAATTGATATAGTGGCTTATTATTTTTTTAAAAAGTGACTAGAATGCATGAAAGATTGTTGCATACTTTCTGGAAAAAAAGGGGGCTTTTTGTACAGAGTGTAATGCACTTTTAATGCTTTTTAGTACACCTCCAACCTGAGATTTCTTTTTATGGCTGTAGAGATAAACAAATAACAAAGTGCAGCTGCCCCTTGATATAGTTATTATGTGCAGTTTTTTAGAGGATGTTAAGTGGATCCGTCTGTGTGATTTTCAATATTAAGAAAATTATCACAAACAGCATTAAATATTTTTTTAAATGTGCAGAAAGAGTACTTTCTTCCTGTGAAGTTCTGCTCTGGTAGACCTTTTATTTTGTGGTAACAGTAATGCCCACAGCTGAATCAATGCATCTGTGATGTTGTTTGGCTTGGGTCTGGATGAACTGTTCTTGTGTTTACTATACAGAGATGTCAGGTTTGATTACTTAGATTGAAACAGGACCAATCCCACTGACCTAAATTTCTGAATTTCCTTTGTGCAAGTGAAATCCATCTTGAGCTCTTCATTGTGTACAAGAAGTGATTCATATTTAGAATGCCTTAAGAATATCTAGGATATGTATAGCAGGGAGAGATTCTGTAAATCTTGTAAAAGCTTTTGCTTGAAATGTTACATGCTCCATATAAATTCTGTGTAGAACCAAAACCTGGAAATGAAAGAATGCTATACAGACTCCTTGGACATAATAATGACTGTTAGTTCCAGGCAGTGCATTAATGTAAGATTTTGGAGGTTGTGAAGAAGGAGCCCTTCTGTCATAACCAGGTCACCTCTGTAAAGAGTCTGGCTACACTGTTTTGAAAGAGCTTTTCAAGGAAACCATGAAAGAGAATGGTGCACAAAGGCAATGTATTCTTTGTAGCTCATCCTGCAAAAATAGAAGAAAGGGCTGCTGACATTTATAACATACACCATTTCTGTATATATATGTATTTCTATGTGTGTGTGTGCATGTTTCTTTTTAGTCTGTAATAAAGAAAAGTTGGTTTCAGTGGTGAAAATTCAGCAAGGCCAGGGATGAGACAAATGACCTTTGGACCATCTTTGTGACCATGAGAATGGAAAGAGTAGGCAATGCTATAAGATGTTTGAGAAAGGATTTGGAAATAAGCAAGTTCTCTACTCTAAGTTTAAAGTAGAGAACTTTAGGTTAATGTGATGCCCAGAAGCATCTTCAAATTAAAAAAGAGAGAGAATATTCTAACTAGACTGTAGAGTGGATGTAAAAGATTCCAGGTTCCTGCTAGATTCAGACTTTATCTGGAATAGTTTTTAAAAGAGTTGATGGCAAGAAAGTGGAAGTATCTTTTAAAATGAGTATTCCCATTTACAGACCTTTTTTTTTTGATTGCTTAATGGGACAATAGTGTAGTGTTCTGAAGTCCTTTCTCTAGAATGAACACGTTATACTCTTATAAACACCTTTGTAAGGGTTGTGTTCTGATATACAGGACAGGTCAGCAAAGGAGCTGATTTGAGAAGAGCTACATGACTTCAAGGTCAGATGGAAGTAAGAATCTAGAATTTGTGTTTTAGCTCCTTGCCTTTGGTCTATCTTACTGTCAGGTGTTTGTTACTTTCATAATATTATGCATGGGGTTTGTACCTATTTAGAAACCTTGCTGCAAACTGCTGGCACCATGGCAGTAATATATTTGATTAGGCAAACTGGTCTGTGGTGTAAAATATGACTGTTGTTCGTGTCATATGAAGTATTTCATATGAATGTCTTCTGTGCTTGAAAATAGCCCTGTGTGAACTCACTGTTGAATGCAGCTCTACAACTCTAGAGATTTAAGTCAATTTCAGGCTAATCCTTGCTGTTGGAGTTCATTTAAACAAGCTTTAGGGGGAATGAATTTCTTTCTTTTTAGTCATCCTTCTGAAGGAAGTCGTGATTTCCATAAAGGAATGGTAATAGAAAAGGCCATTGTCCAAATTGTCTTGTAAAAGAAGCCCATTGCATGTGTTTATACGTTTTTATGGTTATTTTAAGTGATATTAATTGACTGTTCCCTCTCATGTCCTCCAGATTACAACTGTTTGTTTACTGCTGTCTTTCTGGAGCAGCTTTGCAGTGTCCATTTCTTTTAATTTTAAAATCTCCACTTAAAATCCCAACTACACGTGATGAGGTGCTTATAATTGAATCCAGCTTTTGTAGAAATTAAGCATGAGCTTACTTAGTTTCTTCTTTCTGGTGCTTGTTAAAAAACCCAAGCAAAACCCAAAGGTAATATTTACCTAAGTGACAAAATACACAGAAACCTTAAATTCTGGCTATTGTAAACCATGCCCTTACCCGTTTCAGTCCTTTGATCCAGTGTTTTGTGTGGCGGGAGTGGTAAAATACTTATGCTTTACCACATCCTTTGGAGAAGTTCGTATCATCATTTAAAACAGTAGCTGGAATTGGAATAAAGAATCTGTGTTTCTGGTGCACCTGCTTACTTGCATGAGGCTTTGAGCACAAGGAGCTTCAAAGCTGCTGGAGGTGGGGACAGTCCATTAGCAATATAACCCAGCTGGGCCTTCTAATTCTATAAATCACACTTGCCATGGTTGTTAGCTTATTTGGATATTCTGGTTCATAGTCAGAGTTTCCAAGTCTGAGAACAGCAAGCTCTGAGATGCTTCACTGCATAATTATTTAAAGCCCAACACCACCTCCTGTGTTGTACACAGTATAGTACAGAGCGAGTCTCTGCAGTTACACTGTGTCTTTAAATTGTATCAAAAGTCTCTATACAAACAAAATAAAAATAGAAAATATTTGGTTTGTTTTGTTTTTCCAGGGCCTGGCAGAAGTTGAGCTTCCTCTTAGGTGCTGGCTGTAGCCATTTGCCTGCAGAGGTGTATTTGCTAACTATAAGGTTCCTGCAGTCACCAGGAGAGGGAAACACAGGCTTGAAGGACTCACGGTTGACATGGCCAAATGCTTCCTCCAAACCAGGGCTTGCTGCATTTCTTTAGGATTCAATTAGTAGCTTGTTATTGGGTCAGTGGGTTTATGAATTTACTCACTGCATTTTTTTGTTGATAGACACTCAAGAGGTCATTGTAAGCTTTATGTGGTTTTGTTGGTTTTAATATCCAACTGCAGGAATGTTTTAGAATTGCTTATATTCAGTAATTTTGTTGTTGATTTACATATTCCTTCAGAAAAAAATGCTCTCTTTAGCTATAGTAGTCTTGGACCTCAGTTATGTTAGTCTTCTACAAGCACTGCATACACTGAATCCATGAATGCCTTAGTATCAGAATGCCTTAGTATCAGAAAAAATTAAATCACTTTTCTTCTTTTTTCCCCTTGGAAACTTGATGTACTCTAAATCAATAGGAAAAATATTTCCTAACAACAGACTTAACTTCATATGGCAAGATGTCTGCTGGTTAAATGTACCTGTCAGATATGCTTCCAAAATCACTAATGGATATTTGACCCCTTCCTATACATTTCTAAAAGCCTTTATATAGTTGTTGCTTTTACCAAAGTTCAGTTGTCCACCAGCTAAAATGCTTAAAGCTGTTTTGACATCTAAGCAGAAATTATTTTGGCTTCCAATGGTCCTTCCTAATTTATCAGTTTTGAGTACCTTAGTGATAGAATTGTTAATTCTATTAGCAATTAATATTAATTAAATTGTGCAGTTAATCACAAACCAGCCTAGCAGTAAAATTGTTGGAATTGAAAATTTCTGCCAAGGAAAGAAATAATTTGTGGAGGCTTCCACTTTCAGTATCTATGTGTATTTAGGGAAACTCCCTTTGCAGCTGTCTGCAGGAATAGAATCTTGGCAATCACGTTTGTACTTCTGCTTGTTACATGATTTTTTTTAACTTATGTTCTATTTTAAATTGTTCTAAAAGCACTGATGAAAGAGCAGTTAATCATAGCCATAGTGGCATTTACAATCTTTAGCACAAGGATGTTGTATATAAGTAGCAGTTAAAAGGAACAAAGAATGTGTTCACCTATTTTCAATAGTAAATTAAAATGGCGTGTTGGTAATGTATCTGAATTTATATTAAAAAAGAGAAACCAAAGGCAGCAAATTATCTTCAGGACTTGCCTTCTACTCTAAGTGTTTATACCAAATGTTACTGGCATAGTCATGACCCAGGTAACTCCCTGGGTGAATGTTCCTATACAGTTTTGAAGGCCTTTTGATTCAGTAGAAATCCATCAAACTTGAAAAGCTACACATAACAAAATTGCCAACACTGAAAATTATGTTGGAACAGCTCTACTGATCTTAATTCAATCTTTATTTCATAGAACCATTTAGGTTGGAGAAGACCACTAAGATCATCAAGTCTTAGCTTTCAGCCTAGCACTGACCCCCTGTTCACCACTAAGCCACGTCCCCAAGTGCCACATCCACATTCTTTAAATACCTTCAGGAATGGTGACTCCATCACTTCTCTGGGCAGCCCATTTCAATGCTTGACAACCCTTTCTGTGAAGAATTTTTTTCCAAATATCCAACCTAAATCTCATCTGGCACAACTTGGGGCTGTTTCCTCCCATCCTGTCACTTGGTACCTGGTAGCAGAGACTGACCCTCACCTGGCTACAACCTCCTGAAAGGGAATTGGAGACAGGGAGAAGGTCTCCCCTGAGCCTCCTTATTTCCAGGCTGAACACCCTCAGCTGCTCCTCACAGGACTTGTGCTCCAGACCCTTCCCCAGCTCCATTGCCCTTCTCTGGACATGCTCCAGCACCCCAGTGTCTTTCTGGGACTGAGGGGCCCTACAATACATTAATAAAAAGCCTTGCATTATTTTTCAAGGCTGGCTGGTGTAAGTGAATCTGTTAAATGTTCTTATATTGAGAGTTTGCAGATGGTTCTTGTCTTCCAGCTGCTCAATCTAATTTGCTTTTTTTGGAAGCTATGCCTATACTGCAAGTACTTTGTGACTGTACTTTGGTTTACAGACATTTGAGCACTATGTGACATTAACTGTATCCCAAAATCAAAGTCATGATATCATCTTCTAGGATGTATGCCAAACTTCAATGAAACAGTCACAAAAAGTTACAAATTTGTTTTAAAATTGATATGCTCATTCTCTGAGATATGGCTTATTTATTACAGATCAGTGCTGGCTGGCTTTTTGTGAAGTTCCAAGCCAATAATATGTCTACAGATGTTCAGAACCTAGGAGCCACTGAAGTATGAGTAGAAACTTAGGAGCTTTCTGACTTGAAATGTTTCTTGGGTTTAGATTGAATATATATTATTAAGACTTCAGCTACCTATTTAAAGTATATGTAATAAATAAGTAAAAATATTGTTAAGACTTCTTCACATCTTCTGAAGTAAACTGAAGGAAGGGATGATAGTTGAAATTTAAAGTATAGGAATTCTTTTGACATTGAAAGAGGATCTTTGGAGGTTGTGCCCTTATTTCTTCTCCTTGTTGCTGATTTATCTTTTTTTTTTTTTAAACATAGTAATGCAGGTCACCCAGCAGAAGTAATTCTGATGCATGGTTATTTGTATTTTCACAAGATTGCCCTACTTAATAGGTAAAGGATTCAGGCAAGTAATTTGCACTTGCTCTTTTACAATCTGTACTTGTGAAGCATGCAGCTGACAAATATATTATCTCTCAATATTTAATGGTTGTGTTTCCACTGTCATCTAGAAACCTGGGACTGAACTAGTTTGGTAGAATTAATAAAATAATAAAACTTCTAATAATCTACTCCTGATTCAAATTTAGGACACATTCTGTTAATCCCTTACTTTCTTAATGCCTTATTATACTGTAGACTTTTGTGGAAATATATAATATATGAATTCTTACATTATTCTGAGTGCAACTTAACTACTGAGCTGACTTGCTGCAGCTGAAAAAAATGTTTTTCCTGCTATTTTAATTTTTTTAAGGCTTTGTTAATTTTTCTGCCTTGCGTGTTGCCGTGCTCTTCTCGTGCTGCTTTTATTTGCAGTCCATTCTTGCAGTTTCCTGTAAATTTGTCAGCAGAGGAAGCACTCCTGCTGCAGACCACAGCCCTGTGAGCTGTGGTGAGACAAGTGAATTTATACCAGCAAGCACTGCATTCTGCCAGATGTGTTGGTGCCCTGGCATCCCATTAACTAATGATAAGTAGGATTGCTTTTTACTGCCTGCAGGAGCTGTTCCTGACCGTGGCAGAGAAGACTGGCTGACTTCCTCAGGCAGCTGGAATGAAATTCAAGTGTGGGTTCCAGATGCTTTGGTTCTTCCTTTTAAGGCTATCTGAGTGATACCTTATAACTTTAAAGAAGTGAAGTGCCTCCTTGGGAGTGAAATTCTCCCTAGGCTAGTTTGGTACAAGGCTGCTTCTCACCACTGATTCAGTGGGGACAACAAAGATTAGTGGTCTGAAAACCTTATACCAAATATCCAATTTTGCTTTGTGAAGGAGGATATATTTAACACTCTTTCACTTCCCTGGCAGACATGTCAGTCAAATCCATAAAGTTTTCATGTCTTTTCTGATTCCTTATTTGCAATTTTGAAATACAATCCTTCTGGTGAAGGTTTGGTCTAGAAAGCTAAACTGAATTTTCAGTCTCCCAAAACCTTGAAACATCTAAACTTTGTTGTTCCTTGGTGGAACACCAGCTTGTGTGTGTGTGAAGTGGCTTCTGTTCTGACTCTGGGACATCTTGATAGTGTTGGAAATCACCAGAGAAATTGAAATGGGATCTTGGAACTTGAAATGAAAAAGCCTGCTGCATTTCTGAGTACAGAAATAAAGAAAGAAAGAGGACAGCATGAGAAAGGTTAGAGAGGAAAAGCAGTACCTCAGGTACATGTGTTGGATAAAGGAGGTATGGTTTAATGAGACTGTTGAAGCCAAAGAGTGTGCTACTATGAGTTATGGAGTTTGGAGGGAAAAACCAAGAGTTGTGTGTCACATCAGAAAAGGGAAAGAGGAACTGAAGGGTTTTTTCCAGTGTTACATATATGCAAGTGATGTCATTCTGATTCCAGTTTTTTTACTAAGTTGGAGATAAAGCTTGCTAAGATGCTAATCCAGGCTTAGAAGAGTATGCTTAGGTAACAGAGAACTCAGGGAGCAAGGACTGCTTTAGAACAGTGTGCCTTAAATGGATAACTGGTACTGTACCAAAGCAAGTGAATTTAATTCACAAACTGCTGAGCTGAGGCCTCTGTAATTACCTTCTGTGAAAAATCTGTCAAGCCACTGAGACGTCTGGGTGTTGATCATTGCTGAAGGGCACTGGGATCTCGTGTTGATATGCTGATCCTTTTGGCTAATGACAGGTGATGGGCATCTGTGGCTCAATTTCTCTTCCTATAGAGCCTGGCTATGGAAGGAGTGCAGATGGGTGCCCTATGGGGAGAGAGCTGTTTTTTCTAGCCCATATAGCCATGAGCAGTATCTGAAATGTTACTTTCTTTTGTGCTTTGACTGTTGGGTAGTTTACAAAAAGAGATGTTGTATGGAAACTTCTTCCTTCTATTTTGGGGTACAGATTCATGTCCGTTTCCCCAAAAATATGTGAAGTAAACTTTGCCTGACATACTTACATATGTTTTGTCCATCATTCTGAAACTTGTTAGTTGTTTTTGTCTTGTTCAGGCTTTTGAACCTGGAGTGTTTAAATCTAAACAAGTCAGTGAAACACATGAATCCTTTTAAGAACTCCAGATGAAAATAAGTGTAAAGCAATGACATTTATTCATTATCTGCCGGTGATAATTGTGAACAATTGTGCACTGTCAACCACTTGAATTCGAATTTTATGGTCTTTTGTGGTTTGTGTAGCATCAAACCTACAGGCAAGACATACTCTAAAGCATGTCTATGCTGCAGAGTTTTTCAGGATGGCTATTTTAGTTGTCTTGGGTTGAAGAGGGAAGGACAAGCTCCAGCTGTGAGGCAGAAAACAGATCAAATACAGTTCTGTAGTGCAGTGCGAGTACCTGAGGCACAGGCACTTCAGGAGCACGGGCAGCATTTCTGAGCTGTGCCTCTGCCGGTGTGGGAGCTGGAGTACACTGAGAGAAAAAGGGACAACTTTCTTTTTCTCCCATAGGGAAGTGGTTGATTGAAAGGTGAGTAGGAAGAAAGTGAGCACTGGAAAATCCCCTCTTCTTTTTAGCTCGCTGTCTGCCAGCTGTTTGAGCTGTGCGGGAATTGATTTATAACCTCTCTGGGAAGCTGGGAAATCTGACAAAGACAGTGCTGCCCACTGACAGTGGGGGAAACAGGAAGTAACAAAGGAAACAAGTCACTGCCTCGGCGTCACTTTTGGCCACAGTGCAGTGCAGATGCACGAGCAGTTGGGGCAGGGTTTCTTTTCCTTTTGTGTGTTGAGCAGACAGCAGCTACAGCTGTGGCTTTCAACCTGGGAGTACCCAAACGCGGGAGAAGTGCAGAGATGTTCCTGCCATGCCTGAGAGGGGTCATAAGTTTTTAATGGCTTTGTCATCACAAAGGAAACAATCATTTGGTGAAACTGTCAGCAGAAAAACTATGTGTCGATCAGACAAGGTCACCAGGTTAGTGCTTTTGTGGCTTGTATTTCTGTCGTCTTTTCTCCTTCAGCTAGAGAGCAGACTACAACTAAGAGTAGAATATGCTGGGCTAAAATGCTTTTAACTCATGCAGAAAATTAAATTATAAAGAATTGGAGGGGGAAGAGATGAGTTGGGTGTTGGTTGAAAACTTTTGCTAGAGAAGAAAAGCAAGTTGAAACACGTTAAAGAGAGTAAAGTTAGTTACACAGTGTATCTCAGGCTTATTTCTCTGTTCCCTTTGTCTTGTAAAATTTTGTTTACTTCAGTGTTTGTACTGTGCTATTAATCGTTCTGAGAGAGTATTGTGAAAGGGGCTGTTAGAGGTATTAAGAAATGGAACGTGTAACCAAAAAAGTAGGAGGGATATGGAAAAGTATTTCAGAAGTACTGGAGAATGATTAATAAATGGACAAGAGACCTGATAATTCTGCAGAAAGCAGTTTTAATAACAGATGGTAAATGTTTAGATAATTGAATCAGAGAAATCATTCTTGTTGAGAGTTGCTGAGAGCACATAGGGGAGACTTTTCCTGTTCTGCAGTGTGTAGTGTTGCCTCATTTTTGGTAAAGCCTGATATTTCAGTCTTCCTCTGCACGATACAAGGAATACATTTATTGATGTAAGTTATGTGTTATATATGTCATGCTATTTGTAAGTTATGTATTCAGAAGTAAACTAGCATCTGGCTTAGCTAGGTTTTACTTTCCAAATAAAATTTTAAGACTAGTGGTTATGAGATTACAGTTTAAAAAGTTCTTAGATGTAATTGGCATGGAGAACTTTGTTACAAATTCAGATCAGGTTTACTTTTTGTACTGCAGCTTTGGAGGCTGGTTTGTTTTTTTTTTGTTTTTTTCCAGCATGACCAAACTGGGCTCCAGGACAGATCATAAATATTATTATAACAAATGAGAACTTCTAAAACAACTTTTGGCAGCTGTAGTCTTAGAGATAAGGGTAATGGTTTTTTTGCCTATATACTGGAAAATGTGGAGATGATCACATCTGCCATGTATTCTGCTGAATTTAAGCAAGAACTGAGGACTCATCCAGGATGCAATCCTTAATTGAATCAGCTTGTATTTGCTCTAATTGGCCTGAGTGCCAATAGCTCTTAGGGCCAAGAGGGGTAAGTGTTCTTCTATAACGTAACCCAGATTTTTAGTGTGGCAGGATTTTACTTTTACTCGAGGAGGAACTTCTAGCCTTTAAAATTATGCCCTAGCCTCCAATCTAGCTATTTCCTATACACTGGGTGAGGGGATAGATTAAAGTTGCTTCACCGGTGTAGACATTTATCTGCTACGCAATAACAGAAGTCTGCTATCCATTCAGAGCTTGAGCTTGGTAGCAGTACCGTGATTCAGAAAACACTTCTGCATCTGACTGGCCTTATCCCAGTTACAGGATGAAGTGTGTAATTTCACTTTTTTCATGCTGTTTAACTTTCGCAGGGTACTTTGAAACTTAAAATGGCTCATTGTGATAGTGTTAGAGGAAAGTATGCTCATGTGATAGACTTGGACTGACGTTATTGATACATTAGCAATACACTGCAAATTGGTTTGGTTTTCAGTCTGGCAGACCAGTTTGAACATATGAAGTAGCTACAATAGTGATTGTATAAGCTCTATATCATGCTCTGGAGTGCTGATTGCACCCTTCTGTCTTTCCAAAAGCTCTCCTGAATGATGAAGCACATCCTAGAGACTGCTGTTCTACTACTTCTCCTACTACACTGAGACCTTTCATCTCCCTCACAGGCATAGAATTGTCACGGGGATCACCTGAGAAACAAAGTGATGCAAGACCTTTCCCTGACTGCTGCCATCCTCTTTTGGTTCAGAGGGTTCCATTCAGTGGGGGAGAAGACTAGTTCAATAGCCACATGAAATGGGTTTGGGGCTTGGTGGAAAAATTTATTAAAAAATATGCATCTAGTTCCTTGGTGAGTGGGAAGAGCAATAAAGCATGTAGCTATTACTAGAAGCTTTCACCAAACACTGCATGGAGGATGTTGTAGCAGAGAACCAGTCTTAGAGGGAGCTTTGGTTGCACTGAGTGGGCTCTTTCTGTTCACTTGATTGTCAGCCCTGTGGAAGAGACTCTCCTATGCACCAGAGGTGAAAATGTGTAATGGGGCTTTTGGCTTGCAGTGTACAAATGTTACTGCATGAAACAACTGGGAAATATCCTTCTGTTCTCAGTAATGCCAAGGTTAACAGGCTGTGCAGTAAGTTCAGTGACTGCTATGGTGTGTATCTGGTAATGAAACATCCATCTGTTCTTGGTGTAATGTGTTAAAGAAGTTACAACAGGAATACCAAGAGTTGAAGGAACCATTCAGTGAGCTAAAGGTAACCATACTGTAGATGCTAAGACCACAAAAATCTTTGAGCTTCCATTTTTTTCCTTCTTTTCTCCCACCCCTACAATAAAGATTCTGCAGTTAGATTTGTTTTGACAGCTTTCTCCCAGCAGTGTGATGCACAATAGCAACATCCATCCTTACAGAACTGTTTTCTGCAGTCAAGAAAGAAAGAAAGATCTGCCTGAGACTAGAGTCTAAGTATTTAAATGCATTTTAGCAGCCTAACTGAAAGATTTCAGCTCAGAATACTGAAGTCTCCCCTAAGTGTCTCCTATGTGCCTGCAAACAAAAGTGCTTGAGGAGTGTACAGATGTGATGGGGAGTGCTATAATCCACACTGAAATCCAGATAATGGGCTCAGCTGCCTCTAAATCTGTTGAAAAAGCCTGGTGCATTAGGTGGGCTCTTTATCTGATATAATATGTACTTGGTGGCATGGATTTCAGCTGTGTCTCCTTTTACTCACTTCTTTTATTCACTTAGCTGGGCTGGGGAAGTTCTAAGTTTTGGTCTCTATTTTCAGGACTGTTTTATAATAAGTAGACAAAAGTAAGAAATAATTGTGAAAAGGAGAAGCAGAACCCGATACTCTGCTGTCCTTTCCTGTCAGTTAAATCCTGTAGTCATCATACTGTAGAACTGGATTTTTTTCTTTTTTTCCTGCTTGCTCCTCTGCTTCCATAATTTTTTTTTTCCTGTCTGCCTTAAATTCTGACTTTTCAGGTAGAGGAGAAAATGCCCATCCAGACATGCTTTAGTAAGTAGTCCCCTGGTGTACTCACCTACAGAAGGCCAACATGACCAGGACAAATATTTCTGCTTTCTGTATTTACCTAGGGTAGCATATACTTATTGCTAGTGTTTCACTTTGGCTTCCTAGAAATTTCAACTCACTGGTTGCTTTGGATAACCTCTCTGAGACATTTAACTCTGTCTCTTCTGATAGGTTTTCAATCTACATACTGAACACTGAAACAGTTTCACACCATGAACTGGATGCTTCAGTCCTTCCTTATGTTCTTTGTAGTAAAGGTACAGAGGATTGGAAGACCCAAAGATGAACTTGAAACTCTTGGATGGCATTGACACTAAAGCATCAGAGTATATTTATTTGAGTGTAAAGGTTTCATTTTTACTTAGTCTTTTTTCTGAACATAACTAGAAACAGACTGAAGTAACTTAAGTTCTAATGTTTAAACATTGGTGTGCATGTTCTTAAATGAATAAGCCCAGGACTTGTCTTTGCAATCCTTATTTCAAGGAAATCACTCTTAGCAGTATTAATGTGGTTTGGCATCAGCAGCCAGCTGGGTAACAGTCTCCATTTCCCTTACTTCAACTTTTCTGCAAGATGTGGAGAAATAATTTGAAGAATTTAGGCGGGGCAGGGGGATGTTAACTTCTGCTACTGTTTTTTTTATTATTATTCTTAAAAACTTAAAATAGTGAATAGCCCCTTTTTGGACACATTGCTATTGCTAGAAATTTTGTTGTGAAGGAGGAGGAAATAATTCAGCTTGGAAAGATCTCAGTCATTTAATAAGGACAGGGAGGAAACAGCAGAAGGAAGGATATAGCTGAGTAGAACAAAAGCCACTTAGCCGTTGGTAAGCAGGGAGGTCCTGGGGAAGATTGGGATACCATGGTGCCTTAGCATGTCTGCTGTGAGAGCCTTTTTAGGGCCTTGGATCCTATCTTCTCTGGCTGTGCCCGCTTCATAGCACTGGGGACCAAAACCTAATCTTTGTGATTAAGTCTTCTAGGCTGCATAGAGGATTTAATTTAGTCTAAACTCCCCTGGTAGAAATTGCTTGGCATTTCCACCCTTTCCCACTCGTGCGTCATCAGCAAGCAGTTACATCTAAATCCCAAACTGATCCACTGAAAGATCCACTGACCTGCATTTCTGTTTCTCCTAACCCATACAATGGATATGTACTTTGCTGTTGTACCTCAACAAATATTAAACACTTCCTCACTCTCTTCAGAATGGGAAAAGCCATTTTAGGTTGGAGGGGCAAGTGCTTGGGTAGGGTGTTGTGCTGAGGCTCTTGGATTCTGTGCTGAGCCTCACTATCTACCTCCCTTACTGTCCCTTTTGGGTAAAGGAGAAATGAACAGGATTCATGAAATTTCAGTCCCCCACTGAAAGCTTATCATTTCTAAACCAAGATTCCTTTATCAAAAATTAATTAACTGGAACTTCATTAGTTTGCCTTTTATCAGCAAATGTCTCTAGCCCTACACCTGATGATAACAGACCCTTTTATGTCTAGACCAAAATTCCCATTCTATCCATGCATGATTTCTTTTCTTCATGACACAATAGGATTTTTAGCCTAGTTCTGTTACCAGTTGAAGCAAGAAAGGGCTCATAATGATATATCACAATAAGTTGCTACCTCAGAAACTAATCTTTTTGATTTAAGATGACAGCAGAAAGAGTGGTAACTGCAGAGATGCTTGGTGGAGCATTACATTAATAATTGATATATAAGTTAAATGGAAGCCTGCAGCAATCTGAGAGGAACTTCATTTGCACAGGATGCTGTCACATCTAGTATGAGATTAAATACTAATCCTTTAAATAAAGAATTAAGAGTTAAAGAGTAAAACATGTAAATATCAGGAGTAAGGAGTATTGGATGCTGCAGCTACTAAACTTTGACTTGATTACCTCGTTGTACAGAAAATGGCATTTTCTGTATGTACGTGTGTCATGTAGCACTTGGGGAAGAAACCAGTTTTCTTTCCAGTCACCTGCCTGATTAAGTCTTGCAGTGTTATCTGGAGTATTTTTAAAACATAAACACTTAAGTAACATTTACTAAGCACTTTTCCTTTGTTTCAACAACTGTCAATCACGTTTGAGAGCTGTATAAAAATAAATCGGGGCTTTTTGCTCCGTGTTTTTTTATACATTACAAAGTTCCTGGAATCTTTGAACACCCTGTCTGTGTTACATTCTTAAGTGCTGAACCACATTAGTTTTTTGGAAAGCTTGTTTAAGGAAACAAGCTTTTCTTCTCAGTACTCATTCCTTAGAGTAAAATCTGAGTTTTAAACTGTTTTTAATTATTCTAAATTGCAGAATGATGGCCTCTCAGGAGCAGGTCTGGCCAGTCCCAATGAAGGCAATTGGAGCACAAAACCTTCTGACAATGCCTGGAGGAGTCACCAAGTCAGGGTATCTTCATAAAAAAGGAGGCACTCAGCTGCAGATCCTGAAGTGTAAGTTGAATGAGATATTAACTAAATGAAATATTTAAAATGCTTGCCTGTGGGGCCAGTAACAAATTTCATGTTAGCAGACTGTTGAAGCTGTTTTTCCGCTTTGTACTGGAATACTATTTTACTGGAATATATGTATGAAAGACTCATATTGAAAGATGTTCCTTTAATTGTTTTGCAACTGTAAATCTTAAATGATAAATGTTGTAGTTGATTTTGTTTTGCTTGTTTAGATCTCTTGTCAAGTCCTTCATAAGTAAGATTTTCAAGACAAGCAGATTCCCAGGATATGTATCAGTTTCAAATACTCTTTTCTGAAAGAAATTAGTACTCAACCTTTTTTTTTCCAATTGGTTATTCTGTACTGGAAAAAATATCCCCATCTCCTACTGCTGTTGTGAAATGGAAATTTTCTCACTGCCAGCATTGGGCTGTACTTAATAACAGTAATTTCTTCTGAAATCACAGTCTATTTACATGGGGGAAAGTTGAGATTTTGAGTTTATTTATATGCTGTTCATTTGGTATTCCTGTTTATAATTAAACTATACTTATATCGTTAAGGACAAAGATTACTGGCTTTGATAAAGGAAGGAGTCTTGGCCTCTTTCAAAAAAAGAAAATAGGTAATCATTTTATTGGCAGCGTTATGTACGTCAAGTGAAAGAAGAGAGAGAGATAATGGTTTTGGGATGGATGGAAATACATGTTTGTATCCTTTGGCTGCCTTCCTGCTATTGCTTATTCCACTAGTAAAGGAGCACAGGTGGAGGTCAGGCCTGCAGTCTGTGAGGCCTCTTTTGAAGTTCTCAGATCAGCTGCCTTTCAAGTGAGAGAATCAAATATTACCCTTAGTCCTGAAACTCTGCAAATGGACAGCTTCACTGTGTGACTGATCATCAACAAGCTGTCACTTAACTGGTTTGTGCTCATTTACAGTGATTAATATGATTATTAAAATCTTAAACAATAATTCTACCCATGAGAGGTAAGAGGTTCTAGTTATTCTGCTGCCCTTGGATTTATATTTTGCTCACTTTTTATGTTTTCAGGGCCATTGAGATTTGTGATTATCCACGAGGGATGTATCTACTATTTTAAGAGCAGCACATCTGCATCTCCCCAGGGTGCATTTTCTTTGAAAGGTTACAACAGGTAAGTGCCAAGGAACTTGTTTAACACCCAGGCTCCTTTTAGTTAGTGCTGGGGGCTGTGGGTTTCATTTCTAATGAAGTTAAACACAGCTACATCGGTTGTTTGGGTTAAGCATTGATCTCAGATTCCAAGAGATGTATTCCTTTCAAATTGTATATATGACATTTCCTGTGCTTGGCAAGTGGATAGCCTTCCTCTTCTGTAATTCAACCAGTAAAGCTGTTTGAATTGCAATGGCCTCACTTTGTTACTGATTAATGCAGACTGCACGTGCAGATAGATGTGGATTCCTTCAGACAAACTGTCTTTGTTCTGTAGTGACCAGAAAGGAACCAGAAGAGGAAATTTATGGAGTTACTGGTTCAGCAACTATAGTTAGTGTTGAAGCTGTATCAACCACAGAGTGATAAATGAGAGAATGCATGTGGAAAATGTCTGACTCATTTCACTACACATTTTTAATCTTAATATTTACTTTGCAAGTTGAAGACAAAAATACGTGACTTTCAAGTTAGCCAGTACTGTCAGAGTCCAAGTGCATCATGAGTACAAGGCCTACTAATACAAGTCCAACCTAACATTAGGGAATTGCTGCTGAAATTGATGTAAGAAGGGTTTAATGAGAGAAATATCATTGTACTGATCCTAACCACTACAATTTTATTGTATTTTTATATGTATGTCTTGTACTGGATGATGTTCTCAGACTTGTGGAATAAGGAATTACCTTTTCTTAAATTGGGAGAGCTTTTCTAACTGAGCATTATGAAGGCACTTGTAAACATTGTAGCTAGTTAAAAATTCAAGATTAATTTGTAGAAAAAACCCACACTGTAATTTGATCATGACTCAAGCTTCTGCTATCCACATGAATGTGAACAATACCATGGAATCTGGAAATGCTAGAGACTGTTAATGCCTTTTTATGTATCTTCATTCCAGCAGCCTTGTAGAGACCTTGGTTGGAATAGGGACCAGGTTTTGATTAGTATAAGGCACAGACAAACATTATTGAAAAAGAATTTGAACAGAAAGAACTTTTAGACTGAGTAGTTGCATAAAGGATTTTTAACTTTTTTCCCCCTAGGAGTCAGAAATGAGGGATTTCCTTACACACACAAAAAAGAAAGAGGTTAAATTAGGCTTGTTTTAAAATAATAAACATGCAAGACAGTGATTATAAGGGAAACATGTAAAAATTCAGTTTACCTTTATTATTAGTTTTTCCTTATTTTCAGGACAAACATGTTTTGATTTCTCCTCTGGAATAGTGCCTTCTTGAAGTAAGGACCACAAGCACCCTGAGTACCTCTTACAGTGTGTGATGCTTGTGAATGAATGTGGTCCATTAACCCTTGGACAGGTCGAAGCAGCTGTTTATAGAAGTCTGGCTGGTGGATTAACAAGTGCTCTTCCTTTTGCGTTGTCCCTTCTACCACAATAATGGAGAAGTGCTGCAAATGCACATATGGGGATTTCTGTGGTGTTTTTCTGCGCTTGAGGGTTATTTTTCATAAGGCAAAACTGGCCAGTAAAACTGCTTTCTGTCAGTCTTTGTGGCTTGCATAGAAGCATTAACTTTATAGATTAAAGTGTTTCTGTATTGGTTGTTCTGTTTCTCAGGGTTATGCGGGCAGCTGAGGAGACAACATCAAGCAATGTGTTTCCTTTCAAGTTAGTTCACATAAGCAAGAAGCACAGGACATGGTTTTTTTCAGCTTCTTCTGAAGATGAAAGAAAGGTAACTTTCTTCTTTTGCAGTAGAATTTTCCTTGAAGCAAAAAGCACATCTTGGGAACTGGAAATGCAGCTGTCACTGAAATTTGTATACCTATTTTTTTGGGCTCCTCTGAAAATCATGTATGAAGTTTTAACTATTAAGTTAGTGTTAATTCAACTTGTAATTTAGGGAATGGCTGTGACATACTAGATGGCATGGATTTCTCCTTATTTCATAAATACTTCTTATTTATTTCTTGACGAGGAAAAAATAATGATATGTTAAACCTTTGATAAGTTTTGAAAATTGTTCAGTGAAATCTCTCACCTGTAAACATACTCTGAATATGTATTTGGCTTTAGGAATAACAGCCTGAAACTTGCAAACTGAAAATTAAATACTTCACTATGTTCCTACAGCATTTTAGATTGTCAAAACATTTGACTGCTTTGATTGACACCTTTTCAATATAAAGTCATGGAAAAATACTATTTCAATGTATGTTCCCTGCACAGTTACTCTGTTCTCATAGAGGACAAGATACATCTGCACTTAATGATTTAAATATTGATGTACTGAATGCTGTATTTTTATTTTTGTTTAGAATTGGATGCTATCCTTGAGGAGGGAAATCGATCACTACCATGAGAAGAAAGAAACAATAACAGAATTCAGGTATAATCCTTTATTCTTTATTGGCTTTTTATCCTTTTGCACTAGCTCTTTACAGTGGTGTTTTAGGCTTTTTGCACCAACAAGTAACTTCCTGTTAAATAAGAACAGGTGCAGTAAGACCCAAGAAGAAAAGCCCTTCCCAATTTATACTCTAAATAATATGAAGAAAATCCCAAATCTTTAAATAAAGAACGCTTTCAATGTCAGCTTTGTGTAAAAGAAATGAAATCTTTTAAAAGAAAGCAGCAACATATCTGACTGTTAATTGGGAAGTAGGAACAGATTGCTTCTGCTTTTCCAGCATTCCTTTCCAGTGCTGCAGTCCTGTTAAACAGAAGTAACTGTCTTTTCTTTTGCAGTGACTCTGGTTCTGATGCAGACAGTTTCTATGGCTCAGTAGAACGTCCCATTGACATCAAGTATTCCCATCACTCAGCAGATAATGAAGGTGACAAATTTAGACACTGATAAATAAAGGCTTCTTTAGTTACTTATTTCTTCTGAATTCTGCAGGAATTATTCCTGTAGCTTAAGTGAACTGATCCAATTTGCAACTTTTTTTACAAAAAATTCTGTTGTAGTTTTAAATCAGCAACAGATATTCTGTGCCATGAACTGTTGGTACAAATAAAGAATTTCAGATCCTTCAAGGAGGTTAATTAAAAGTGAGGAGATGACAGAAAGCCTGTTAACGTGGGCATTCACAGCATATTTCAGCAACTGAGTTTCTAGTCAAGAAATATGTTTGTGAAAACCAACATGAGAAAACTTGCCTCGAGGTTCAGCAGAGATCCTTTTCTAGGCCTTTTCCCATCTGCCCTTTCAGATTTCTAAGGGCAGTGTTGATGGGAGCAAGTACTCTCATTTCCTGAAAGGAAATTCCTGACTATTCTTCCTGACTAGGACAAAAAGGCAGGAATGGGTCTTGTTAGGAAATCCAGTTCCAGGGCTGCAAGCAGAGGGGAACAGACTCATCAGCATTTCATGTGGGGTTGTAGTTTAGTCCTACTGATTTTATGGGAGGGAAGAGTTGTATGCAAGATGAATGATGATAAGAGGCCTACTAGGAGTTTCAATTAGGAAAATTAGAATAACTGATTTTTATCAGATATTCTTACCCTTTTTTAGGGCATTCCTCTGCATATTGTCCTTCAGGCTCCTCTTATAATCAGTTATGAGAAATTACTGCCTTGAAGTAATATGGTTTTTGTGGCTTTGTTATTTTGATTTACAGTCAAAGGCAACATTGAAACCACTGTTTTGTAGATTACTAAGCTTGTTTAATCTTCCATATTGCAAAATCATTAATGTTTCTGTCGTAGGGTTAAATTTTGGGGATTGTGTTGTTGCTTTTGTCAATGCATCCATGTAGTTCTGTCTCGGTAACTGATACGAACTTTTCTCAGGGAGGCTGGAACACTAGAAAGTGTCACCAAAAAGTAAATATTTTAACTTGTAAGTTGAAAATGGAATTTAATGTGTAGTGTACTTTATCTGCCTCTGTTGTAAGTGATGGCTTTCTTAATTGACATAAAAATTTAAGGAAACACCTATTCTAGATAGCAGAGAGGTAGATCAAAACTAATAATTTTTTTCACCTCTTTAGAAAAAATACCAGAAAAATATTTGTTATTAAAGAGCCCTAAGTACTTGATACTCTTTTTTTAATTCAGGAGTGCTTATCAGAGTCTGACACACTGATTTTTATCTGCAGATTACGACCAGGAGGAAGAGGATGAGTCTTATTTGCAGCCGGATACTTCTGACATAGTGAAAGATGGTATGTGATTTCTTTGATTCCCCTCACGAAAGGCCCCCAGTGAAGGCAATATTCATGTGGAATGCCAGCTTATTATTTTGTATTGGTCATAACTATTCCAACTGGCAAAATAACTGAAGTAATGCAGAGGTATCTAATCTTGAGAGGTATTTAGGGTCAGAAGTTTGCAATAACAAGAGTAGCCATTTACAGAAAGCATTACATGCCTTTAAGGGCATATTTACTTGCAGGCCTCCTGCCTGGGATGACCTGTATCTGGCCATCAGTATGGAGCAGCACTAATGCTTTTAAGAAATAAACAGACTACACTATTTTTAGCAAAGTGACAAGTCTTTGCTAAGTCATCATAAGCCATGCCTGAATAAAAATGTCAGGAGTTTATTACCTATAACTTTCAGAACTGTGCTGAAAGTTATATGCTTATCCAGCATGTTGAGTACTATCAGACCTGGTGCCAGTGAAATATCTTAGATCACATAGAAAATTGATTTGAGAAGTCTCTTTTGGTGACATACTGTATTCCCCCTCAGTGTGTCATGTTTTTTGGTTTTCTGTCTGTAGATATGGTCCTGCCCCCTGCATACCCACCTCCGCCCATTCCTCACATCAGGAAATCTGCCTACTCCGAAGCGAGGGCACATTCCTATGCTGGCAAACCAACTGCACCAGTACCACCACCACCTCCTAAGAGAAGCTTGCCTGATATCAAACTGGAGGATCTTGTGATCGTGAGAGAGCCCCAGCTACAGGGCCGAGCTGAACCTAATCTAAAGATCCAATCCCAAGGCCGGAGACTGAGCGAACAGCCGCCCCCTGTGCCCCCTCTACCTGTGTTCAAAAAACCTGCAAGTGGCAAGGAGTGTCACCCACTACCTCCAGAGCCTCCTGCCCAAGGCCTTGCTCCTCTAGAAGCATGCGAGAAGCTAAAAAGGTTAAACCTTTCCCCACGGACTCCTCCACCTCTGCCAGGCAATAAACCCAAGCTGTCACAGCTTGCTGAAAAGCTAATAGAGCCCAAAGTGCCAAGGGAACATGGTAAACCTGGACTCTTTGTGCCCCCAGTGCTCCCAAAGCCACCTGTGCCAAGCCACCAGCCTCCTGCAGTCAAGCCTAGAACAGAGAAATCTTTGTGTCCCCAGTTACAGTAAGTATGAAAACACAATGCACTATTTATGTTTTTCAATCACTTATTAGTTAACAAGTTTAGACATACTCAGATTCATACCAACATCTGTGCCTCTTCCCTGCACCATCCCTCTCTCGGTGTTGTGCGTTTTTTGCCTGTTACTTGAAAATTTGCAGTGAATCTAGCTGATCTGGTTGGACCTGTTTTGTGTGGGAGCTTGGACTAAATGATCTCAAGAGGTCTCTCCTTACCCAAATTAATCTGTGATTATCTAAATTAATCTAAAAATGCTGCCTCCAGCTCTGGGGCCCCCAACAGGAGAAAGACACGGATGTGTTGAAACTGGTCCAGAGGAGGCCACTGAGTTGATCCAAGGGCCGGAGCACCTCTCCTATGAGGACAGGCTGACAGAGTTGGGACTGTTCAGCCTGGAGAAGACAAGGCTCTGGGGAGACCCTTAGAACACCTTCCAGTACCTGAAAGAGCTACAAAAGAGCTGGAGAGGGACTTCTGACATGGACATGGAGTGATAGGACACAGGGGAATGGCTTTAAACTGAAAGAGGGGAGGTGAGCATTCAGATTAGATATTGGGAGTAAATCATTTACTGGGAGGTGGTGAGGCACTGGCTCAGATTGCCATATAAACTGTGGATGACCCATCCCTGGAAGAGCCACATTGGATGGAGCTCCAAGCAACCTGGTCTAGTGAAAGATATCCCTGCCCATGGCAGGAGGGTTGGAATGAGATGATCTTTAAGGTACCTTCCACCCTAAACCATTCAAGAATTCCATGATTTGGGGGCTAAACTGAAACTTCAGTTCTATTTTACTGTCCCTTCAGTGTTTTGTGTATATTTGTTCTGTTTTCCTAATGAGATATTCTTCAGTTTTCATTCTGTTTCTGCTAGGAGATCCCCACCAGATGGACAGAGTTTTAGAAGTTTTTCATTTGAAAAACCAGCACTACCCTCCAAGCCAAGCCAACCTGATGATGACTCAGATGATGATTATGAAAAAGTAAGATCAAGCAGATGATCCATTCTAAAAGAATATTTTTTTCCTTGCTTATGCATACCTTTGGGAGCATTTTAAGTGCATTATTTCAGGAGAAGGGTAACTTTCTGAAAACACAGTGCTGTGTAATTTTATTTTTCATTTCTTTCTGAGCTTTAGTGAACACCTTGGTAAGTTATGGAGTTTCAGATTGGATATAAAGGAGAAATATGCATAAAGTAAAGATAAATCACCATTAATAATTTCAGATACTGATGAACTGTAGCTTATTTGTATAACAAGTTGCTGGGGTTTTGAGTTGTCATTGACTTACACAGTGATTTATGTTCTTCATAATTTTTACAGGTTGGGCTGCCTGCTTCAATATTTCTCAATACCTCTGAATCCTTCGAAGTTGAAAGGTAAAATGTGATTTTAAAATAGTTCCTTAGAAGTCCTACAAAAACCTGTACTGAACCGTAGTCCAAAGATCTTTTTGATAACTTGTGTTTAAAGCATGCACTAAAATGTTTAATATGCAAATCACTTTCTAGAGAAGTTAGTTCAGTGCTCATATATCAATTGACAGATGAGAATGCAATGTGATTTGGCTCCATCTGGAGGAGGTTGTTTTGCCAGGATGCTGGATGGGACCAGAGAGCCAGATGATCTGTGCTGTGATGCTGGTTCAGGTGCTAGAACAGTGACTTTCTTTCAGCTATGATTTACTATGAATTGTTATACCCAAACCAGAGATTTGTAATGAGAATTTTAAGACCCTAGGCATTTGATTTGAGTGCTAATAATATGTCATGCACAGGAATATTTATAATATATTTCATTGTTTATTCTTTTTAGGATATTTAAAGCTAATAGCCCACAAGGACAACCACAAAATGGATTGTACTGTATTAGGAACTCATCTACTAAGCCTGGAAAGGTAAATTGCAATTGCTGAATCTATCCCAAAAAAATCTTCTTGGTTGAGACATACTGCATCTTATATATGACAAAGTACTTAACAATTTAGATGTGATATTTTCTTACAGCAAGAAAATATGAGAGAATCTTTATTATAGTGTCAGTGATTTAAAAAAAGAATTTAGGCTGAATTTTAATTAATTCCTTAATAATACCTTGACTTAGAAGAGCTTGGTAGCACAGACTGAACACGTTGCATTTTTCTTCCTCAAGGTATTGGTTGTATGGGATGAACCTGCTGGAAAAGTGAGAAACTACAGAATCTTTGAAAAGGTCAGTATCTGCACTGTGTATGCATCTTTAGATTATATATGTCTATGTGTATAAAATGGGTGTGCATATGGGTATCTATCAGAACTGACACGTTAAAGTCTAAATTTGTTCCCATCTCTGACAGTAAAAGCAGTTGATTTATAAATATCTGGTCTAGGATGAGAGTTCGGGTACTCAGGTCTGGGCTTCCTAGTTGCTGTTTCCTGTATCATCATAAATTTCAGCTCCAGTCAAATCTTATTAAATTTCTTAGTTTAATTTGCACTTATTTGTGTGACTGATTAGTTGGCAAAGGAATAGCATGTTTGAAAGAAATTGTTAGTTCTGAAGATGATGTTTTGGCACTTTTTCTTCAGACACTGAGCTGGAAACATTACTGTCAATGGTTACAATATGTTTTTGTTCTACAACAGGATGGCAAGTTTTACCTGGATTCAGACATCTTGTTTTTGAACATGGGAAGTTTGGTGGAATACTACAGCACCCATGTCTTACCCAGTCATGACAGCCTGATTCTCAGGTGTCCTTATGGTTACTCTAAGCCAAGGTGACATGACAGCCATGGTTCACTGACACCCTACTGCCCCTGAGGACAGGACTCCTGCCACTCTTGGACATCCTGCTGTTTGCACACACGAACTGAGTCTGTTTCCACCTTTATTCTCACATGAATTGTTATATAAATGCCACCTAATGAACTCTTGATAAAACCTTAAAGTCCATATCAGTGGATTTTATGGTCTTTTCTTTTACAAAAATCTGAACTGATTATGCTGTGAAAGCTGCCCAGGATACCCACACCTTTTTTAAAACTGCTGCTATTACTAATCTCCTTGGAATGTCAAAGATGAACATAAACAAATAAGTGGTCTGAATACAGCTGATTCAGAAAATGGACTCTTCTGATGTCAGAATTGATTTGTGACAGGGAATACTAATACTCTGACTTGGAGGTACTACTCCTAAAGTCAGCATTGGTGCTCAACTGAGATATTTTGTATTACTTGTATAGTTAATGTGTACATAATGAAGATTTCTGTGCAAATTATTTGATTTACTATAGGTAAAGATGATCAGGAAATTAGGCTTTTTTTTTAAGCCACCTCTTATGTCCTTGTACCTTCTGAGTACAGTAATCACTATCAGGTACTATCTGGCTGATATGGGAGTGGCATCCCACATAGTGCTTAATGACATGCACTTCAGATAAGTGTGGAACAATATTGTTTTGACTTTCATGGGAGCTCCATTACCGAGTTCTGAACTGGACAGGTTTGTGCCACTGGTATTTTTAAAGGGTATGAGAAAAGAGAAAGGGCTACTTGAGGAAGGGAAGGGAGCCATTTGGATATTCCAAATTCCAACTAGCAGTTTAATCTCATGTTGCCATAGTCAAAGATTCTTTAAAACAAAGCACGAAAAACCACCTGAAACCATAATTGTGATGCTACTATCACTCCATAAATCTGTGTGGTCAGTCTCTTAGGAACAGGTTGTCAGTCCATTTAATTCTTTTCTGTTCTAGGGCAAAACACACTACCCTAGTCTGCTACCAAGAATTTTTCCATTATTAGAATTTCTACTCATTTTGTAGTTGCATGCAAAACAAAATCTGGTTTTAATATACTATCAGTGATAGACATTACCAGGGTACTTTTAACATTTGTTCCCTAATATTTTGGGGACAGGTATCCTAAATCCAAGGGCTTAATATTTATGCCAAATTAGTCTTGGAGAAGAAATTTCTTTTAATAGTTTTTACAGTAATTCTGTTGATCTGAAAATATTCTCATAATGGTCTCATACTCTAATAATGTTTACAGGACTTGTAATAATAGTCAAAAAAATTCTGCTACTCCTGAAACAGGAGATGGTATCTAGATTTTATCAATCTGAATCTCTATCAATCAACTTGTATTTTTTTTTTTGTGTTACCTTTTCAAAGGTTATACATGCCCATTTTAATCTTGTTACCATTAGATGGTCACAACTTTAAAACCATAACAAAACCATCACGGAATAAGAGTTGGCTTATAATTATAATAATAAATCAGAATTTAGTCCCTAGGGAATTTTCCTTATTAATCAGACGGAATATGAGGTTCATACACAGGAATTGAGGCAGGAAACTCTGCCTCCATATTTTTCAAGAGACACAGACATATACAGTATTAGTCTTTTGATCTCTGCTCCCACTGTAATAGGGTTTATGAGTAAAAAGTACTTAAAATTCAGATTCTATTAAATATTGGATATTTTAAGTCTAATTCCTTTTACTTTAAATTAGTATCCCTGTGGTGCATTACCCTGTCATGATCCTCTCTAAAGAAGGCTTAGCCAAGACAGCATTTAAAAAACTTTTCTGGCAAATAGTTGTATGTATATCAGAATAAGTTCAAGTTTCCTGCAATATTCACACATGTCTACAGAGTAAGATTTTCTCTGTCTGGGAATAATTCATTTCATTGTGTCATGACAGTCATAATTGTAGTATGCTGTCTTTGGGGCCCTATTCAGATATTTGATTGTTTCCTCAACCTTACAATCGGAAGATTTTTAAATTGTAAACATCCACTTAAAACATAACACATTCTTTACCTGTGTAATACAAGCACTGCAAATATGTAAATTTTTGTGTTAATTCCTTTTTGTATCTAAATGTATAGATTTCTGAAATGGATAAACTTTCAATGCCAGTTCACCTCATTTTGTGCAGTTGTCTTTAATTTCATGGGGGTGTGTTTTCAAGTTTTTGTTTGGAGCTATGTTCTTGTAATAGTAAAGTTAGATGAATTAATTTGCAGCTGCCCTAAGAAGTAAATGTTCATGTTCCAAACAAATCTGCAATCATTTACACTTTTTATTCCAAATCCTCTTGCTCCTACATACTAGTCTAGTCTGTTTTATAACAAATCAGGTAAGTTTCTGGTGTTTGTAGGGAGGAAAGACACAGAATGCATGGCTTAGTCTGTCTTCTATATTTCTTACTAGCCTGCCTCTCCTCATTCCTTCACCACAAAGCAGCCTTTGCATCTACAATTTACTGCAATCTCCTTAGCTTTAAAATAGTTTGTGGGGAATTGTAAAAGCAGCATTTGATGTGCAGAAAGAATGTAGTTCATCAGTTTTATAATATCCAAATCAAAATCATTGATACTAGTTCAGAAAAAGTCTTGCCTCTTGTGACTGAACCTCCAGATAAAAGTATTACATGTCATATTTGGATGGGGATTGCTGTTCTAGGAAAAAAATATTAGACTACTTTTGAAAATAAAACAAGGGACAATCAATTAATAGGCAGCATGTCATAAAAAGTGAACCAATATCCAGACAATTTTTTTTATTACAATAAAGGTGCTTTTTCAAGCATTCCCCATCTCAGAGCTTCAGTTTTTACAAAAATTGTGAATAAGCAGCAAGAGTATTTGTGGCCTCAAGTGACTTTATCCTTTGGAACATGCAAAAGGGCGCTGAAGATTTCAGAAACTGCAAGTGTGATTCTGTAGAATTTGGGGACATCTGCTGGTCAGCCTGTTCCACACAAGGATCCACACAACAGGAATCCAGCAGCTGAGCATATGTGTAGAAGTCATTTGGGACAAATCAATCTTAAGTAACTTCAGACAGAAGCAAGAGATCAAAGCTAATTTTAAGTGGAAACTTAATAGGCCGGGTCTTTGAAACTTAAGACTCTTTTGGCTCATCTGTCTCATATAAGTAGCAATATTGTTTAGCAAAATTACTCATCTAAATGTGTTCTAACATAAAGAACAAAGAGATTAATTTATTTTTCTGTGTTTAAATTATTCTTAAAATATACTTTGAGGTAGAATTTACATAATGGACATCTGAGCACCACCTAAACTTCTCTATATCAAGAAGCATTAATCAGTTGTTCTGAACATTAAATACTTCACCTAGCAGCAGGCAAATTGCATGATGTTGCAATGATTTCCATCTTATGAAATACCTCCTGGAAGTCAAGGAGGGGTTTTTTTCCCAACAGTGAGAGTGCTTGAGATGCCCATGATTACAGACCCCCCCTAAGTGGATAGTCCTTTTACTACACTCAAAGGACCAAAATATCCAATACTACTAAAACTTCAAGACAGAGAGCATTTGAGCTCCACTGTACAACTGGATGGGCTGAAGTGATTGTGTTCAGTAGGCTTCAGGTATGGAGTAAGCCTTGTAGCACAGCCAAATCTAAATCTATTCCTTCAGGGCTTCCATTCCTGTATCTTAATTACAGGATGGTCATTACTATCCCTCACTTGTACCTTCCTCCTTACAGTATCTAGTTCCCAGGAAGTGGGTAATTCAACCTCTCAGGCTGATGATGTGGTCCTGAGGGGCATGTAATCTTGGAGATATCAAAGAATCATTTTTAATGTAATTTTACTCACATACTTTTACATATCTCTACTGGAGTTGGTTTGCACAGAAATGACAGTGATAAAAAACATTTGTAGGATTAGATCACTGGATATATAAAACTAGGGAAAAGCATTTAACCCTTCTTTGAATTACCCCCTTCTCTGCCTTTTAACAATCACTTGATACAAGCCTCTGTTGGGTACAATCCCAGCACAGCTGTTTCTTGGACTGACTGATGTGCACTGAAATTCTGCCCTGGAAAGGCTTTAGCATGGCTGGAGTTTTCCACCTGTACTGAAGGTCAGGGATGTGAAAGAGCCACCACAGCAGCACAGAAAACAGAAGACTGTCACACGGAAAGTTATCAAAGGGTTTTATTAGAGGGCCAATATGGAAAGGTATACAGGTGTGGCTTCACAAGCTGTCTGTTTTAGGATTCATTGATTATGTTGGGCTGTAATTTACACTAATTTGCACTGTGCTAACATTCATGCTGATTTATTTTTCCAAGAAAATGAGAGCTACACCCTAACCATGGGAGTACTGCTGAAAATGTGCCATTTAAAAATTAAATGTTACTTTAGGGAATTGACAATTTTATATTCTCATATTTCAAAGTTTTTTCAGGATTAATTAATTTTCTCCTGTATATAATAATTAAAACAGCAGCTACCTTTAAAATATTTCTCTTATGCTTCTCAGTCCTCCTCATTAGTTTGAACTTGCCCTGATATATTTTTCCTGTCTCTGTTTTACCCGCTTGAGTCTGCTTTTAGTTCTAAAGTTAGTTCTAAAGTTCTAATTTCTTTTAGTGACATTTTTCCTTCTCCAACTATTAAGGATAAAGATGTCATTACAGAGCAGCTAAAAGCAATTTCAGCTGCTCTAGTCACACCAGAATTCATGTACAAGCAACTGGCAGAGAACATACAACTAGAAGGTGGATGATACTTAGGAAGTCATAGATGTTGCAATTAAGTGAATTGGTTTTACTTGGAAAAGCATTTTGGAAAAACAAGCCCTAACCTTCACAAAGAATATTGTACCATTAAAAGAGAATGTTGGTTGCTGGAGTTCCTTTGTGTAAAGTAATCATTGCACCTGTGGTTGTGATTAACTGCAACTGCTGTTAACCAGCTTGAGCTACTTAAATGTAGCTCCATTTACATTTCATCTCAATCATGTATAAAAATTTCCCTATGTCCCCTGAGCAAAAAGTCAATATTTTTAAAACTTAAAGCCAAAGTGGCCTCTCAGATTAAGATTGTATAAAATTTGGCAACATTTAGTATCGGCCTGTTCCAGCTGCTCTGCCCTTTCCCCCACCTGCTGTTTCAGTTCTCTTAATTTCTTTTTCCAGCTCAAACAAACCTCAGATGTGTTTTTGTTTGGTTGCAGAGAGAGATGAAAGTAGACCAGAATACACTTTTTTAGCCCATGTAGTTTTTCTATTGAACCCACATTAGAAATTGTTTCTACATGCTATTTTCAGTCCATTGGGAAAGTTCACCTTCCTTGCATAAGTCAGTAAAATTCAAAAAAGAGCTCCCTCTGAAGAATAAGAATTCATGTACTTTAGACATAACCTTACATACAATGACCAACTTTAGTAATACTACAAATAAGCCATGAGATATTATTACTGTTGTTATGCACAGCTGAAATTGAGATAACCCATTACATAACTTTGAAAAAGGCATTTAAATTCAATAATTTCAAAGACAAATCCCTCACAAACTTTTCAATAGCAATGCTGCATGTATGTGAGCTCCCTTGTCCCACTAACAGCAGAGTCCTAGCTGCCAGTGAGAGACACAGCACTCAGAAGGCTTTTCTTGGAGTATTTTGTACAGGTTGTTTGTCCCCACACACCCTCCCAACACTCCAACTCTGGTATTACCAGTCAGGGATTGGCTTTTACTTTGCTGGCACAAGAAAGTTTCACTGCTAAGATTCTCTTTTTGAAGGCCCATGGGAAAAGCAACAGAGGATTCACATACTGATACTGTTTTATTTGGAAGATCCAGAATTTTTTCTGGGAAATGGAGGAGGTCTGTGTGAGATGAACACAAATGGTGACAGTAGGCAAACAAGTCCTGCCCAGTCAACAGACTGTAAGGACAGAACAGTTCTGGCAGGTCAAGAGAGAAAGATCTACTTTACTGCTACCTTACTATCAGTCCCAGTTTACAGGTGAGAAAACTGATCTGGAACTGCTTATGTGGAATAAGTGCACCCCATATAAAGGAAAAGATAAATGTCCTAATGCCAGATACGTGACATCAACCTAGTGCTGTGCTTCTCTCAGGTAGTGGGAAGCATTAGAGCATCAAGAAGTGTTAATGCCAGGTAAAGAAGTCAGCTGCATAAAAATGTTTGTAGAGTACAGTTTTTCTGATATTTGGTAAAGCCACACAAAAAACAATTTTTAAATGAATACATTCACATTGACTCTTATTTGAGACTCTGTGATGTAAGTTGTAGCCAGTGTTGCTGCTGCTGGAGCCTGCTGAGAAGAACTACTGTTATTTAAAAGCCAGTAACCTTTCTCCTGTACATGTGCAGATGTGCATAGGGCAAGTGGAAGCCTACTGGCGACAAGCTTGCCTTGGTCAGTTTCCCAGAACCCTCACCAGCAGCACAAAATCTTGAAGGAATCAAATATTGCAGGCTGAAAAACAGTGTAGTTAATGTTGTACCTTTTGTAGCTGTAGTGCTGCAAACCTACCTGGTAAGAGCTAACAAAGACAAGTTCTTATGTCTTAAATAATGCAGAAGTGCTTTTTCAGATTATCTTGCCTTTTTTCTGCAGCAGCACACAGAGCTTTAGTGCATGTATTTATGAGCCCTCCCTTGAGTTTCTGCCCATGTAACCCTACCTTTGCCATTGCACCAGCACTGCCCTTCCTGCAGCTGGATAGAGGCAGGTCAGGGACTGGGCAGGCCAAAAGCTGCACAGGGAAGATAAAGTGATACAGTCACACTTCAGCTGTCACAGTCTCAGCCTGTGGAGTGAATTGGTTGATTCAGCAGAAAGCTGGCCTTGCCCCCCGATTTTTCCTTCAGATTAGCCAGGTGAAACAGTGGCCTCATGATTATGGGAGATAACACAAGGGCAAGGGGGAAGGCTGGAAGGGGACAGTAAGAACCTGTGCCGTTGGACAGGTCACAAATTAGGACAGCAGAAGGGAAGGGTAAAGGAACTGACCTGCAGCATGAGAGCCAACAGGAACTGATAAAAGGCATCCTTTGATCAGCCCAAGCTGCTCTTGCCACTGCACCCTGCAGTTACACGCACTGAGCCAGAACTGCGAAAGAAAGAAATGACCCTGCTCTCCACCAGCCCCTGGGCACTGCTGCTGCCCTCAGCGTCCCCATCCTTCCTGCCACTGCTGGTCTTGGAGCCACACACTGAGCTGGGGAGGAAACCCATTCAGTTTAAAACAAAGCAGTGTTTTTTTGCTGAGTTAGTTCTAACATGGATTCATTCTCCCATTTATTTTTCCAGACAAGAGACAGAGCTCTGCAAGTTAAATGCCATGGTGAGAAAGGGAGAGAAAGGAAGAGATGTGCCAAGATGAAAGAGTATTTCAACAGATAATCAAAGAGAAGACACTCCATGGGGCAGGTGGCTGGAGCCTGTAGGTGCAGAGCAGGTACAAGAGTATGCTGCCATGTATGTACACACATCCACTGGGTTTACAGGATTCAGCACCAGGGAAGTGAAATTACGTTAATCTGTCAGGCTTACAGCAACTGTTCTTACCAAAAAACTGTTCAGATGTGATTTGCTAATCATTAGTAATTACACTAACATGGGCCCAGTTGTGGGATGGTTTTGATTAGGCAAATCTATGTCCAGTAGGGCCTTCTTGTCAGATGTGTCATCATCATTCTGTGTCATCACTTGACACCTAAACCACCACTTTTGGTGGCTGAATTCACAGACAAATTTATGTATGCCTCTATGGCCTGTTTTTAAGTAAGAGGAGTGTGTTTCCTCGGTGGGCATGGTTGGAGCAGGCTAGATTCCTCCCAGATTTCACAGGAGGCATTTACGGATCCTGAAATCCATCGAGTTCTACTCGCTGGACTCTTCCCTGCATGTGCATAACTTGGGGATGGGGGCTGTAGATAACACAGAAGGCTTTACTCTTTGTGAGAGCGTGTTCCCAGACCCGCGGGTCTCCATTTGTCCCGTGGCAGGCAGCACTCTATACAACAGGAAGAAGTGTAGAGCAGCCGTCTTTAAAAGGACACAGAAACGATGGTAAAAATGGACAGAAAATAGATAACAGAAATTAACTTCACAGTTGCTGCTTGCAGTGACTGTAACGAACCGAGGGGTTATACCAGCCACACAGCCCTCCGAAGGATTCAGAAGATCTAAGGTGATTTCTAAAGCTCTCATCAGGCCTGCTATGTACAAGCCGTACGATGTATCTGCAGCAAGCGCACGGCTTCTCGCTAGCCTGGCATTTAACATCCGGAGGATATTCCACTGATTAAACGCCTTCGGTTGTGACAGGTGTCTCTAGCCCTCGCCAAGGCAGTTCTCAAGCCTGAGTCCTGCCCTCCTGGATCGCCCTGGCCTTGCTCTGAGCTGACAGCGATCGGACACCGCCACCGCAGCGCGATAACGAGCCCTTATCGCAGCGCGCCCGCGGCGACTAGCGATGTCTGCCTGCGCCTATCTCCCGGCCCGCTCTGAGATAAGCTTCGCAGGCGCCGCGCCGCTCCTTTCCGCAGGGACCCAGCGCCACAAGAACCCCTTTCCGTGTGTCCGAAGGCTCTCCCGAACCCGTTCCCCGCCGCCCGGGGACCCCCCGTGGCTCCCACAGCAGCGGGACCTGCCAGGGGCTGCCCGGCCACACCGCCCCCCGCTCCCCTCCGCCAATAGGAGAGCCGCTTACTCGTAGGGCGCGCCCCCGCCCGCCAATGGGCGGCGTTCTTGTTGCGTTTGCGGGCTGTGGAAGCCGCACCCTGTCGGGCGGGGGCCGCTCGGTGCCTGGGGGGGCGGCGGGAGCGGCGGGAGGCGGGGACCGAGACAGCGACAGCCTCGGCAGGGGACCGGCCGCCGCGGCCCCTTCGCTCCCGCCCGTTCTCGTCTGTCCTTGGGTGAGCGTCGCGGCGGTGACGGTGCGGAGGAGACTGAGGGGCGCAGCCAGCGGCGGGCGGGCTGTGAGGGGGAGATGTGCACTGCGGGGAGGGAAGGAGGGGGCGGCAGGGAAAGGCTGGGGCGCAGACACTGGAACCGGCTTGTTAAGCCCAGAGGGGGCTGTGTCTGCCTGGTAAACGTGGAAAACGTGTGCGGAAAAACCATCTGTGCGCAGGGTGCCTGCGGTGAGGGGCTGCGGCGGGCTTGGGGTCACCCGGGGGGGGGGGGGCAG